>VZTY01017341.1:5590-58960 GCA_013400935.1 Turnix velox
CAGTTTACAATAACTATGCCTACTCATTGGTCAAGAACTAAAAACTACATCTTCCCATCTCCTCCTACCTACAGCTACATCTTACAGTTAGTTTCCCACAGTTAGTTTCTCACTCCTACAGTGGTGCCTCTTCAAGGTTGTTTACCTCCAAAGTCGTTTACCGGGACTGCTCGAGGACATGAAGGCACTAGGGAGGCGTCTTTCGGATTCTGCAAGTCATGCCCGCTCAGCAGCGTCCATTTTGTCTCTGGCATCCATGTTCTCATAGTTCACTTTCACCTTCCCCAAGCTGCTCCAGAGAGCCATGGCCACGGGCCACCAACCACTCCCCAACAGTACTGATCCTTGAGGAACACCACTTGTCACTGGTTTCCACTTGGACAAGGAGCCATTGACTGCAACTCTTTGAGTGCGACCATTCAACCAGCTCCTTATCCAGTGAGTGGTCCATCCATCAAACCAACTCTTTTCCAGTTTGGTGACCAGGATGTCATGCGGGACAGTGTCAAATGCCTTTCACAAGTCCAGGCAGATGATGTCAGTTGCCCTTCCTTTGTCCACCAATGATGTTACTCCATCATAGAAGGCCACCAAATTGGTCAGGCATGATTTGCCCCTGGTGAAGCCATGTTGGCTGCCTCCAATCACCTCTGTGTCACCCTCCATGTGTTTTTGCAACCCTTTTAGGAGGATCTGCTCCATATGCATGATATTTAAAAGAAAAATACCACCAGATCGTGTTATGTATTTTCAGTATATTAATATTCATTCTCTGAGATTCTACAAAAAATCTAGAAGTAAAAGGCAAATCTGTCTCCTCTATCTAGAAATCTTATTTAAAGCTTTCTGTACATATGTTGCTATTTACTTCCAGTTTGAGGCACACACCCTAGTGCACTCCGATAAAGCTAATCCTGCTTCATTATCTCCAGTTCCTGCAGATTTTCATGTAGTGTCTGAGTAATTACAAGCTTTCTAGCCCTCTGTTTCTACAGAACAAGACTTAGAATGGAGTTTTAGATCTGAAGGATATGAGTCCTGAATCATTCTCCAAAATGGATTTAATATGTGGTACCACATACAGAAGTTGCTCAGAATGTCAGGTAGATCACACAATTGTAGAATCACAAAATCAGAGAATTTCAGGGATTGGAAGGGACCTGGAGAGATCATCTAGTTCAATCTCCTTGACGGAGCATGAACACCTAGACCAGGTCACACAGGAAGGCGTCCAGGTAGGTTTTTAATGTCTCTAGAGAAGGAGACCACATGCTCTCTCAGGGCAGCCTGTGCCAGTGTTCTGTCACCCTCATCGTGACAAAGCTTTTTCTCATACTTAGGCAGAACCTACTGTGTTGCAGCTTGCACCCACTGCCCCTTATCCCATCATCGGATGTCACTGAGATGAGCAGAATTAAACCACTTAGTGCCACCTATAGTTTTTTTTCCTGCACTGGTCCTGTCATTTCCCTCAACCTGTTAGTTAAGGAAGACAGGAAGAAACACCCAATTAGTCATTAATTTAGAAAACATCATTTCATCAAGACAGCAGGGAAAAAAATAGCAAATACGCCAAGCATGGTCATAAACAGCAACACCTAGCATCACTGCTTCTCCATTCCTCTAACTATCCAAGTATCATCACTTAAAAGATTTTTATGAGCCACAAGTGTTTACAAGATACAGAAAGTACTGACAATGTCTGCTGAGGTACTAAATCAACACTCAAAAGATGTGTACTCAAAATGTGCTTGCTGACTAAATTTTTGCATGTAATGTGTTCCCCAGTATTGTTTTATTATCTTTAACAATAACATCTCACAGTGTTTGTGGCTTATAAACGAGAATTTTAAAATATCATTTCAGCAACTCAGGAATGTTTCTCCCAATCATTTTGTAAATCAATGCCTAAAATATATGTTATGCGATTTTGTGACATTGGTTAGATTTCAACCAACAGCTTGTCAAATGCTAATCATAAATAACCAATATACTGCTAATGTAATGTATGCAGCAAACCACAAAGGAAAAAAAAAGGAGAGGCAACTACAGGTTAATCTCTCTGGTCATTCGCCCTCCCGCTCCCCTCTTTCTGATCTTGCTTTGTAGAAAACCAGTGTCCAACGGTTCCAGCTGTTAACAGAATGCCCTACTGTGCTAAACAGCTTAGTTGGATGCTATTTATCAGGGATGCAAGTAACAGCAAGGGATGCAAGGCAGGACAGACAAGGCAAAAGTATTACATAATATATGAAATTCATGAAACTGAAACAATGTAGGTCCTTTATCTGAAGACCTGTGGCAGAATTCACTCAGAATATAGTTGTAGGCATTCAGATGAACAGAAAGTTCTCCTTTGCTATCTCTTTTTGAATTTGAAACCTGCACTCACACTCTGTGCTTCACATCAAACTTGCACTGCTGGTATGTAGCCCTAGCGAGGACAATGAGTGGTGCCTTACTAGAGAGAACTGGATTTAAACAGTTAATTCTGAGTTACAAGAGAAAGATGTCTCTTTATAAAACTTTGAGATAATATACAATACTAAACTCCAAATGATAAAAAAACTCCTTCTTCCCTCCACTTAAAAAGAAAAAAAAAAATAATAGAAGATTCATATCTTCCAAACCTAATTAAATTACAATCTCAGAGACTATTTGGTGAAACACTTTAAAGTTAATAAATTGTGTAAATGTTTTTTCCAGTACAGTACTAACCTGAGAGTAACACTGCTACAATCTTGACCAAAATGGAGTACCAGTGTTGAATGATGTATTTAAATTTTTTATCTTTTCTGAAAACAAAGAAAAAAATTGACTTCAATGAGTAGTTTGTAACAGATCAATTATAGAATCAAGTTACTTGATGTGCTGTCTCTTCTTAATAGAGAAGGGAATGTTAAATGTGAACCACATATACACATTTATGCATATATGCATTTATGTATACATAATGTATATATACATTTATGTCTTTACGTATGTCACTATAGCTGATAGCAAAGGGTGATGTGCACTGGAACAACAGTAAGTACAAAACAGTTCTGTTTTGTGAAGTTAGGTTAATTTCTTACCTTTTTTTCCCCCTGCTTTTGTATCACTACAAAACCTGGAAATCTTATAAATAATATTAATATTATTAATGAGATTTGATTTTAACACTATTAGAGAAAGAAACACACTGCTAATGTGTCCTGTGTTGCTGACTTAACAAAAGGAAGAGCTACACAACCTGTTTATGACTCTAAGATGGAAGGCTAAATGTAGTCCCAAAACTCACATCCTCATTTTGATACCATATGAAAAATATAAAATGCTTGGTTTTATTGCTCAATTCTTCAATGTCACACAAATATCATAGCATGCAGAACACTAAAACAGATCAGCATATTGAAAAAAACTGCTGGGACATAACATTAAAACCTAAAATACCTATTCAGTATTTCCATTTCAAAGCAAATGCAGCCCTGCAGTCATTTGAGACAAGAAGAAAAGGTGAGGATTTAATTATTTCTTTCTTTAACTAGTTTATTATGATAAAGATAAAAGAGTGTTTTGCCCAACTTTTTATTTTTGTTGTTTTACTTTGAAGCCATAGCTGCTTGCTGAAAATTTAGTCTTCTATTGAAGTTATTTTTGACAAGATAAAAAAGTCATCCATACTATGTTTGATATATTTATGTTTACATACAAAATACCTTTTTACAAAATTAGCTGGTATTTTGAAATATACTATTTGAAAAGGACTAGTAATCCTTTAACTGCAGGATTACTTGGGAGGGATCATTTTTCACGGTATAACTGGCAGCATCAAAATAACACAGCAATTTAAATGACTTGGGGAGCACAAAGTTTATTTTTACTTCTGTCAGCCTTCATGCTAGCAGTACTATGTTCCAGAGGACAATATGAGTCACTCTCCTCTGCAGAAAAGTAGCAGTGAGCTGCCACATACCTCGCATGGACTCCCATGACTGATTTCAGAATCAGGGGCTACACAGCTTGATCAGGTTGCAGCACGTCGCTACTAAAATCAGGACAAGTAGCACCTGCCTAGCTCATACTGTATCCATAACTTCCTACATGCAGAAATCAGTAAGCCAACTTTTGTGGCATCAATCTTAATTGGCTTCAGTCAGCATCATGACTAGCTAGTGTTCAACCTAAAAATTTATCCTGATTTTACACAGGGTGAACTGAGGCTGCAGGACTCTAAGGATGCTTAGAAGCCAGCGGTGAAGGTTTTCCAACATTCTTCTTGACTAAATCCTACCTGTACTCTATGTGCTGCTCCCTTGCAGTGGATTAGACAGAAAATGGTTGAGAAAGCAGGGACCTTTTATAGCCCCATGGCTAAAAAATCGCCAAGCAACATGGGATTTTACTCAGCATCACATCTATCAGTGAGTTGCCATACACCAGCACGACTGACTAAGTAAATATTGCTGTACAATTCTACTTGGTAAGGCTGCCATTGATTCTACCCGCCTCGTGAAAACCCGGAGAAATTGCTGAGCATTTAGATTCCCGTGAATCACTTGTCGAGGGAAGTTTGGGATACTTTTTGGGGTTGGGGGAGCAGAGAGGAGACCACGGGTGGCTTTTCTTGCCACTGGCTGGCGCCCGCAACTCTGCGACCCGGCTTCGACCCTACTCGCGTACCCCCCGCACCGGGCTGCTGTGACCGAAGGCGCCCTCTGCGCGCAACCAAGCGAGAGCAGTCCGCCACACCACCTTCCCCTCCTCTGCGTCCCGGGGGCCGGCACGGAGTGACGTCATCCCCCCCTCCCCCGCCGCCCGTCGCGCGCGAGTGTGAGTGGGTACGGGTGTATGTTCCCGCGCGGTGTGTAGCTGCTGTTCTGGGTCGGCCTACGGTCCGGCCTGGTGCAGGGCCTGCCTGGGATCAGAGATAGCGTCTCCGTCGCTTTTCCTCTTCACGCACAGACCTCGGCAACAAGCTTGCCCAAACACTTGGGGACAGGCAGATCCTGCGATCCGTGATGCGCAAGAGGATTTAAAAAAAAAAAATCCCCAGACCCAAAACCCCACAACAAACCAACAACCAGCAAACCCAAATCCCACTACCATACATTCACGCAACGAGGGAGCGTCACCTCCACCAGCGTACGCGCAGCGACCCCGTTCCGCCCCCGGAGGAGGAAGGAGGGGTGGGGGAGGGTTGCTCGTGGATTGAGTCGGGAGGACGGCCTCTGGGGATTTTCCCCGTGTTTCAGTCTTCCCCGTTCATGCCTGCCCCGTGCCCTCTTCCTTCGCTTTTGTTTGCACTGCACTTCTTCTGCGACCCGGGGGCGGAAGAGTAGTGGCGGGAGGGAGCCTGGCTGGGCGACCTCACTGCTATTTGTAGCTAAAGAATCGGCTAAAAGACGCGAGAAGGAAGCAAAGGAAGACAAAAAACCCCAAAACAACAAAAAACAGAGCGAAAGGGGAAGGAAGAGGAAGAAGGAGAGAGCGGGAGGAGGAGAAGGAGGAGGGGAAACGGAGCAGCGGCTCGGGAACAGAGAGCGTGCCCGGTAGCAGCAGCAACCGACGCAGGAAGAAGAAAAGAAGAGCAGAGCGGAACAGAACAGAGCGGAGGAGAGGTGGCGCTGGCAGGAGGAGGCAGGCGGGGACCTGTCTCTTCTGGATGCTGTATTTTCGGACTCTCGTTGACTCTCTCCTTCTACCCGGAGCCGGACTGTGAGAGAAACGCACCAGCGCCAGGCAGCAACGGCGGGGAGCTCTGCTCATAGGTGCTGCTGCTATTATTGCCGCTGCTGCGGGGCTTGGATTAAATTGGCCACCCCGTAGACGAGCGGGAACAGAGGAGAAGAGGTGGCGGCAGCCGCGGGAAGCGCTGGAGGGAGGGCAGGCTGCGGCGGCGGCTGCTGCTGCTGGGACTGGGAGAGCCAGCATGACCAGGTAACTGGCCCGCTTCTGACCCATTAATTTCTCGCATCCTTTCTCCTTCCTTGTTTGCTCCGTCTTTACCGCCTCTTTCGGCGCTTTTGTGCGTGTGAGTGCGCACGGAGATATGTGTGTTGCGCGCGGGTGTATGTGCGTATGCATGCGTGCGTGCGGAGCCTGCAGCCCGCCACACGTGCCTGGCACACAACTCTTCCCCGGGGAGCGCCGGGGCTCCCTCCTATCGTGTCCAGTCCGGTCCCTTCTCCCCTCCTCTCTCCGCCGGGTATCAGCCTGGCGGGGAGGCCTGCGAGAGGAGCTGCCGTGCGGGCCGGCGGATGGGGCAGGGTGAGGGCGGGTGATGGATCGGAGTCGACGTTTCCCCTGGATGCCACTGTACACAGGCGAGGAACGAGGTGGGGGAAGGAGAAAGGGAGCAGATGGAGGGGCTGCTGGAATTAAATGTTGGCTCCTTGCTTTGGCGAGCTAATTATTAATTTTTTGGTTTATTCTAGAGGGTAGGGAGAATCAAGAAGGTAGCAAGGGGCCAGAGGCGAGGTGTCTTCCACTGGAGAAGGATTGTGGGGGACAGCTGATAGTAAGGATTCCCGGCACCCGTCCGATGAGGACTTTCTCCTCCTCTTCATCTACCTCCTTGTTCTCCTCCTCTCTCGTCGGACCAGGGAGGCACGGAGATGAAAAGCTTTTCACTGGTTAGGTTTTTAATTTCTTTGTTTATTCTCCTTAAACCACTTAGAAAGAGGCACATCGGGTTGGAAGCTCAGTTTTCCGGGCTCTTACCGAGGGGATGTTGAATTTGTTTGGCAAACTTAACAGCTTCCTCTGCGCCGTCTGCCCGTGCGAACAGGCACTCCTTACGGCTTGCGACCGGGCTTTCTCAGGCTAGCAAATGAAAGAGTTGTTCCCTTCCACCGAATATTACATTTTGCCTGTTTTCCATCTCCTCCCTCCTAGTCAGAGCTATATTATTTCCTTTTCAAGGGATTACTACTCTACCTTACATATATAGATTTTGAATGTCTACTCTTCCTTGTTACTTCTCCAGGCTGATGTCATGCATATTTTGTTCTTTTGCCTGGCCTTTGTACAGTTACTACCTCGTGGAAGGATGACAGCTTTTTTTCTATCCTTACCGTGTCCATATTCTCGGCTTTGACACACATAGAATGGTCATTTTGTTTATGCAGAGCAGTTAGAGCTTTTAGATATTCCTTAATTCGTCACCTGAGACAGTGTTGCATTGGAAAGAGTCTGTAGATGCTCATTTGCTTTGGAGTTTCCTATTTGCAGGTGTATTTATGGGAAAGCTTGTATTCTCTTGAATTTTTAGGATTAATGCAACAAGTTATGATTGTCTTATCAGCCTTTAAGAGACCAGTTCCAACATGCCTTTTGTTTTGGAACAAGCAACTTCTGTAAGGTCAGGATATGTATTGGGAATTTTGATGCAGAGGTAGAAAAAGGAACTATATTTTTCCTTTCTCTGATATCTGCTAGTGTCTTATAGTGCTGTAACAGTATTTTCTTTTATTGCTGTATATAGTAAATATAGTATGTAGTAAGAAGTATATAGTATATGACATCATTTTCTCCTGGGCTGGGACCACACAGAGCTCCTACAATTCTTGTTTTTGAATGGATCAGCTCTGAAGAAAAACTAAAGATTCTCCCTATCCTGAATACAAGCATACTTTATGTTACTTTAGATACAAAATTTTTGATACGTTCTTTGAATTCCATTTCAGGAGATCTGCTGTTAACTACTTTTTGTGTGCATAGGATTGACAGATTGGTCATTTTAATAAATTAATCTGTCAAATTTTGCCCAGTTAAAATCTCTAAAAGCTGTAAGTATACTGGCATGTGATTTTCAAGGCACTAAGTGTTACACAGAAAGGAAAAGGATTTAATGAGACTTTTTACAGGAGTAGCTTTCCAATTTTAGTTTATCACTTGTGGTAATGTGGTAGAGTATATTTAGATTTCTCTCATTGCAGAAATGATGTACAGCTTTTCTGTATCCACTTAAAGCACTGAAAGCTTTGCCTAAGTAGAAGACTTCTACTGTAAGAATTTCATTATGGTTTGTGTGTGTAGGGCAAACTGTCAGGAATGGTGTGTGGAAAATAAAATGGTATCTAGGGGTGGTCAGGAATGGGTCTTAGGACCTGATTTTAGACCTATTGGTCATAGTACTTCTAAAAGGAGCTCTAAATGGTAGCGTGAATTCAGCATTTTGCTGTGATGGTTATGTAACACCAGCACTGTCAGCAAACTCAACGGGTGATAGTAAATTGATGCTTAGTCTTACAAGAGGGTTTGCAAGAATAAACTTGGGAGCGTGCGAAGGCATGAAATAACTGGTGACTTAAGTATAGTCCATGATTTACCTTTTGTTCATAAGATTGCCATTTGTTCCCACATTTAAATAAAAAGGGAACCAAAACTGCGCAAGCTGAAGAGTAGGAATCCCTTTCATCTGCTGTTGTGTGTGCCAAGCCACTAGGGGCCTGTATAAAATGCTCTCCTACAGCGAACACCAACCAGTACATGGCATATGTTCACTCTTTCACCAGACATTTTTTACACAGGTGTATCAAAAGAAAAGCTGCTGCTTATTTATTTCTTGTAGATAAATGAGACTGAAATTACTTAGGAGTGTATTGTATATTGTAAATTGCATATTATTTTGCATTTTTTACTCTACTTTGTCCATTTCCACTAATTATAGATGGTGTCCAACGCAGTTCTTTGCTCTCTGTTCTCTTTACTTCTATGGGGGATGAACATCAAGTCAGGAGATGCAAATTTTAGGCGGAGTCAGATTTTACTGTCCCCTTGCATTTCATACTTGCTGTAAATTGAGAAAATCAGATTTGTTGCCTCAGGGTTTCTTCTATTAGATTAGTAATGGTACTTTTCTGTGCAAGTGTAGGGTTAAAAGATAATCTAAACAGGATTACTTCAACAGAAACAGACATAGATTGATGGTGTATTTAAACTAGCTTTACAAGTGTTATGTAAGTTTAAGAGTGGCAACTCCAAAGCTTTGGTTGGAGCATAGTCAGTGTTCATGGGACCTGGGCTGGAGATGCATTATGTGTTGGTTTCAGGAATTTTAAATCCATCAGCCATAGCATTCTTGATAGATATTAAGCAGTTAGGTGAAGTATATACTTACACTGTTTCATTGTTGGTTTTCAGTTTTTCAAATTGAGGGAGACAATTTGTGTAAGAACACAGCTGAAATATTTGCAAATTTGATTTCCTTTAGAATGATCTTCCATTAGTGAGCTTTTTGAAAATGGTCATTTAGAAGTATTGTCAAGCTGAGCCCCACACCTCAATAAGATCATACAATGATAATGCAGTTTCTTTATCCTATGTTAGTTTTAAAATAAGATGGTTTTAAAACTGCAGTTTAATATATCATGTGATGTTGAACCAGTTACAGCAAGGTGCTTTTTGTCATATTACCGACAGCACTTGTGCAAATACTAAGTTAAATTTTATGAAATGTGCTCATGTGCACATAGGTAAAGTCATGGTGAAATATAATGAAATCCGCTTTTTAATGTTTTTCTCAAATGATAGATGTCTGTTTAAAACTGTAAGTCTTACTGAGTGTCGGGAAACCAAGGTGCTGTCTCTGAAGTGCAGAGGATAGGCACTTCATTTATGCTTCATATGTCAAGGGGAATAAAATAGTACAGATCTACAAATCATTGTGGTTTATTTTTGTATAAAAGCATGGAAAAATTTAACTCTTTGTTCTCTAAGAAGACTGGAGAAAAATTAAGAAATTTACTGTTAAATTTTGCCACTCACATAGTGTGTTCTTTTTTAAAAGGAGCTTGCTTATGATGCTGTATTTAAAAACAGTTCGCATGACAGTTAGTGTACAGTATTTTTATGAAAAATTCCAATTTCACATAAGCTGTGAGTTGTGTATTTGCTTATCCTTGTTTCTGTGAAAAAGTCCCTAAATTACTCTTAATTAATGAATGTACACTGTCCGCTTGGTGGCTTAAAACTAGAATCTTTGTTTAAGAATACTACTTCATATACCATTAGTGACTTACCAAGTAGTAGCAAAGAGGAAGCTTTACTTCTCTTGGTGATTTACTATGGTGATAGCTGTAGTACGTCCAGAGAAAACAGATGATACAGAAAGAGATCGCATGAGTGTGCTTTGCCTCAAATTTCCTTTCCAGCATGCTTCACTTCAATAGTTGTTTAAGCTCTGCATTGATAGAACCATATGTCTGCTAATGCACGATTTAAACTTCATGAGCTCAGCTGGCTTTTGGTTGATGATTGATAATATTTACTAAAACACTGTATGTTCATGTCCTCCTGTAGCGTAAGCAGATAGCTAAAATGCAGGGAAAGCAAAAACCAAATAATACAAATCGTATCGTTGCAAAAAAAAGGTTAAATTGAACAAATTGTTATTATAATGAAAGTTTTGTTATTTTAGAACATGATTATTGTTATTCATGTTTTTTCAATTCATTAAAGTGAAAACTCACACTAAATGCTTTGTTCATCTATCAACTTATTTTCAACTACATGATCAGGTATACTGTCTGTTCCTCCCTAAGACTGAAAGACTTACAGCTTTAAGTTTCTTACGTGCCATGACAGTCTACTTCATAAGCTTAGTTGTGCAATAATGGAAGAACAAAAATAAATAAGAAAAGATGCTTGATCTTGCATTAGAGTTCCAAACTAATTTTCTGTGAAAATCATCTCCCTTACTTATACCTGTGTGTCTGATATGTGCAGAAAACTTCCTCATTTTCATCCAACTTAAACTCATGGAATTTTAGGTACTTTGATTTATTGTACCAGAGGATGTCTCTTAATATGCTGTCATTCCCTTTGCTGCCCTTCTTCATAGTTGAGCTTAGTGGAATTATTTGAGTTTTTTCAGTAATCTCCCAATTATTTGAGCCACTCCATTTCTACACAGTTTAATTTGTTGTTTGCAGACAATCAAAATGGATGTCCTGTTTAGTGCCAGCAGATAATGCATACTTTTTTCCCTAGCGGTACATGAAATGTATTATATGGAGTAGCATAGGCATAAGCATTGCTCTTTTACAGTTTTCAATGTTCTGGAAATTAAGTAACTCTAAGTCATAGTTCAGCAAGTGGTGTGTAAAATCTGACTTTTTAGATGGCAGAATGGGCTGATTCTGATAGAGTGTAGTTGGTGTGAACCTGAAAGAAAAAAGTGTGGGTTAGATCCTAAAGTCTGAAATACATTTCTTTTGTATATTTTCCCATTGCCATCTCATGTTGTATTGACTGTTCCACACGAAAGCTTGTCTTTTTGTTATTTGTGTTAGCTCAATCAGAGAAAATTAAAATAAATCTGGTTTCTTTGTCACAGTCTTCCTGATCTTTAGTTTAAACTCAGTAATTCTGGCTTATTTGCAATGTTGATTGAATAAAAAAAAATCTTAACTGCATTTTTGAACAGTTTTTAGGTCTGTAAAAAGGTTAGAATTAGTGTATGAGTAATAACGAGGTGTTAATTTCTACTATCTTTTTTTTCTTCTTTTTTCTTTTCCCTTTTCTTCCTTTTCTTCCTCTTCATTGTTTTTTTTCTTCTTCATTTGTGCATGCTTTTACAAAAGCAGGGCACATATTTATTGCAGTTAAGCAATTGTGATTTAAACTTTATGATTTTAGAAAAAAATGTTAAAATCCATCTTAATTTTCACAGAAATATGTCAGGATATTTGTATTCTGTATGTTTCTTTCACTTCCTTTATGCCACATCAATAAGGGGTTTATGGGAGAGATATTTGTTGCCATTTCTAGCATAGAGACATGATAAATCGTGAATCTCAATTTTAATGTCTTTTTTTTTTTTATTTTCTAAAAGGAAGGGATTTTTCTCTGTCCTTGGAATTTTCTGTAGACAGGGAGGAATATTTTTTTTCAAAGACAGTTTACAATGTGTGATCAGAAATACCCTGCCTAGCTTTCAGTACTGTGTACAGTTAGTGCATAATTTCTTTACCTTTTACACTATGCTACCTTTTGTTGGAAACCTCTTTACATGTACATTAATACTAGTGGAAAGTTTACATTTTTTAATTAGTAAGCAAACATATATTTTGCACCAGAAAAGCATGAATTTATTTTTCCATTTTAAATAATCTCCGGTTGCTAAATTAGTATTTTGTCTGCCTGTGTACAGATAGAGCTGGTAATTTTCTATTGATGCAGTGAAAGATTTCTGAAACACTGATTGGAAAGTAGGACAGGAAGTTTTATTTATTTATTTACATTTGTTTGGGATGATAGTGTATCTTAGAAAGCTCCTTAACTGCTGCCCCATGCAGCTGTCCTTCCCTTAGAGATTAGGTTTCAGGAGCAGTGATGGATGTTGAATGCCTGTAGCCAGTTGTGGGGTTTGCTCTGAGGTCAGTGGTATTGATGGAGGATAGGAATTTACAGCCTTACTTTTACGGCAATGTAACCAGTAAGCATTTCTTACTGGAAAAAAAGCCAAACCAAAACAAGAAGGTATGTTCAGTGCTGAACTTGTATTGCATCATGGTTTGGAAAGCTGTTCACACTATTGAAAGAGAGTGAGTGAATAATGACAAATTTAGTCATGAGTGTGCCCTTTTGTTTCACAGAAACACAGAGAAATACCCGTGAAATATAATAGTGTGACTCTATTTAGAACCGCTTAGATACAATTTAAAAGTATGTTAAATTCGAAATCTACATTGTTGACTTGTTATATTGATTGCTTTCATTAGTAATTAGCAGATTGCTGAGCAAGAACACACCCTTCTTTTTTACCTACAAATTGGGTGTGGTGGAGTTTTTAATGAAAAAAATAGGTGTTAGTGGTTTTTAACAAGCTTAACCAAAGCGGAATTGATATTTATCAGCGATGAGAGGGTAGAAATTAATGAGGTAGAAAGGGTAAATGGTGTTTTGTGTTACCTTGTTTAGTTGGCTATTGCAATATATATTACTGATAAAGATTAATAAATTTGGATAGCTCTGATGTGTGCTTTTGGAACCATTTGTTAAGATCAGACACAGAGAGTTTATTTATGGATTGTCTATCTTCCCTAGGTTTGTTCCTGATACATGGTGATATAATTAACTTCTAAAGGGTGAATCTTAGTAGAGAGACTATGTTTTATTGTTAAGCTTGTATGCACTTTTTGAGCTGTTTTTATGAATTTGTACCTTAGTGATGTAGGTGTATTTTTCTGTCAAGCCTTAGAGGAGTCCTAAAGGACTCAAAGCCCTCAGTGATCATTGAGACAACAGCATTGTTTGTGTTAGATGTGTAGTGTCATTGTGTCTTTGCTTAAATGATAGCAGTTTTTACTTCATGTAATGCTAGTAGTGATTAAATTCACGTACAGAGAAGAAAGCTTAAAAAATGTGATGATTTGATTTAGACTATGTCATAAATTGGGGAATAATCAGCAGTTTGATAAAAGAGAAATACATATCCAGCAAGAATCACTTTACAACTGTTTTATATTGAGGAAATGGCACGTTGCCAAATACTTGTATATTCTATTTATTGGCAATGTGCCATCAACTTTATTTGGAATACCATCTTTGCTTAAGGAATAAGCTGTCACTATTTACCAATTCATTTTACTACAGAGAACAGATGAATTGTGTGATTAGTTTGGTTTGTGGTGGTGGATTTTTAACCTATTTTACAACGAATGAGGTTTTACAGATTGTCATTAAATGCATTAATGACCTATTTGTGATTAGCAGAATTTTCCTAGCATTGAAGTTGTTTTGCATACCTTGTTTTGATGATTTGAATATTTTTTATAATTATTTTTGCTTGACACGAGAAGTCTTGAATTTTTCTATTGTAAAATGCCATGTGAAAGATCAAGGATTACATTAACTTAAGTATTTCTCCTAGTTGATATTAATGATACTATGATGCAGTTTTTTTATCAAAGATAAGTGGGTAATCAGTGCCAATTTTTGTTGTCAGCAAGTCAAATATGTAGAATTTACACCCGTTTCCCACTGTACATATTCAAAATTTGCCTCAAGTGATCATATGAAGTTTCAGCATACTGCCCAGGTGAAAATTTCAAATATATAAAAGAAAGTATGTAATAAAGAGAGCATTGTACTTTCTGATGCTAGCAGGTGAGAGTGAATGCCTGCAGGAGCAATCATACCTCTTTAAGGCTCCTGGCATTCCTTGGGTTTAATTTTGCATGATTGCAGGTACTTTGGAAAAGACTTTAACATTTAGTTGGGTTTGGAAATTTCTAGAGAATTTTGAACTGAATGGAATAAATAGTGCATATATGTAAAAAGGAAACGTTCTCCAAACATTTTGCTGTGTTTGGTAAAAGAGATACATGTCCTTCTATGCAATGTAGTCCCTGGAAGGACGCATACTAGGACTGTACTCCAGGCTGATTTATTTGTAGAATTGCTTAATTAAGGGTACAAGGGCAATCTTATTAAAAAGTTATTAGAAAGCATGAAAGCAACTAGCAGACTTCCTGTAGGTGTGGGTTTCTCTATCTTTGCACAATACTAATACAAAGCTCAGTCAGCCTTTCTACGTTTTAGTGAGAAGTACTTAGAGTGTGAATGGTGCAGTGGCCTTAAAACTGTTGTTTCATCCTTGCTGTTATCTGCATTAGTCTGTGATAGAGATAGGTTAATTAAAAAATGCAAATCCATAGTCAATTATGTGTAAACGATATGAAAGAATCTGAAAGGCTTAATTTATGGGTTTTTTTACGTTTCTGCTAGGTATTGTGGGCTTGTCCTCCTTGTAATGATCTCCGAATTCTTTGACTATGTGTAGTCAAATGTAGAACTATGTAGACTATGTAGAAAGTCTTCTAAGATTTCTTTAAGATACCACATGTATATTTGTATGCTTCCTGCCTCCGTTGATATTTTTGAATAACTCAAGGTTTTCAATTTTCAAAAAGTTCTGTGTTTTCTTTATTTTGAATAGGACTAACATTACCTTTTTGTTCTAGGTAAAATCTGTACTTTCTCAGCCACTTCCCATTTTGCGCATCAGAAGTCTCTCTTGACAGCTTCTTCTGGCTTCTGTGTGTGTAGAACTACATGAGTACAGCCACAAAGGCAGATATCTTTGGTGGCATTTTGGTGTTTTTATCTGTAGATAAGCAGACTTAGATTTAACTATGGATGCTAGTGCTCTCTAGGTACAACCTTCCATTTATGTGTTTGTTTTATTCAGTTGAATTCAGTTTCTTAAATCCCATCTCTGACAGACTAAGTCAGTTTTTATTGAGGCATAATCCTTGGCCTTTTAGTATCACAGATGACCTACCTTATAAAAAGAATTGCAGGTTCATATTCCAGTGAAAACTTTAGAAACTTTCAAGCTTGTATTAGTGGTGGTTCTACAGGAAAAATCTGAGCTAGCTATTTTCACAAATGTTTGTGTTAATAGTTTGAAATGTTGAATTTCATTAATAGACACCATTTGTCAGACATTGTTACATTCACTGCACTTTTCTTAAAATTTTGTATCACCTCACTGTGTTTAGTGTGTCTGAGAATTTTAAGGAAGGTTCTCACAGTGGGTTTATTCACTATTACAGTAATTATTCCACCTACTGAGTTCCTGAAGTTTTTATGAGTGGTTAACAATGGCTTATGTTGATTTAGAAATATACATACAGATATACAAAATTAAGCAGAATTTCCTCTGGTCATACAGCTGAACTTGGAACTGTTCTATCAGGTATGTTCAAAAAATGATCAAGGGTTATGTCTCAGTAATGTACTTTTAACTTTTGTGAGTGTAGGGTGGCTGCTCTAGTTAGGTAGGTGGTGGTATTACTAGATTCCTGCTGTTTCCAGGAGTTGCCTGTGTTGTTTAGTAACTGATAATGAGTTATTATGTGGTTGTATTGTTGGCACTGAAGTAATAGAAACTGAGAGTTTGTCTTCTGCTGAGATTGCAGGTGACCACACACCACTGAGACAGATGTTTAATTGTGGTTTTGTTGTCCTTTGTAATGATTTGAAGATCTTACTGAAGGTATCCAGCTTGTCTGAATCTATTCACTGGACAAAGGTTCTTTCAGGATTAGGTATTCTAGTATTTGGACATGGCTTTCCATGCTTAAATGTTTTCAGAGTCCTGCTATTATAAGGACCAATTTTCAGAAATTCCTTTCACTGAGACTGTACTTCAGAATGTGTTGCTGATCTTGTTGGTGTTTTTTATCTGTTTTATGTTTGCAGATACCTCAGAGATTTGTTGGGTTAACATTTTGATGTATTGGTTCTTTGTTTCCTGATAAACTGTTTCCTTTTTTTTCCTTTAAACTTGCTGAAAGGTAAAACATACTCCAATTTTCTTTTCTCCAATCTATTTTGCTTTGATGCTGATGATTTTTCCTCAGTCTGTAGACTGGAAGAGAGATAGGAGGTCCATATCAAATAATTCTTCCATACAGTATTCCCATGAAGATGTCAGAGTTCTTCTTAGAAAATGCTGAGTCTTCCTTTGCAGTAGTGTGAAAATATCTTTTATGTTCAGCTGTTCCTTTTCAGGAAGGCAATTTTCTGATGTTTCTTAACCCAAAGTTAAGCTTATCCTTCAAAAGTCTTATGGCTTCCCTCTATTAAGTATTTCATAGGTATTTTACTATGTGTAAGGCTTGCCTACATTAAAACCTATGGCTGTGTGAAAGGGCTTAACTGTATGACTGATAATGAAATAACTTGTAAGTGGACTAGCATCGATGGAATGAGTAGTTATTTAATTGCTTAGGTGATAATCAGGAATTATTTCATTCTGTCAGATGGGCAGAATCTTAGATCTCAGGTGGAAAGAATAAATTTAAATCAGACGTAATTTTAGATTGTTTGGCTATCCTTTATTGTGTGTTTATATAAGGAACAGGTGATGTGTATAATACATTCCTTGCATTGCTAGCTTTTACTTGAACTGCATTTTTAGAATGACTCAGAGGTACGAAGGAATTGGACACTTGTGTGTCACAAATACACTGCCCAGACAGAGAGATTATAGGGATCAGCAGAACGATAAAAACTAGCCCAGACAACTGCGCTTTGAAAAATCTCCTTACTGTTTGTGTTGTTAGATGTAAGAGAATCCTTGTAGGCATCTTACATGGCTTGGTTTCTAGAATTTTGTCCCTGGTTTGTGTCGTTGCCTAACAGAGTATGAATGGAGAAAAAGAAAATACGTAGTTGTAAAATACTCCTAATTTTCATTCTTCCCTTTTGTCCTTTACCAGTTATTTGGAAGTCTAAGGATAACTTCACAGAAAAGAAGTTCTTTATAAACATAATAGGTAAAAATAACTATAGGTTCAGGGAGCCATGCAACTAGGTCTTCTGAAATGACTGTTAAAATACAGAACATTCATGGCTGCTGCTAATGTTAAACACACTGAATCAGATAGCAATTTTTTTTTTTTTAACAAGTTAGGAGTCTGAAGAAAATCTGTTGCAGAGTAATGAAGGTCTATTTTTAAAGTCAGCTTTTTTGTAGAAGAACAATCTTTGTGTGTAAGCACTCCTTGGTATTAAAAAACGTGTGCTGCAGATGGCTCACTTCATTCATGCACATACTACCATGGTATCAAATGGATTTAATCATGCATCAAATTAGCAGTTGCTGATTCTTTGTCCTGTCTTTCTGTTTAGTAAAAAAAGTATAGTAAAAATACGAAAGCCTCTATATGAAAACATAGCAAGGACAGAAAGGATAATTATTCCATTTAAGATGAAATTGTGTGGTGAAATTAGGCTGACCCATACCCAGAACTATGTATCTAAGTAACTTCACCACTATTTAACATCACTGAAATCTGTGAGTGCATATGGTGTTTTTGAAAATAAGCATGAATATGATTTAAAAACAGTTATGTACACAGATTTTTTTTTTTAGTTTGGACACTATAGTAGGGAACAAAGTAATAATAGCTAATTTATCTTTTTTTTCATTCATAAAGTTCAAAATCAGTATTATTAACATTGCTGACGAGAGGGAATGGTTTACTTCTTTCCTGGGATTATGGAAAGAATAAAAGAAATACACTACTACTTATATTTGGTGTTGCTTGTTTTTATTCCGAGTTGGCATATGGAGCAAACAAAGCATCTTGGAATTCCTGAAATGTGAAACAGACATAGTCTGTACTTCCATTTTGATGTGTTTTGGAAGACTGTTATTTAACTTCTGGAAAAAATACCTAAGAAGGGGACATAGTAAAACACTGCCTGTTCTATGAGTATGATTGCTGCAGTTTACAAACACTTTATTAAATCTTACTCAAGACAGAAATACTAATAGAGGCATCACTCTGTCAGGAATTTCTTGTCTTCATCCAAAATAAAATGCAGGGCTGAAATGCTGAACCCAGTCAAGCAAAGACATTTATCTTACTGATTCGTACATGATTATCTTAATAGAGATGAGTCCGTTGAGGTCTATGCAAAAATTAAAAGATAACTATGAATACTAAACAAATTTTTTGTTGTGTCTGTTCGAATCAGTTTCTTTTTTTTGCATTTTACTGTTATACCTACTTGTTTTTAAGATGATTATAAAAAAATACAGAACTAGATTACTAAAAGTGAAAGTCATATTCTTAAGAGGGAGATATAAAGATTTTAATGAGAAAATTATTGGCAATGATTTTGAAGCACCTACAGAACAGAAATTCTGCCTTGTTGCGTACACAATGGAGTGATTATTAAAAATACTTCCTAATCTGGTGATAGAAAAAATCGGCAGAAGTAAGTTATATATTACAAGATAAATTAGTCTTTCTCTCTGAGCTTTTGCTGATTTACAAGTAGTTTGTGTCTTGTTGCTTGAAGTATTGAATTGGTGATAGTGAAATAATTCAGATAAAATATTTGAGTTGTTTTGTTTGCACTTCAGGAATTTTTGCAAATACTGGAAACATCAAACAAGTTGATGTTCTTTTTAAGTTTGTGGATAGTAGATTACATTTCTTTTTGAATTATCATGAATAACTGATCTACTTTCTGTGGATTTGCATGTGACCTTGTTATGAATCAGTGTCATACTCCTTGTTTAAAACAGGGCTTTACATTCATTGCTCTTTAGCTTCAGTGTTACTTTGTCTAAGAGATTCTGTTTTTATTCCTTAAAAAGCTTTTATTCTTCTTAAGGTTATGCCCTTCTGTTTTTTATTTGTGTGCCTTTCATATGCTTTTATTAAGGTTGACGAGCTGAAGACCAGAGGACTTTAGAAATCATATCTGTTCTTGCAGAAAGATCCAAGAGTATGAAGGTGTGTTTTCTCTAGGTATTAAGAAGAATCATTTTAAATCAGTATAATTTTAACAGCTAGATTTGCTGACACAGAGTGATGTATATAGCATAAGCTTGCCTTGATTTTTGAAATAGAATTTTGTTAGATTACATGAACTGCTTGGAGGTTAAGTCTTTCAGTTTCCTCTTTGTACTTTTACTTCAATACAGTCTTCTACCTGTTTTGTAGTTTTGCAAAATTAGCATACAGGAGTTTGTCAGTAGAATAAACATTCTAACACAGAGCAATCAGATGGCTTTATGCAGATGTGATGAAAACGTAATGTTAATAAACTATACGAGTCAAATGAAGATAGAGATAGGAGAGTATTTCTTGAAACAGAAAATCCAAGAATCGTCTTGCTGTGTGGTAATAAAAGCTGCCTTGGAAATAATTTTTGCACCTTATTTTCTATGACACAGAACTTGACATATTCAGAATCAAGTATTCGTTTGGGTTTTGTCTTGCCTTTTTTTTTTTTTTTTTCTTTCTTTCCTTTTTTCCCATTCTTTACATATTAGACTTTTTTTTGTAGCTAGTCTGTTTCAATATTTTTTACCAGTAGTGTCACTGAAGTCACTGCTTTGATATCCCTTTGGTAGGTGCAGTTGTAACATGTATAATTAGGAAGTAATTTTTCAACCTGGGAAGAAACTACCAAATATGTTACCTAATAATGGATAGCATTCAGTTTTGCTTAAAAAGTAAAACTGAAATGGAAGCATAAACTAAAATCTTGAAGGCCTGATCTTGTGTCCTGTTGTCATTAGTAAGGATTGGAGTACAGCAATGTACAAACCATTATGTTAAAATGGCATAGACTGCTTAACCATCTTGAATTTGAATATATACAGTCTATAATTTGAATTTAAAAATCAACACGAATTCTAATAAAATATGCATATATGGGATGCAAATATTTGTGTTAATTTTCCATTTTGTATGCCTTTTATAATTTAGATTGTACCAGCTGCTGTTCCTAAAATATTTTGCTCTCACTGATAATCGACTTCCTTCTAATCTTGTTTCTCATTGCCTGTTTTTCCATGAATTTTCAAAGTTTTGAGTGTCATTTGTTTATAAAGTGTGATAGCTTCAGTTGTCACTGTCCTTGCATTTGACATCTTTTTTGTACTGCTTATCTAATTATAAAATTGTCTGTTCCCTGCAGTCAGATTTTGGCAAGGATTTATCTCAAAGCAGTTCTGTGTTCAGGTAACTTTAAGGCATTCTAAGAAATTTGGGCATTATTGTGTAAAAATATGTGCATTGATCCAGTATTTTCATTGGCTGGATATTAGAATATATTCAGGAGTTGCCTTATAAGGTAAAAGCAAGGCTTTGTTAAGTGTGTTTGTATTTGTTCTTTAGTTTTTATTCCCCGGCTGCTGTATATATTCATTGCACATTATAGTACTCTATAGTACAGAAGACTGAAAATGCTTTTCATTATTGCCTGTTGCCATGCTATTTCAATGATTTTGCTGGTCAGTAGTAAAGTAAGAAATTGATACACGTAAATGACAACCTATCTGTTTCTGATGTCAGAAGAGCATTAGAGGAAAAACAGAATATGGCTTCTACAAAACGTAGTTATTTAGAAAGCAATTTTTGCCAAATTAGTGCATGTAAATTGTCCTTTCTGTGTAACTTTCTCTGTAGGATTGAAATGTTGATGACCATAGTTGATTCATAAAACTATTACGAATCAGTCCAAATAAATTAATATTTTTAAATTTGGTAAGTATGTTTTCATAGAGAGTGAAAAGCATCCTCTCTAAATGGATTGGTTCCTTTTCTTTCTTTTTCATCTTGAGATTTTATGGATGTGTAGACACTGACAAAAGCAGGAACAGAAATAACGAGAATCTTATGGAGTCTTGGAAGATTGCAGTCCTATGATTTTATGTTGGAAACTTTTGATGCTTTGTGAGATTTATTTGAATTTTTTTAATTATTGGGATTTAGAAAATACATTTCTAGAAGTACTTTTCAAATATGTCATCATGTAGATTTCCAAGATTCTGCAATAGTCTAAATGTTTTACCATAAAGTGATAAGTAGTGCTTTCTGTTATTACCCTTATCCCTTTCCTCCTTCCATCCCTGCTTTCTTCACTGGTTTTAATACCAGCAATGAAACTGGTTGTTTTTTGAATAGTGTTACGTGAGATCGACACATCGTGTTGGTAATGGTATTTGTGATCTTGTGTAATAGGAGAGATTACAAGGGAGGTGTTTGGCTGGTGCTACTGTAACTTTTTATGTCCAAGCACATTCACAAATGAACTGCCTGTTATACTATGCTCAGGATAGATTTTTGATTTCTATAGAGATACTTGATTTATGTGGTTTAAACTACATTATTTCTATATTTTGATGAACTAATCAAATTAATTTTAGGTAATTTGTCCTCACAGGATAAGGAACTTAATAATTCTGTCCTGGAGGGAAGGAGTGGTTAAGAATAATTTTCAAAATTTCTTAATGGTTTCCACATTCTTGAATTGATTTTGGGGAGGTTTCCTAGAACAAAAACAGCAGTCTTTGGTTTAGTGATCCAATGTTACTGTAGGTGTAGTCATTACTGACTATGACTCTTAAATCTTGTTATGGATTTGGACTGAATATTTGCAACGCTTAAATTACTTATTTGAAGTTACCAAAATTAAAACTAGAATTTTTAATGAAACACTAATGATTATAAACCAGAATGTTCCCTGAATGATCTGGTATTTAAGATTTCTTAACAAATAGAGTTGTATTATTGTTGGGATAGAAATATGTCAGCTGTTTATTGTCCTTTTTTATTTTTCCTTCACTTTGTGTCTTTTTATATGTAGATTTTAAACTATTTTTAAAAAAGAATTTGCTTGTTTTCATCATAAGTATTAAATCATTATGTCTTGTTCTATATAGTTATAAAGCAGACTGGTCTCACATGCCACTTCTTTATGTTCAGAACATAGGTAGAGTATAAATTTACACTTTACACTGTAGTCATGCAAAAAATTAAAATAGTTCTGTAGCAACCTGCTCCTGACTTGTTTGCTGTTTCACTAGTGTTTTTTCTTTCTTGTTTTGACCAAGGCAAATTCTTACCTAGCAGAATACATGATGAACTGATAGAGTGTTAGGATGGCAGTTCTGACTTTTATGGTGACCCTAAATCTGTTAGGTTATGGGAGTAACAAAGAACAGGGAAAAACATCTGAAAAGATCTATAGTTCTTTCAAAATAGCAGTATGTGACAGATTTAAAACTTGCCTCCTCTATTTTTGCTTATGTTATTGTAAAACAGAATGAGGATGTGATGCTTTACCATTACGGTTAGCCATCATTCATTTGTTTGAATGTTAAAAATAAGATTCTTTTGGATATAATAAATCTGTTTGAGTGGCTGGTACATCTACAATGAGCTAATTTTTTTCACAGGCATAGTTGGTGTTGCATAAAATTTGCAGTGCTTTAGCTCTCCTAGGAGACTTCCTGTAAAGTACCAAGTTGAGGGCAGACTGAGTGATACAGAAACTTTTTCACTAGGAGCTATTGCGAGATGAGAAAATGCATGTTAATTTTTGAATTTGACTCCACATTTACTAGAGTAAGAATCTTAATGTCTATGTTGAGATTTACATTCTTTTTTTCACAGTTTATAAGCTTTTCAATTCTTTAAGTCATTAACAGCACTGTTTTTCTAAAGAAGGCATTTGTACTATTAGAAAAATAACCTATTCATGTGGCATTAGTTAAATGAAATTTAACTATATGAAATTATAATTCTGATGATATTTTGGATGTGAAATATTTGAATAAATGTTGTTTTCACTTATCATGGAATCATAGAATTATTTGGGTTGGAAGGGACCTTAGAGATCATCTGGTCCTATTTACAGTCTCTGACAGGCTGTCTTCCCATCACTGCTCTAAATCAAATCAAGAATGTGTTGAGTTGGAAGGGACCTTCAAAGGTCATCTAGTCCAGCCCTCCTTCAATGAGCAGGCACATCTTGAACAATGTCAGGTTGCTCAGAGCCTGCCCAGGAATGGGGCTCCTCTTCCTCTCTGGGCAGCCTGTTCAAGCTTCTCAGGACCCTCATGGTGAAGAACTTCTTCCTAATGTCTAATCTAAATTTACTTTAAAGCAAATTCCTCATTCCATCACTACACAGTACTTCTGGTGCGATCTCATGAGAGCAGAGTAGGCAGATCACCTCTCTTCATCTGCTGGACATGATTCTTCTGCTTTTTAAAATTTTTAGTGGTGGAGTAAATGTGACTTTTGATAGAAGGGATACTGTGACAGTCCCAAACCATGTTTAGTGAGATCAAAACATGCAGTTCAGTTTAAGATAGCATTTCTTTTTGTATGAAACATGATTATTGCTCCTTGTATCCTTTTTTTTCTTTGGTTCCTTTAATGAGTATTACATTCATAAAGTGAATATGATTTATCAGAATAAACAAAACAACAAATACTGCAAAGATAAGTAACCTTTTAAACATATGCAGTGCACTTCTGGCATGCTGTGTTTCACATGCAATTTGAGGTTTTTAAGGCCAGGCTGGACAAGGCACTGAGCAGCCTGCTCTAGCGGGAGGTGTCCCTGCCTATGGCAAGGGGGTTGGAACTTGATGATCTTTAAGGTCTCTGCTAACCCAAACCATTCTATGATTCTGTGATTCCATGATTAATGCAGTGCCACTGTGTAAAATACAGGATTTACTGCAGATTTTGTAGATGACTTTGTTTTTTGCATACTGTTGGGCTGAGGTAGTTTTATTATCATCTGAGAGAAAAGTATTTACATGGTTTGTAAGCTTTATTTCCTTATTGTGTTTTATAACTGACCTCTCAGCTGCCGTTGCCAAACAGGTGTCCTGCTGTCTTCTAGGAAGTTGTGATGTGAGTATCTGCTAACTTGAGATCTGATGGGGCTGATCTGATAGCTGAAACACCATCAAATCTTCAGTGGCCTATGCTGCTTGCAAATGATTTTGATCTTGAGACCTACACATTAAAGCCCCCATACCTCATTAACATTCCTTAAACATCTTGTTCTCATACAAAATGGGATATAAATTGGGGAGAAAATTTCAGTTTAAATGTGATTTAAAGGAGGTTAAGTGGGTGACTGAGGGAAGCCATAGCTGCAAAAGGGCTTTATGTCAGCCATGAATCACAGTCTTGGGAAAAAGAAATCTAAAATTGTATGAAAGGTAGGAAAAAGTAAATGAAAGGATTACCTAGGGAGGCTGTTGTAGAAATGAAGAAAGACCTGGTCCATGAATAGCCTGAAAAGAAAGAGTAATTTTTAAATTAACTTTGAGCTGAGGTAGAAGGGATATTTTGAGCATCAGTGCATTCTACCTCAGATGAAAATCTTTGCACTGCATTAGAATGTAAAAAGACTATCTAAGTTGTAAACCTAAAGGCCAAAAAAAAAAAAATCACACCAGGCTACACAGTCTTATTTCTGTCCTTTTTACATTTGTTTTACACACTAGTTGAAGTAAATCTTCTGTGAAAATATGTGATTATTAATTTGATGTCTGTATTCACATTTATGATAAGGATACTTACAATATTTATCCATATTACGTTTGGTGCTGGAACAAAATACAGCATTAATGCAGCTTTGTCTGGGATGCCTGATTTGATTTGGTTCCTTCAGGAAAAATGGCATTATGAGGATGGTTGTCTGACTTCAAAACTGCTGTGGGCCATCCTGCAACACCCTCTGTGTAGGGTGTTACAGTTGTTGGACTGTATTTAGTAGGTAGCAGTGGGAAGCATTTGCCATCCAACAACATCAACATCTACATTCTGTAAGTGAGATCCAGAAGTGTTTGAGAGAAGCTTATCCTTGTTTATTTCATTCCATGTCATTAGGAGTGCTCTCACCTGTATGAAACTTGCCAAAAAAATGAAAAAATGCCGAAAAAACACCCCCCAAAACCCAACATTTATTGGTTACTTAGTCTGAAGGAAAACACCTTTGTTCTTGCCTTTATTTCTCTTACTTAGGAATTCCCATGGTGAATCCTGTTGCTTTTGCTGTCTGTTTATAGGCCTGAAATACAGAGTGTTTGGGCCTTTTTTAGCTAGGAGCCCTAATGCTCCTAAGCTATGTATGAATGCTAAAGCATTGAAAAGTTTGGAGTTCTGCTGCAATGGAGAGAAACCTGCTGAACCAAATATGTGTTATTTTCATCTAAGTGTTTCAGTGAAACTTCCTGCTTTTGCCCAGATAAGTAGCATGTGCCTCTGACTTTGCAGTTGATGCCATTTGATAGTAAATTCAAGTGTTGCCTTTTTTTGAGGTATTTTCCTAAATTGACTTGATTAAAAGAAGAGTTGGGTTGAAGTATTATTGTAGTGATTTGAATTATGAATTTCTTTTTTAGCTGTGTTGACATTTCTCAAAACTAATATGAGAAATTAAATTTATGCAACTAAATTTTGACATAAAGATCATAAACCTTTATATAATTGTCAATTTATGAAAGAATGCCATTTTTACTTCATGATGGTCCTTGTACTGTACTACCCCTAACATACTCACTGATTCTATAATTATTTTATGGAAAATACTAGCATATTATATAATTTTCCAGCTACATCCACAGTAATGTGTTTTTTCATCTTGTGGCCTTAGAATCTAAAGTAATAGTGAAAGATAGACCTTTTCAAATTTGCATTTTTCAGTTAAAAATTAACGTTTTTATTATTGTGAATCACTGACAAACTCTTGTAAAATCGGGCTACATTGGCCCTGTGGGTAGGGTCTGGGCAGTGTGAACCTGTTCTGCTTCTGGAAGGAGTTAGAGGCGTAGAGTAAAATTATTTGCAATGAGAGTGTTGTAAAGCACAATCTAGTTGAGGTTGAAATCAGAAAATTAGTATTTGACAGTGTTTTGATAATGGCCACTCCCTGCAGGAGTGGGATAGCTCTATATGTATTGTTGCTATAATGAACAGGCATAAGAAATAGGCATTTCACAGAGATATAAGACGGTTATCTATTGTGCTAGACAGACTGGAAAGATGAGAATTCTGTCTAGCCGTATAAACTGATGGAGCTGATGCTTTTGAAAATGTGGTGTCTTTGTTAGTTTTTCATAACAAAACTTTTATTTTTAGTAGCCTCTGACTTTTCTACATATACCTTTGATAAATGATAGAAGTACTACGCAGTGGTAGATCCTAAATAATACGCAGTATTCAAGATGTTTTTTGAACACAATCTGAATCCCAGTGATTTTTTTTTTCTGTTTATTGTATTGGAATTTAAAGAGAAGGATAAAATCTTGTAATGTTTTTCCATTGGCATGCTTCCATGAGTTTAGTGTAACTGTTTTAATTTTCATTTTGTTTTGGTGGTGTTATGCTCTTACACTGTTGATTTTCAGATCAATGAGTCTTTTTCTTGGTTGGAAGAATTATTCTCAGTGTTAACAGAAAACTTTCTTTTAAGGGATCTGATATGTTTGCAGTACGCTGTGCCTGTCACAAAGCAGATCCATTGCTGAATAATCCGTCGGTTTGTTTTGCTCTTTTGTTGTAGTTTCAACTGCTGTCTAAACAGCACAAAATTGATTTAATGTACTAATATTGGTGTTAATAATAATATTATTAACATGATAAGTGCTGATTGAACACACCTAAGGGTGTTATACTAGACATTACAAAATGTATAAATTTGCAAAAAACTTCTATTTGGTGCAATTGTGTGCCTATTACTTTAAATGTATGTCATTCAGTTTCAGTTCTCTCTACCATAACTGGACTAGTTTAGCACAATATTCTACATCAAATATATTGAGTGGGTATTTCTAAAAATAAGAAATGTGTCATAGGTACCTAAATATATTACCTGTTGATTGTTTGATCTGTTGAAATTTAAATCATAATTTCTTCAGTTTTTGTGAACAGATCCTGTAGATGAAGATGCTTAAATTCATACATGCTTTGTAGGAAAACAAGCTAAATAACTGATTTATGCTGTATACACATATACTGTGCAATGCTTCTGTTGCTGTTCTTTTCAGCGGGTCTTAAGTTTTTATTACTAGAAGTGCACTATTCAGAGTTTCCTCAGAGAAATTCCAAACACCTGTTAATAGGGGCATTACCCATACTACTACTTAGTAGTAATGAAAATATATAGTACATTGTGAAGTTCTTTACAAAATGGTATCTATATCTGTTTAATTTATGTTCTGCTTTTGCACTTGCTTTTTTTTGCGAATATCCTCTACACAGTTACTGTGCATGGAAGGGCATAGAAAAATATCCCAAATATGCCAACCAAACACCAAAAGGCAGGATATTGTTAAGTCTTTCACAGAGCTTTCAGATTTTTACAAATGCTATCATTATTTTGTTTATAGCACTAAAAGAATAAAGAATTACAGTTTATTACTTGCAGAGGATAATGATGCCAGCTTAACCAAAAACAGATTTGAAAAGTTGCATTGATTTTCACTGTTGCTGAACCAGCAGCATTGGAGCTTATCTGAGAATTCTAGTGTCATACACTTTTTCATTTTTGCTGGAGGGTTAAATTTTATCTCAAATCCCAATCTTGCAAAACATACTTGCTTTATTTTTTAATGCTGCTGCTTTAAGTTAGCATGCATATGGGATATCCATGTAGTAGAAGATTCTGGGTAAGTTAAATTTACTGTGGGGCTTTAATCAGACACACTTGTGGTCAGTGTTTTCCAAGAGTGCCACTGAACATCCTTGAACAACTAACATTTCAGCCAACTGTAAAACTGTACATTGAAGCACTAGACATTTTTGTGCTCATTACAAATTATTGTGTACCAGATGTGTGTAAAGGTTTTTAACAGACATCATATTGTGTTGCTGACACAAAAGAGTCAGGTGACTCTTTTGAGGGAGACATCTAATAGCTTACAGAATAGGGTTATGTAGCAAATATTCGGCTTCCTTAAACTATTACATTGCTTGATAGCAGAGGACTGTTTCATTTTAGGTGTTTTTTTGTGTTTTTTGATTGATTATTCTGTAGGAAACCACATTGTTTTATGTTCCCTGGTATTATATGATGCTTTAATGGCACTATATCTGGAAACTCTCTGAGGATTTATGGTGGCATTTTAGCTTTTTCCAAGGTGATGCCATGTAGCTGACATCTGCTGTCCCTAGCAGAATTTTGAGAAACCTGGTTGTATTTTACCTGACTTTACTACTTCTCCTGCATATGTAAATATGTATATATAAGCATATAAAGATTCCAGTTAACTTTTATATTATAATTTAAGGTAGTATAATTATGTTGTAGTATATTATGTACTCTTCTAGCAGTGGGGAAGTGATTATTTTCTTTGTATGGAAGGTGTAATTTTTGAAATTTCTTATGGTGAAGGTTACAGAAAATAAATGCAAGTGAGTAGGTTCTTCCAGTCTGTAGTAGATGTGAAAGAAACGGGAATGGGAGGCTTCCTTATTGGTATTTGCGTCCATCTGTGGACTTGGAGAAATCCAGTGAAGCTCTGGGTTATTTTTTACCTCCATGATGTTAATTTAAAAATGTCACCCTTTGTTAGTGGATCTTGAGGGTGACTGTCTGAGTCTGAATGTTTTGCCTAATTTGAGGTTTCTGAGTTTGATTCGAAGAAATCAGTTAGGTCTTCTTAATGCGGTTACACAAACAAGAAGAACCTTTTTATTTATAACTATTTGTACTTTCATCACAGTTACTACACTTTGTTTGCCTTGTGTCATGAACAAGACAATTTAAAATGTAACGAGAGTTTAATTAGGTAGAATTAAGTGTGGAAGAACAGAAGTCTTACAGCACAGAACATAAAATATGGATGCTTTTTCTGATGACAGTCTTATGACAACATTGTGATTGATTATTCTCAGGAATGAGATTTTTATCTCATACATTATCACCTAAGAGCCCAAATACAGAGATGGGCCACTTCAGTTCTCTCGTGTGCCATTTATCAGAGAATCAGTAACATCTTCATTTCTTGTATTCTTCAGAATCCACGTTAAACATTCTCTCTGTTGAAGAGCTGTCTGAAAGGGTCTCAAGCTACTTTAAAAGTTTATACTGGTGTTACAATGCTAGGATGTTTTTCAGTTTGAAAATTTGCTATGGTTTTTGACAGAAGAAACTAAATTGAAAATTTGCACTATATTCTAATAATCATTATTACTGAAATTATTTTCAAATAAGTGATTTATATTGTTTCATGGGTTTGAAAAATAACTGGTGTTGTAGTCCTGGTGGAGATACAAAGTTATCAACAATTATTCATACAAATACTGTACAAGATTTCATAGCATAATGAAAAAAGAGCGACAAATATCATAATATGAATATATGCCCTTTTTTATTGTTAGGGAAGTAGATAATTTGAACTTGAAGTGGGAGATGAGTTTTAATTTTTCAGGTTTCCTCTTATTTATTCAGATTGTTCTCATAGTTAACAATACAGAGTCTAAGTTATATTTCCTTGAATTAGTTTATTTTAAAAATAAAGTATTTTTTTTAAAGTACAAGAATAATTAAAAAAAAAAAGATCACTACTGTTAATCAGAATTCTAAATTAAAAAGGACTGAATCAGCTCTCAGCAATTTTCTATACTGGTATGCATGCAGAATCTGTATATGAATCTAGACAAGAGATCTGTTTCCTTCTTAGATGCAGTTCTGTTTTGCAGGAGCTGTTTCTAAAGCCTTAAAACTAATGATCTGTAACGATCACTCAGAACCCAGAAGGCCAGTTGCATCCTGGACTGCATCAAAAAAATCATGGCCAGCAGACTGAAAGAGGTTATCCTACCCTTCTGTTCTGCTCTCCTGAGATCTCACCTGTAGTAGTGTGTCCAGATTTGGACAGAAAAAGGCCTGGACCTGTAGGAGTAGGTCCAGAGAAAAGCTATGATCTGAAGCTGGAGCACCTCTCTTATGAAGGCAGGCTAAGACAGGATTGTTCTGCCTGGACAAGAGAAGGCTCCAGGGTCAATCTTCATAAACTTAAAACTGGAAGTATGAAAATCAGGAATAAAATGCCCTTTGAACATTCACTAGTTAGATCTAAAAAAAACCCCCATTTTTTTGTCAAGAAGACAGATGTGCTTTCATACAGCACATAGTAGCTTAAAGTTTGAAGTTTTATCAACTGGTGATAAACTGTTGCTTGTGCTATCTTCCTTGAAGACAAGGAGGATGTGTTAGGTAAATGGCACATGCAATGCTTGCTTTAGAATTTCATTAGCAGGAAACAAACATACACAGCCATTCATGAGTGATTCACATAAAGGTCTAATGGTCAGAACTCGGAAACTGACCTCATTTCTGAGATCAGATGGGACAGCATAGGTAAACAAGGATTTTTTGCAAAACTTGATCATAAGCAGGAAGTGTGCAGAAAATGAAAGCAAGGATATGTAGCCTGAGAGTAATACAGAGACACTGTCTAAACACATAGACACATGTTTAGGAAAGGCAAAATCTATCTGGAATTCAATCCTATAAGGGATGTCAAGAGCACCAAGAAGGACTTCTGTAAATACACAAGGGACAAAAGGAAGACTAGGGCAATGTGTGGGCCTGTTGGCTGTTGAATGGGAAAGGGGCTCTGGTGACAAAAAGCATATAAAAGCTTGAGGGTACTGACTGTGTTCTTCATCTCAGTCTTTACTGGTAAGACCAGCTTTCAGGTCTTACCAGAATTCTGGACCAGATCCCAGAATTCAGCTATTCCTAGTAGTTTCTGAATGAGCATAATGATTCAAAACTCGTCTGAAGGGCTGTGGTCAAAGTGTAGTAGTTGATGGCATAAAGTGTTGTTGGAGATCAGCCAGTGACTAGCATTGTCCCCCAGACTCAGTACAGGTTCCAGTACTATTTAACATCTTTGTTTTGATGTGGCTGTTGGGGCAGTATCTCCTTGGAAGGTTTGCTGACTCTGCGAAACTGGGAAGAGTGGCTGATCAGCCAGAGGTTTGTGCTAACATTCATGTGCACTCCTGTGAATGGTAGAAAAGGGCCATCATGTAGTTCATAAAGGAAATTGCAGAATCTGGTAATGGAGAAGAAATAACTTTATGTACTGTTACATGCTGGAGACTGTCTGACTTCACGGCTTTGCTGAGAAGGCCCAGGGAGATCCAGTGAACATGACCTATAATGTTCCCATACTGCAAAAATGGTTAACAGTATTCAGACTTGAATTAGGCTAAGTGTGGCCAGCAGATGGAAGGACATGATCCTTTCTATCTACTCAACACTGGTGAGTTGATACCTGGAGTACCCTCTCCAGTTCTGAGCTCCCCAGTACAAGAGAAGTATGGAAATAGTGGAGAGAATCAAGTCAAGGGACACTGAGATGATGAAGAGGCTGGACCATCTCTCCTATAAGAAAAGGCTGAGAGAGCTAGAACTGTTCAATGCAAAGAACAGAAGGATCGTGAGAATCTTAGCAGTGTGCTTAATAGTTAAAGAGAGGGTTGCAAAGTGACAAGATCAGAGGCGATGAACAGAACTTGAAAGACATTTATCAGCCATTGCTTGGTGACTTGCTTCTTTCCACTTTTGAAATCACAGATTAATAAGGAAGACTTTTTATTTTTTTTATTCAAATAATGAAATAATACATATTTCTTAGTTTCTTTGGAAATGTGATTGCACTCAGTGAAGGAACAGCTTTATGCTGTTCATTTTCAGTTTTAGGCTCTGCATTTTGTCATATACTTAGTTCCACAGTACACATGGTATTGCTTTCAGGTGTACTGATTGACAGATTGTCTATCCAAAAAAAGCATTATGTATTCTAGAACACTAGTTGTTGACACAGAGTCTTCGCTCAGAGAAGAGTTTTCAGAAATGGGTTACACTTATGATTTGGTTTGTAAAGGTGTATAATATGCTCATCCTGAAAGTTGTTTTGTGGTGCCAACAAATGATAACAGCAAGACTGTCAAGGTGAATGAATACATTTTATTGGTGAAGGGAATAGGAAGAAAAAACCCAGATCTCATGATGCAAAAACAATCACTTAACACCTTCCACAAGTCTCCTGATGCCCAGCTAGTCTTTGAGTAATGGCTACTTCCCCTTGAATTTTACTGCAAAGCATGACTTCATGTGGCATGGTGTACCCCTTTAGTCAATTGGGGTCATTTGTTTTCTGTAAGCTCCTTGCTGCAGGGCAGAGTGAGGAAAGTGTTGATGCTGTGCAAGTGGGACTTGGCAACAGCCAAACCATAAGTGTGTTATGAATACTGTTTCACATGCATGTCCCAGCCATGGAACAATACAGTCTGTGAGCAAGACTAATTCTCTCTTGCTATCCCAGGCAGACCTCGAATGAGCTTAACCTTGAACTGAGACATAATTTTTGTAGAGCAAGAGATCTCAAATTTAGAACAGTGGTCCAAGGGGAGCTGAAGGAAGTATTTCTGAGATTTTGACACATATTTTTAATCTTTCTGGTTTTTCTTTTTTTGGTCTATTTGACCTTATTTTGCTTAAAAAGCTGAACTTGTCTTTCTTGCTTCTTGTCCGTGTTCTTCAGAAACAGAAGTGGGAAATGTTGGCTTGGTTCTCCAACAGTACAAACAATTTTCGCAGATACGTCATTGTTCTTGGTTGTCTCTGCAGTCAGTAGGTGAGGAAGATACAGATGTTTTTTTGGAAGAGATAGATTCAGAAAGGGCCAACTTGGCCATCTAAGCAACAACTGTTTTACCATTGCTGTGTTTTGGGAGACATTTTTCTCTAACTGCATAACATGTTGTTTTGCTTTGTTAGAGGTTAAAAAAAGGAGCTTTCCAGTAGATGGGAAGAGACTAGTAAAAGAAATATACATTATGAAATAGTTTGATGAAACTAACATTGCCCCTGAGATTCAGAATAGTCATTCAAAACTTGAATCAGTTGATAACTCTGAGGATACCTAGGAACAAAGGGTCAGAGATGAGACAGTTGGTACATTATGAAGTGTGTAGGCAAGTGAAATATTTGAAAGGTTATCTAATACATTCAGACCTGCTATAAAAGTCTTTATTGTAACAGAACACTTGAGGTTTTGGAAAAAATTTGCATTGCATACAGAAGATTCGGGCAGTCATCTATCATGATTTGCCTCTTCTAATAAAAACTACCTAGTCTATAGAGAAAGCCAGAAAAGACAAACTTCTGACTTTTGTGCCAGATTGCTTAAAAACCTTAAAAGTTTCAATGACAGTACTTGTAAGAATATTCTATCTCCGACCTATAAATAATTGAGTAAAATACTCTGTTTTATTGAGGCTTTCATCAGGTTATTCCTGTTTTTTTTCTTTTTACATTGATATTGGAGATAATTTTTGCAGTCATGTGATAGGACCCTGTCAGTTTCAGTGGTAGGTGTTAACATCTGAATAAAGGCAAATACAATACTTGAGTGGAAAATAAATTTGGCTTAATTACTGTAGCTACGTTTTTGATGAAAATGTTTCCAAAGCACATAATTTTAAAAAAAGAATAGAGGATAGATTAGAGATATAAAGTTACTTTTGCTTTTGTACTGCACAAAAATGAATGAAGAGTAACATAACTGATTAATTCTGTTTACATGGGTCATAGAGGGATCTGACCCAGTTTTCTGATTTCTTGGAAGATTTTACTGCAAGTTAAGGAACACGGAATTAAATCTCTAGAGATATCTCGGTCCTTGGAGGTTTTAGATTAATTAAGCTCACCATAATGTAGATATTGGAGCAGTGTTTTCCCACAACGTGTAGCTGCTTGCTTGACTGCTGGACCATGACACAATTTAAATATCTCTTTTGCTGACAAATCAAATACTATGAAGTCTGAGAAGAATTAAATTTCAAAACAGTGAGTAATTGCTTTCTACACTCACTTGAAAGCAGAAAGACCTGATTTGTTTCCCACATGCTGCTCATGTATAGAAATGCATCAGATGAATTTGTAATGCCATGAAAATCTTCCTTGCATTGAGAATTATGTGTATTTGAAATGTTTATACATCATACATTAAAAAGATGATTATTAGTATTTTTTGAAATTGTTGGATTAATTGTACCAATATGGGCTGATAATCTGGAGAACACTTTGACCCTTCCATTCCAAATGACAAAAAAATGATTCTGGGTCTCAGAGATCACTAGATATCCTGCTATTTTGCAGTTGTGATGTGCAGATACTCCCTTTTATGCTTTCCAGTCTCATACATATGTTTTATGCTGAGGTGAAATTATTTTTGTGCATCTTTGCATGAATCTTAAATTCCTTTTCTGAAAATTAAAAGTGAACTCTCTCAAACATCTTCAATATATGCAATTATAAACTTTAACAGCAAATTCTTAAGAAGCAATATGTAAGTTTTGATGGAAAAATCTTCTCTCCAATTCCTTCTCTTCTGTTTGTGTTGGGAGCAGGAAATTTGTGTGAAGGCATGAAGGAAAATCTAAGCATGTGCAATATCACTGAGTGTGTTCCAGGGTTAGGTGACCAAACACCTGTTTCATCAGAAGGACAAACATCATCAGAATTGGCATGTATTTCTGAATATTTACAACAGAACGTTGAATTTGGCATAGGAAAGTAAAAGGTTTTGCATGCTGGGCAGTTTACAGGTTGAAAGATGTTGGTTAAGTCAACCATACGGCAAGGAGAAGCAGTATGGGATTGGGAATAATTGCAAGGAAAACATGATCTGTCTGAACAAAAGGGGCCAGCATGTTCTCCAGAGGAAACCTAGTCCTGTGGCTGCAGAAAAATAGGTGCTTTGAGAACATTGACGAGGAAACTGGGAAATGTCTTGAGTAATTAATCTGCTTGCAGACTTTATTTTGGGATTGGAATAATCTTGTATGCGTGAGTTAGTACTATGAACTGTGATTTACCCATAACTTCGCAAACTTTTGGTCAGAGGTCGCTACCTGAGTTCCTTTTAGGCTATTTGTAAATTACCATGTTGTTTATGGAACTAGATTTTTAAGTTGTAAAAATATACTTGAATTCAAAGTATTCTCTCTTTGCTTCTAGGCTGTTAAGAAGTTGGTAAGGAGAGTAGTCTCAAATGTGGCAGTCACTGGGACTCAAACTGTTTGTTCCTGATGTAAAACTGAGGCTTTGTTATAAACTGCAGAATCTGATTTCCATCCTGCTGACAGGAAACGGGAGGCATGCCCCCAGCATTGCTTTCTTGAGGCTTGGGGGCTTCTACAACAATAATAATAGAAGCATGCTTGGAATTCCTAGTGTTCTGCACAACACCTTTAGCAGCAGAATTAGTAGGTTCATCCTCCTTACTATTTAAACACCACATTTGATAATCTGTTTCAAAGTAAAACCAGCCATGTTTAATTTATAGAATTCATATATACACACATTGAAAACACTGTAAGCTGTCTTCTAGTTACAAAATCTGTTGAGTCTTTATGGAGAGGAGCAACACGTTATCAAGCTTAGTTTTAAAATTGCTTTATAACTGAAGAACCTCAGCTTTATGATGTTCCTCAGAGGAACAAAAAGCAAAGCATGGAATTTCTTCAAGAGTGACTCCCAGTGTTTCATGAATTTTAGATGAACACGGACAGTCCTTGTACTTAGGAAAATTTTTGAAGAATGGGAATATTTTCCTTGTCCTGGTGTTCTGTTATTTTTTTTGGTGGTTTTTGGGGCTTTTTTCATGTTTCATACATCGAATAAAAATTGGTAAATTAGTAATTAAAAACTTTTCTGTGTATCAAAGAGTTGGGATGTCTTACACCTGTTTGTAAAGTATTTCCTTCTTTTACCTATCTTAATAGCTTAATGACTGTCATGTGAAGTTAGAGTTCTACTTTTTATATGTTTGCTAACAGAAGCTGACGTAAAAGCCTTTGTGAACAGTCTTGATTGGCTCTGTTTCTATAGCAACATGGCTGAATAGAAGAATGATTTCCTTTAGGAACCTTTCCTAAAAGCTGTTTTGTACCCTGTAACGATATCTAGATTGCCATCTCTTGTCAGAGGTGAACAGAGATCACATCGAGGGTCAACTTTGTTTCTTGTGTTTATAGATTATCCTCTGCAGTCAAAAGACTGCATTGCTCTTCTTTTTCTTTGTGGAGCTGAACCAGTTCCATTCACCACTATACACTGATGACAGGAAACTCAGCAAGACCTTTTTTCTCTGCAATGTAACAGATGAACTATTATTTTAGACCAACTATTGTATTAAAAGTGTCTCTGGCAGCTATTTTGAGTTCCTGATTTTTCTCTGCAGTTATATAGCCATTTGTTATTGTTGGGAAAAGTCTGAAATATTAAACAGCAAGTTGAACAGTTCAGTGCTCTGATTAAGAGAAGGATAGCTCTTGTTTAGTATTTGTGATCTTAGTAAACCCAGAGGCTTACTGTACAAATACCCTTTGTTAAAAGGTGAGTATCAGCTCCATTATTAGTGAAATTTTGAACAGAAAAGATGTATCAATACACAAGGAAAGAAACTTACTAATAAAAAGGGTGGAAATTTTGCCTTTATCATTTCTTCCTTTGAAAGCAGCTGGCTTATTTGCTAGGGGAGAATGGATGACTATTTACTGTTTCAGTCTGTGTCTATTTACTGTTTCAGTAAGTTGGTTCTGAAAACTGATACTCTTAACTAGGAATTTTAAAATTGTTATATTGATAAAGCTTTTAAGATATTACATTAAACATCTCATGTTTATTTTCTAAAAATGATAGTGATGAATAGTGAGAGGACCTAAAAGATATTTTATGCATTGTGGATTTCACTGGGAAATTGTTCAGAAATGGGCTTAGAGTGCTCTGTAAAGTCTATTAAAAAGGCTAATAAAAGATGAGTGTGGTCTTTGTGGTTCTGTCATTGCCACTGTATGAATAACTTGAAGAAAATGTAGATAGAACCAATAAAAAATTGGTGGAACCAATGTTACCAAGGTATACAAGGAGATCTAGAACCTGTCAAAATGAACTAGCAGAGAGACATATTGGTCAGCACATAAAAAAATAAAGATCTGATTAAACAGGGAGTAAGACCAAACTGCATAATTCTTTATAATCTTAAATGTAAGTAATCATTTCTTCCTAGTTCCTTCCTTTCCTCCCTACTGCCCTTACAGGTGCTTTCATATTTGGGAAGAAATTATTACAAGCTTTTGTCTACCTATACCTAGGTTTTGCTTTCCTCCCTTGCATATTGTCATGATATCCTTTGCTTCTACATGTTGTGTTTTCACCTGTGCTATCTGAAACGGCATGAGAATATTTTAATGTGGTTATGAATAATGTAAGTTTTATTTGTGTGATACTCTATCAGATACTGGAAAGATTGGAGTAAATGGTTTTCCAGTACCTGTTTATTTTAAAAAGCAGTTGTCATACAAACAAAAATTTGTTGCAGACATCTTGAAAGTGTAGAAAATTTGCTTTGTTAGATATTTGGGTTTTACTATAGGGCATGTGAATGTTTTTTCACAATGGATTCCCATATTCTTGTATCAGTTTAAAATACATATTTTCATTGGAAAATTCTGTGGTATTCTTGATAGAATACAGATTTACCTGTGTAGAAAGAAAAGAATTCACATCCTTAATAGTCAGATCATGATACAAATAATATTTCAGCAGTGAAAAGCTAATGTATGGCAGAAAGACATATGTTTAACATATTAGTTTGAGCAAGTTTTGGAGTGCAGAGCACAATTAAATTTGTTGGTGTTCTCACCATGAAACTGTCATTGCAACACAGATAGTGAGTGATACTTCTACAGGTGCTACCTAAGCTTATCTGTTTTGACATCTGTTGATGAAAGTTCTCTTCTTCTATTTGAGCTGGGCAAAAACCTTGATATTCCCCATGAATAGCAAAGGCTTCCCAACTGTTTTTTTAAGGATATCTTAGCTAGTGACTTACACCTGTCACAACAAAACAGCAGATTACAACTGATAATAAAACAAATACTGGCATGTTTTAAATAGATCATTTACAGCATGAAAGTTTTAACTGTCCTGCTCTCTTACTAAACCTAATTAAGCTGTGGTTGAATTTTATGAGTGTAAAAGAACCAGTGTATGAGAATGTATTTGGTGATAACTATGTGGTTCCCTTTTTGCACACTTTCTTTTCTGTTTCTGCCATCTTCCTCTGGAAAATGATCCTTGAATAAAAGCATTTTTCCATGAAGTGTAAGTGAGGTTATTAGAAAAAAAATGTTTTCAAACATAATAAGCTTCTAGTCTTTTCTTTAAAAAAGAGGAAATTCCTTTATTAGCGAAGTATGGCACCAATCTGAGATGTAAACAGAAATTCTTCCTTTTGCTCCAGTATCCATTGTTGACAGTACTAAATGAATTGACAATAAAAAAAATCTAACTATGTAGAAGTAAGTTAATATGGCATCTCATGTTTTGGTTGAAATACCTACAAGTTTCTGAGCAAGATGATACCTTGGGTTTATGCTAATATTGTACTTTACATCTATTATAATGTCACAATGAAAAAAAGTAGATGAATGCATTTATATGGTAATTCTTTGATGATTGGGGCCATTTAGGTTTTTTTTTCTGATATAGATTATCAAGCTATGCCTTTGAAATAAATCAGCATATAGAAAAAAAATTGGAGTGGAGCATTAGTGAAAAAGTTTCTTCCTTTTAGCAGTGAGATGGACTGCATGAAATAGGCTGGAGATTGAATACAATTGGTAAAATTAAGGCTTGTGGCAAATAGAAAGCTATTTCTCTAGTATCCATAAGAACCAAACATGATAATCCTAAAAAAATTATCCTTTTGGGGTACCCTCAAGTTAATTTACAATCTCCAAATATAATTACTCATTTAGAACATAATAGTACTTTCTAAATGATATTGTAACTCTTTCCTAATTTGTGGTCGCTTTGCTTGTTTGATTACAGTGATTAAGATATTTGTTAGTAGCAACTGGTTAGATGCTGTGTTTCATATCATCAAACAAATGGCAGTGTAAATGTAAATTTTAATCTTTGAGAAATCTATTGTCAGCAGGTATTTTTTTACCAAAAATGGTTTCTGTTGGTTTTTTTTTTTTCATTTTACTTGCAGCTTGATTTTATGACAGCATTATAGTAGTATTTCCACTTGAAACAGTTTGTAATGAAGTACATTTACTCTTCTGTTGTAAGGAAGTGTGATACTAAATAAATACAGTGACTTGTGTAGCAGTTTTTATTTTTTATAAAAGTGAATAATGCTACATTTTCCAGTAGTATTCCACATACCTGTTTACAAGACAACTGGTACCAAATAACTTCACACTCTAAAAAAAAAGTTATGCTAATGATTGCAGTAGAACAGTTTTTGTAGTTTTTTGGCAATTTGGAAACCATAAAATTTTATGGTTCTATAAAATGAAACTATTAAGAGCCTTTTCTCCCATATATTTGGATCATTGGCTATCTCAAATAAAAATGAAGATCCTCAGTTCTGTTAGTCAAAACAAAGATTTCAAAGTACTTCATGATACGATGAGGACTACCTCTAATTTAAACTGCTGTTAGTAAATATGTTGATGATAGCTATTCTATTTAATTTTATCTCTTTATAAAGAGTTTTTATTAGTATATAGTTATTTGTATTTGCTTCAGCCTGTTCATTTCATTGGATTTTTATGAATTGCACTTACATTAAAGTAATAGAAATAAATATTTCATAATAAAATTTGTTAGTAGTGCTTTCCAGCTACTGTGTGTTGTGGTACGTGGCTCTTCAGCTCACTCTCGTGGGAGGTGTCCCTGCCCATGGCAGGGGGGTTGGACCTAGATGATCTTTGGGGTCCCTTCCAACCCAAACCATTCTATGATTCTGTGTGGCAACACTAAATGATTCTAAAGAAATCAGAATATATCTGTAAGTAGCTAAACATGAAGTAGGTTAAAGGGGGAGTAAAAAAAAAAAAATCGTGAATCATCGGAAACAGTAAAAAGATCAGGATTTTTTGTGCTTTCATAATCCATGTTTACACAATTTCTAATATATTTTTCATATTCGCCAGCAGTTTTGACTTTTGCACATCTTTTGCCCCATTGAGAGACTGTTTTGAAACAAATTTCAACTTAGCTAGAAGGAAGAGGTTGTTTGTAGTATTTACATTCCTTTATGCCAGTGGAAAATTCCTGCTAATTCAAGCTGGCTTTACACTGGTCCAAATGAAGAGCTGCTTATCAGCTGTTTCTGATACTGCAGGTATGCTGATGTAGAAAGGAGAAAAAACATGAGTGATTACACAAGAATTACAAAGAGGCATTAATATGGAGAAATGTTTCTTTGAAAGCATTACATTTAATTTTATCAATTCGGTATGTGACAGCCTTGTCCTGTTAGGTATCTAAAGTACAAGAGCTAAGTGTTTTTTTTGAGTGTTATATTTTGATTTTTAAATAGATCAGGAGAAGAGTTTTTCAGATGGAGGGCATACAACTGAAAGCATAAATAAAGGAAGAAGGTTTGGTTCTGTGGAGGTAAGGCTGGGGACAGGTTCTCTCTCCTAACCTTTGCCCTTACTCCAGGCTACCAGGTTTTGCAGAATCAACCAGTGGACTTAATTAGTATTCCATATTAATAGCAATCTACTGGTCATCAGCATTTCCACTGTCTTGCCCTAACCTCTGCCCTTCTTGTCTGCATTTCCTGCTCTTCAGTAGTCTTCATGTTTCACTAAGATAATCAATTATAGAGATTTTTTCTCAGTGTACAACTTTAGGAGTAAGAGGCTAGTATTATCCCGCAGAATGTAATTATTACAAACTACGAGCTGTTTTCATGTTTCCCAACTAATCCTTATGCAGGATTATTCGATTTTACTGCACCCAGCAGTGAACATAACACAAGGATTAAGAAAAAGTGATACTTGAACCAGAAAACATGATAAACCATTCCTCTCTTCCTGCATCACCTCTATTCCTAGAGTAAATTCAGCAACAAATGCAACTTCCTCCAGGTCTGTAAGCTGGCTCCAGGCTAAGTCTTTATCCATGACATGAATATGTGATGTCTTCTGACTTTTGCAGTGTAGTTTATTCATCAACAAATACACCTTTTCAAACCATAGCCTTCCAGAACTTGGTCTAGATTCAGGTCTTCTCAGTTGCTGTTGTACAAAATAAGAATAATGTGATCTCTGGTGACATAGGTGTATGAAATGTATAACATTTTACTTGAAAACTGTACCATATGGTGGTATGAGTATTCATGTGGAAATCAGAAATTTGAGTACTCAGGAAAGCATGAATTCTTGACACAAACACAGGGACAGCATGAAATATCAAATGCCTGCTTATCCCATGAATATAATCACCTTTCAGTATTTATTGAGTTAGGCATCATGGGAGTAATAATTAATGTAATTTGTAAATGTTTATAAAGAGACCTTAATTTTTAATTCAGTGATCTTCTGAGAGATGATTTTGCCAGTTCACATTTTTTTTAATATTGTTGAGTTCAGCTTGTATGCTGCAAATTACATCAAGTAGTAGATGAAAAACTTAACATGAGCCAGCAGTGTGCGCTTGCAGCCCTGAAGGCTAACCAAATCCTGGGCTTCATCAAGAGAAGCGTGACCAGTAGGTTAAAAGAGATGATTTTGCCCCTTACGTCGGCTCTTGTGGAGCACCACCTAGAGTGTTATGTCCAGTTCTGGAGCCCTCAACATAACGAAGGACACAGAGCTGTTGGAGTGGGTCCAGAGGAGGACCATGAAGATGATCAAAGGCCTAGAGCACCTCCCAACTAATTTAAATAGCCATATTCACTCTTACTTGCTTTGAATTAAAACAGCTAGTTCCTCCGACTAGAGAGATCATTTCCAAACCACTACAGAAATACCTGGAAGTCCTAAGATCCACAAGACTCTACAAGTCTTTCCTTTAAATTTTTTCAAGGCAGTTTAAAAAAATTTTAAAAACNTAAATTGGAAGAGGGGAGATTCAGGATAGAGAGAAGGAAGAAATTCCTAACAGTGGGAGTGGCGAGATACTTGAACAGTTTGCCCTGAGAGGATGTGGATGCCCCCTCAGTCTGGACAAGGCACTGAGCAACCTGATCTAGTGGGTAATGTTCCTGCCTATGGCAGGGGGTTGGAACTAGATGAACTTTAAGGTCCCTTCTAACCCAAACCATTCTTTGATTATATGATTCTAAGTATAGACGTTCCTGCTCTGGCAGGACTGGATGATCGCTTGAGTTCCCTTCCAATCCCTGATATTCTGTGGTTCTGTGAAGTATTGCTCCAGATCAGTGGAGATAGATTAGATTTGGAAAATTCAAGATTTCAAATAGCAGTTTTAAAAGGCCTCTTTTAGGAAAATCATTAGGATATTTTATTTAGTTATTAAGATACAGTACAGTCTGAAAAAATATAGAGTATTAGTTGACGTTATATGTCAAATGCACTTAAGGTGAGAAAGGTGAATTATGTGAAGTCCACTGAATATTAATTAGGGAAAAGTTCTATGTTGTCTTCTTGTACCGTGTCTCACATGTAGCCTGTCTTTCTTTTTACTTGCACAGAAGGTAAAAGGGGAAACAGAAGTAACTGTTTAGCTGTGTAGAATGCTTGTTGCACTGTTGTGCCTTTTCAAGTCCTATGAGTAAAAAAAATGCACTTAATGTTGTCCAGACATAAAAAAAGTAAGTAGACTCGATTTTTAGCTCTACCTTATGAAAGAAAATCTTATGCCATTTTCAGACCAGTTCAATGGCAATATTAATATTAAGATGGTATAAGAAACAAAATTCAGGTTCTTTCTTCTGGGTTTTTTTTTTTACTTTTGTTTTTTAAAAATTTTATATGGAACTAGTTTAATTTCTGATGCTTTGGATTTTATATACTTTGAAACTTAAGATAATGGCTTCTGTCAACATTGAGAAGAGCCAGAAAACTACAAGGATTTAGTCAATACTGCATATAAATTTTCTGTAACAGTACAATATCTGTTCAGTAAAGTAACAGAACAAATCTGAGTTGGTTGCTTTTAAAAATTGTTTGTTCTTTAGAGATTTGTCTGCTGATGAAGTATCAGTGCTGACCCCTTCAGTTGTAAAAATCCATTGTCAAATACTTGGCCATTATTAAAGCTGTTGGAAGTCCAAAGTCCGTGTTTCTAATGACAGGAGTAAGAATGTGAGTTTACTTGTGCTTTCCTCCACCAAACAGTCTGAACTTAGAGCTGCAGTCATCTGGTGATGTCAGCTAATCATGGTCATAATATCATGGCTTGCATTGGATTTGCTTGTCCATTTCCATTCTGGGGTCAAATATAATAAGTCACGTGATTTATATATACCTTTTACTTAGGGGAAACAGTACAGTCTATCAGATGACAGGATTAGAAGCTCATTTGCCTAGACTTAACTTGCTAACAGTTTTATGAAGAGTTATTTCCTGTTACTGTTTTCTCATGTATCTAACATAGAATGATTGCTTTAAGGACGCTTCTGATCCAATTTCTTAGCTATGCTAGATAGTCAATGACTGGAATGTATTCAGGCCAATTGGTTGCCTGCAGGGGTGTATATGCACAGATGCTGAATTTCACTTCTTAACAAAGATTTTCATTGTTAGATACTTACAGGTTTAGATCTTCGAACTTGTTTTCCTACTATTATTATCACTGTTATCCTACTAATAATTAATTTTCTGTGGCCAGTGGCTGAGAATCATAGAATAGTTTGGGTTGGAAGGGACCTTATAGATCATCGAGTTCCAACCCTCCTGCCATAAGCAGGGACACCTCCCACTACATCAGGCTGCTCAGTGCCTTGTCCAGCCTGGCCTTAAACACCTTCAGAGTGGGGACATCAATAACCTCTCTGTACATCAGTAACCTCTCCGGACAACCTCTGCCAGTGTCTCACCACCCTCACCATAAAGAGCTTCCTTGGCCCACTCCAGCACTGCAGATTCCAGAATGTCAGGGTATGGAAGGGACATCAAGAGATCATCATCAACAAGTTCCAACCCCGTCGCCATGGGCTGTGACACCTCCCACCAGGCCAGGTTGCCCAAAGCCCCATCCAGCCTGGCCTTGCACACCTTCGGGGGGGTTTGGACGATTATAAATTAACTTGTCAGGCACACCGACAGTGCTCTCTGAGCACCGCAGCTGCTACCCGGGCCCACGGACCAACCCCGTGGCCACTTCCGGCCAGCCCCGCGGGTACCGCTGCCTGCACCGGCCCCAGGCTGCAATCGGCAGCAATGGCAGTGCTCCCCGGGCCCGGGGAAATGAATGATAGCCTATGAATGATAGCCTAGAGTATACTGGACCCAGTTTGTAATGTCATTCAGGAAGTTCTTGATTTTACATTGTTTTCGCTCATTTATCTGCCATCTTACCCTATCCTGTCATGGTGGGACAGTTGTCCTGAGGTTTTTACTAAAAAAGTAGATGGAAAGGAAGAAATGTTCATGCAAAAAGAGAATTAATGTTTTCATTAATTCTTTGAAAACATTAATTTTTTAAATACATTGCAGGGGAAACTTGCACTGGAGGCAGTGTATGCCTGCTGATGAATGAGGTGAGTACTCTGGTGACAGAGGATACAATGAAAGCAGAGTTACTGAATGTCTTTTTTGTCCGTTTGTAATGATTGAAACTGTCCCGAGGAGCATCATACTCCTGTGACACCTGAGGAAGTCCCACCAAAGGAGGGGTATGGACTGCGTTAGGAACCAGTTGAGTAATCTGGACATCTACAAATCCATGGGTCCTGATGGGATGCACCTAAGGGTGTTGCGGTAGTTGGTGGAAGTAATTTGTAGGTCATGGAGAAGTGGAGAGAGGTGACTGAAGACTGAGGTAAGTGTCACTCCAATCTTCCAAAAGGGCAAGAGGGAGGACCTGGGTAACTACATACCAGTCAGCCTCTCCTCCATCCCTGGAAAGGTGATGGAAAAGTTATCCTTGGTTATCAAGTTATCAAGGTAAGTGGGTCATTAGAGGCAGTCACCATGGATTCGCTATGGGGAAGGCATGCTTGACTAACCCAATAACCATTTATGAGGACATAACCAAGTGGATAATGTTGGTAAAGAAGTAGATGTGGTCTCTCTTGATTTCAGTAAAGCATTTTACACTGTATCCCACGGGAGCCGTGCAGCTAAACTGAGGAAATGTGATCTGGAGGAGCAGGTAATGAGATGAACTGTGAACCGGCTGAAGGCAAGAAGCCAGAGTTTTGTGGTTAATGGGACACACAATGTCTGGTTGGAGGCCTGTGTCTAGCGGAGTCCCTCAGGGATCACTGGTGGGACCAGTGCTATTCAGTGTATTCATCAGCAACTTGAATGAGGGAGTAGAGTGCATTGTTAGCACTCATTGCTGATGACACAAAGCTGAGAGGAGTGGGTGACATGCCAGGAGGTGGTGCTGCCATCCAGTGGGACCTAGACAACTTGGAGAACTGACGTGTTATAGAGCAGCATAGGAGAAAGTGACCTGGGGATTCTGGTGGACAGCAGAATGACCATGAGCCAGCAATGTACCTTTGTGGCCAAGAAGGCCAATGGTATCCTGGGGTTTATTAGTAGGGGTGTGGTAGGTCTAGAGGATTTCTCCTTCCCCTCTGCCCTAGTGAGACTGTGTCTGGAATGTTGTCCAGTTCTGGGCCCTCATTTAGGAAGGACAGGGAACTGCTTGAGAGAGTCCAATGCAGAGCCATGAAGGTGGTGAAGGGATTTTTGCATCTCCCTTATGAGGAAAGGCTGAGTGAATTGTGTCTCTTCAGCTTGGAGGAGACTGGGAGATGATTGTATTTTTATAAATATGTAAAGGTTGAGTATAAAAGCATAGAATCATAGAATGGTTTGGGTTGGAAGGGACCTCAAAGATCAGAGTATCTGGAGGATGGAGACAGGCTCTTCCCAGTGACCTCCAATGATAGAACAGTTGGCAATGTTTGCAAGCTGGAGTCCAGGAAATTCCCCAGAAATATAAGAAAAAACTTAATAAGGGTGACAGCACACTGGAACAGGCTGCCTAGATAGGTTGTGAGGTCCCCTTCACTTAGGACATTGAAAACCCACTTGGACACATCCTGTATGATCTAGTCTAGGTGTTCCTGCTGTGATAGGGGTTGGACTAGATGATCTTTCAAGGTGCCTTCCGATACCTGTCATTCTGTGATTAAGTAAGAATTATTATAACCAAAGTGATAAACCAAGCAAGAATAAAAGGGTGTTATCAGAAGAGTTTTTAGAATCATAGAACCATGGAGTTGGAAGGAATCTTCAGGGGTTGTCTTGTCATCTAGTTCTGACATTTTGAAAGCTTTTTTCATCATCTTTGACTTTCATCCTGTTCAGAAGATCTTGGTAAGCTTATCTGACCCTTTCTTTGAGTCTCTGTTGTGATGAATTTGCTTTAGCTTTTTGCTTTTTTTCAAAGGGGAGATGGAAACATGGTCATAATAAACAACATTGCTATAGAGGTTAACATGGAATCATAGAATGATAGAATTGTTTGGGTTGGAAAGGACTTTAAAGATCATGCAGTACCAACCCCCCTGCCATAGGCAGGGTCACCTCCCACTAGAACAGGCTGCTCAGTTCCTTGTCCAGCCTGGCCTTAAACGCCTCCAGAGAAGGGGCATCCACATCTTCTCAGGGCAACCTGTTCCAGTATTTCAACTGTAAAGAGTTTCTTTTTTATATCTACCTTTGTATTTATCTCCCCTCTTCCAAGTACATTACTAAATAACATGGCTAGCAATATTTAGACTCCTGTAGTGTGCATCCTCAACTTTTCCATCTAGAAAGCATTGAAGCAATTACCTGCATTGAATCACCATCATATGTGTCACTATCTGTGTAGCAGTTTTAGAACACCTCAATGTAGTGCAGAAGTTTTCTGAAACATTTAGCAATTTAATTTGTATGATTTCTGTCCATACTGCAATTTTATATATGGCTTGTGTCTTGTTTGACATAGCCAACATGGAGTTCTTAGAAGGACATTGTCTGTCAGCAGTGGTGAATGTGGATTTGAAATGTCTGTACGTTTAGGTGAATCCTACTTTCTGTGGGTTTTGCTTTTCACTATTTAGCTTTTGGCTAAAACTCCTCATGTTTTTTGCTAAGATAAGAAAGCAAGAAAAAAATAGAAGTAGCTTCTCTGTTTCATCCAAGTTGTTTATTAGAGTGCTACTGTTTATTTCTAGAACAGTGTTTAGTAAGTGCTATTTATCAGTTGGTCTCTGTATGGATGGATGTAAAATTTGCCATATGGAATGAAAAAGAGAGTGCGCAGGGTATCCACCTTATAGCACAGGAGAGTGGGACGTTTGCCATTGAACTTCTCTGTATGTAAAGGTGTTGTGCCTCTGTATAAGCTGTATAATCATTAATGTTAACCGGTAGTAACATGATACATCTGGCACTGAGCGAATGAAAAGCTGACTCTTTGGGATGTTAGTAGATGTATAGAAAAGCAGCTCATCTGTCACAGAGATGTTTCTTTTTTTAGACATAGTGGGGTTAACTTGGGAGCATGAATCTCACATTTAGGGGCACAAATGAAAACATCTGTAGCCCTCAGTCACTGATCTTATTTAAAGAAGAATAAAGTAGAACAGTAAAATGTCACATGCCAGTACGAAATTGTAAGTTTGTTAGTTTTCAGATAGAAAGGTCATTCTCTATAGTGGAAACTTGGCCTTCGAAGCACTGTGGCCTTTCCTCTATTCCTCATTCAATCTTTAAGACCCTGCTTCTATCAAACTAAGTTTATACTGCTTATTTATGGTTTATAACTGTAAACTTGGTTGATTTTTGAGATGCGTATGATACATATATTAGAAGGGAAGATTGGTGCCCAGTGTGCACTCTACAGTTTGCAATCAGAGGAGTTTTCTGTATATTTTCAGCTTTGCTGGGTGAGTTGCCGGTGTTTTAGCTTTTGTATTTGTTTCCTCTCTTCAGAAAGGGTCAGAACTATAACTTCATAGAGAAAAATTTTGAAAATTTTTCCATGTTAAAGAATCACCAGTTGAAATAGATTTTTTCTGTTCATATCAGTACGTGCACTGTACTAATGGAGTATTAGCAAAGTCTAGCTTTTTGCTGGAAGTCTGTGTAAGTTCAGTTAAATCAAGCAGTAAGTAATGTGCCTTTCCATTCCTAGAATCATACTGTAAAACAGTTCAGTTCATGCTGCTAGGTAACAAACTAGGAAATATTAAAAATAAGAAAATTCACCTGGCAAATACACTTACTTTCATTTTATAAGCTTAGTGTTAAGTAATTTCAGGCAATGTTTCAAAATTATTACTCCTTCATCAGTGCTGTTGATAAAATATAGACCACACTACTTATCAGAATAAATGCTCCGTCTTTCACTCTTGTGGTTTCCTGTTTTGGCTTGGTTTTTTGGCGGGGGATTTCTTCTTTGGTGAATGATCATGATTCTGCTCCTTTTGTTTGCAGTAAGAACTCTAAAAGTTCTACTGTAAACGGCCTCAGAGGTTGCTGTTTGCAGTCACAGGTTGTCTCACACTAGATCTGAGAAAAGAGACATGGTAGGGATTGAGATGTTTGTACAAAATTCCAACTTTTACGAGGGTTCACTTAACATCTTCAATCATTTGAAACAGTGTAGATATGATCTTAAACTGATTGTTATTCTGTGGGTACAGTCTTCAATGATTACGTGAGAGTAGTAGTGGGATGCAGGTAGCTTGAAAAAGGCTTTTCATGAACACCTTCTCGATAGCATTCACTAGCTGAATGACTGTGATGAAGAACTTCAGATATATATATATAAATTACAGTTTTGAAAGGTCAAATTAGTCTTCTAATCCTTTTTTCCTTCCACTTGTGCAGTGACAGTGTTGTCAAAATTAGTGTAAGGTTAAGAGGGAGAGGTTATTTGCTTCAAAGCAATGCTTCTCAAACTTCTTAATTATTACAGCCATCTTAATGTAACTTTGTCACTGAAATAGACAAAAAATGTGAAAAAAAGGGGAGCAAGAATATGTGAGGACATGGCCTGTGTTTTGCAACTTGCTAGATTGCTCTACTGAAGTATTCTCACTAGGCATTGCTGAACAAATTTACTGAACCGTTGAGTAAGAAAATTGAATAAGATAAACCTGAAAATTCTTGAGATGTCCATGTCCTGGGAGTACGGCAGAGAAGGAAACTGGTGTTAGGACACATACCAGAGACTTAACAGTATTTAGAATTATAGTGAGAGAAACTGAGTTTGAATTGAGTCATTACCAAGGTAAAAATAACCTTTCCAGGTCATGCCATTTTGTTTGCTGCAGTGAATTAAATTTATTTCAGCGGCATGAAGCTGTTACTAGCTTGACAGAGTCCACTTGTCAGAATTTTATGGAGCAGAACACCGTTTGGCTTGGAAATTCAATAAATAATGTGAGAGTAGTTAAACTTCAAGGGCTGAAGGGGCAGAGTGTGGGAAATTTGTCATTTATGCATTGTTTGGTGGTTTTATTTAGACAATATCAGGACATACGAAGAAAGATCATTAAAAATCTCTTTTCATAATATGTGATGATGTTGAATATATGAACTGAATTTAATTTTTCAATATGGAAGCAAAATACCAGTATTTTAGGAAGTCAATAATGCTTTCCACTTCTATCTTTACCTACTTCATTTCTCCTAACGTTGAGATTAGTAGGGGAGTAGTTTAGCATGGTTGGAGGAAATCTAAATATAATCCAGCTCTTACACTGTTTAAATCAGGATAGGCAGATTTGCTCTGTCCTGTGTATTTGTGTGAAATGTGGGAGGCTAGTGTCCCCAGTGGAAGAGGAATAGGAAAACTAATTGCTTTCCCTGAAAGGTGAAACTATGCAATTCAGTCATGTGCTAATTTTAAAGGCAGAGATGAGATAGTCAGCAAAAGCTGTTTGGGATGTCCTCCACTTATCCAGACTTTCTGCTTGTACTTGGAGCACTGACATTTGAAAAAAATCTGAAGTACTGTCTACTCAGACAAAAATACTACCTCTGGGAATAGGTGATAGAGGCATTTTAAGTTTCCAGTTCTACATGGTAATATTTATAAACAATGAACAGTTAGCTACTGAATATATGGCACATTATTGATTATCTGAAGGCACTTAGTCAAAACTGGATTTTTTGAAAAAGGAGTGTGCATCTGAAACAGGAGATACAGTCTTGACACTGAAATTCTTGTTAAAATGCTGTGTTTTGTGAAGTTATTTTAATAACTCTTCCAAGTGTTAAAATATTCAAATGATGCACTGTTGCAGAAAAAACTTTATGTATTCTATAATGGTATTAACTCTGTTTTCCCAAATTTATTCTTCTTTCCTCAGATGTTCAGTCTGTTTTCCTTTGTAATCTAAAAATCAGGCTATTTATAATATTTATGATGATACAGAATGAGCCATAAACCCTTTACAAATGGAGTGAAATAGTTTGCTTCTCTGTAGGAGAGCACCAAATACGTATTTATAGCTTTAGCAAGTCTTAAATCTGATAAGAAAAAGGAGTTGGTGGAGTTTTAGAAAGAGTTGTAATAAATGTTGTCTGTATCATCATTTCATAATTGTTCCTCACAGTGTAATAAGACTAAATCCAAGGAATATACTGTGGTTTATCTGATTGAAGTACTATCTTCAAAATGATACTTGGATAATTTTTATCATACTTTGTATAATTTGAAAAAAAAATACCAGAGAGTCATTTGAAAAAAATACAGTGGGTATTTTTTCTTCAGTATCCTTGGTTTGGTATTTCTTTTTTTGTGTGCAATGATTATGTTTTTCATCTTTTCTCAGTTTAAATAGTCTTACTTTGTGTTCACTGCTGTTCTGTTATGATTGATATGTCCGTATGGACTATTCACGCATTTATCCTGAAGATGAGAGTAGTCAGGTGCACAGATAGAGTTCCAGATGAGCATCATAACACAGTCTCAATACGATTTTGCTTAGGGCAGGATAATTCTCTCCAGTTTTGTAGTAAGTGTTCTCACATTTAACTTAGGAATAACAGGGTACTTTGAAGCTGCTGGCAATTTGTACTTTTTAATTGTAGTCTTTATTTGAATAAAGTATATTAGTAAAAGACTTTAGATATGCTGAAACATAACAATTCTATGAAATTATTTTTGTAAAATAAAAGGTAAACACTTTAAGTTCCAAGTTTCCTGCATTTACTTAGTAGATCTAACTGTAGTTGTCCACAGATCAGTAATTCTCAGAAGGGCAAATTGTGTATCTTTACAGTCATGGACATAGCTTACTAGAAGAATCTGTTTTCTTATATCCTGAAGCAGCAATAAACAAAAATACTGGATTAACTGACAAAGTTTACTGACATTTCATGTCTTTACTAGTTTCTTGTATCTGTGTGTAATGATGACTGCAGGTATTTAATTTTTATTTTATGTACATTCTCTTAGTGTTATTGGGAAAGTTTTTGGTTTATTTTAATTAATACTAAAATTAATATTGTCAAATTGAAGTCATATTACTTTATGGAACTTTAACAAATAGCATTAGCCAGACAGAAGCTTTGTAAAGAAAACATAGATTGTATACACCAGGGCACTGAGAAATTACAACTTAAAATGGGTCTAGCTTTTTTTGGTCATTAAACATTACTTTCTATTACATTTGGAATTAATTTTTCTTTGATTATGTTACTCTCTGCAGATTCTTCAGCACTATCAGATGTTGTGCTTAGGCAGACAGAGGTGTACATTCTGAATGAATTTGCTCCTTACCTTTACATACTACACATTTTAAAAGGAAAAAAAAAAAGGTTATTTCAGCTCTCAAGTGTAAGGGAAAAGAATCACCTAGGATAATTTTGTGCTGAGATGAGCTGGATATTTCCCAAGAAATCCTGAAACCTTATTTGTTATCATTGTTATATTAGATATATGCCCTTATAAAGAAAATAATGTTGACATTTGATCAAACAGAAATGTTTTACAGCTGTGTTTTGCAGTGTTCTCACAAGCATTCTACTTAAAGATTTTTATCTAAGCAGAGGAATATGATGTGGGTCCTCTTTGTATTCATGTCTGCAACAGCCACCTGCTTGAACTTTTGGTTGTTAACAGAGAATTGTTTGGCATGGAGTCACCTGGTGCAGCTCTGTTCTGAGATGGAACTAAAGACAACCAGTGACTGCATATACCCAAAGCTAATTTGGACAAGTTGTTTTGCTAGATTTCTATGCCACATTAAAACTTGCAAGGAATTGTTAACTCTATGATCTGTTTAAAAAAAAATTGTTAAATCAGGAATTCGGAGGAAGCTCAGTGGATTCAGAAGTTTTTGACTGCAAGAGTATCCTGGCTTCTCAAAATGATGCAGTCCAAATGCAAATGTTACAGGAGGTAGCTGTCAATGCCTTTTTTTCTTGTTTTGTCCCTCCTTGTATTTTGCCTATCTACTATCTGGACTGCTCTTCAAACTGCTGGTTTCCCTTTTGGCTGCTCTTCAACTGGTATCCCTTTTGAAGTCATACCTTCCTCCCTGTTTGAATATATCTTAGCTGCATCTGTGCTCTCCAGTCCTGTTGGGCATCAGTTTGTTCCAGCTCTGCTTGGGCATCTCTGTCCAGCTCAGGCATCCTGACTTCTATCCTCAGGACATCCTGTCATCCATTGAGGCTACTGTTTGGTGGAGAGGTAATTTAATCTTGTTGAGAAGGAAGGGACCTAAGCTAGAAAAAGGCCACTGTATATACTGTGTGCATGTAGTAACACTATCTCTATTGTGTATTTTATTGCATATAGTTGAAGAGCAGAACTTTACATGCTTGTCCATTATGATTCTGAAGGAAGGGCTACAATAATAGCTTCTTGAAATTTCTTTCATGAAGATTAGGAAGGGTTTATTTTTCTTTGGAAATTGCTGCTGTGAATGTTTTGTTCCCCAAACAATATTAGAATTATAGATTGGTTTGGTTTGGAAGGGACCTTAAAATTCATCTAGTTCCAACCCCCTGCCATAGGCAGGAACATTACCCGCTAGATCAGGTTGCTCAGTGCCTTGTCCAGGCTGGCCTTAAACACCCACAGAGAGGGGGCATCCACATCCTCTCAGGGCAA
>VZTY01017341.1:59300-75894 GCA_013400935.1 Turnix velox
ATACCCCCAAATCCTTCTCTTCAGGACTGCACTCAAGCCACTCTCCACCCAACCTGTATCTGTGATTGAGGTGGTCCCAGCCCAGGTGCAGGACCTTGCGCCTGGCCTTGTTTAACTTCATGAGTTTGGCATGGGCCCACCTCTTAGCCTGTCAAGGTCCCTCTGGAAAGCATCCCTTCCCTCTGGCATGTCAACTGCACTGCACAGCTTCCTTAATCTCTTTAGTATTCATAGCTTTTGTTTTTCTCACATGGTTTTCATGTGGTTTAACTCCCGGAAGGCCACTGCAAAATCTTCCTGGAGCATTCTCTCAAGGTTGAAAAACTGCAACTCTCTCAGCTTGTCTTCATAGAAGACATGGTTCATCCATCTTTATGGCTATCGTCTGGCCTTTCTCTAGCACGTCCATGCCCTTCTGTTGGAGGCACCAGATTGGGGTGCAGTACTCTGGGTGCTCTCACACAGCACTGAGCAGAGGAGCAGAATCACCTCTGTCAGCTGGGTGGCAACCCAAGATATGCTTGAGTTTTTGAGCTTTCTGAGTGCATGTTTATATCTCAAGCATTTAACTTCATTTGAAGGCAACATTTTAGTAAATGCAGTGCTCTGAATGTGGACTGCTAACTGCAAAGGATGCTGAAGCGTTTATCATTTGTATATGTTCATTGTTATGGCAACATTATTTGCATGGATTGAGAAACTAGCCTCTAATGCCTGGGCTGCGGGTTATTAGCAATTAGTAAATATGACAGATAGTCACAATGCATTCTGGACTGATTTTTGCTGATCCATTTCATTGTTTTATCAGGTAATGAATAACCAGATATTTAGACTTTTTATACCTTAAACATTCATTATCAGTCACATACAACTGTAAAACCTCTTATATTAATGATAATGAAGTATTTCTAGTATTAGAGTAATTGCTCTTTGAATTTCTACATTTGACTTTTTTACTGTTGTTTTGTGAGTTGGCACTGCTATGTCTTCATATGTTCATCAGTTTGTACTTATACTGTGTTGCTCTGAGTAGATGTCTCAAACTGCTAAAAAGGCAGATTGCTTAATAACAAATAAGTAGGATAAATAGCTGTGTCTCTGAACAAGTTTATTTATTTTGTTTTTAAAATAAAATTTTTTTAAACTGCCTTGAAAAAATTTAAAGGAAGGACTTGTAGAGTCTTGTGGATCTTAGGACTTCCAGGTATTACTGTAGTGGTTTGGAAATGATCTCTCTAGTCGAAGGAACTAGTTGTTTTAATTCAAAGCAAGTAAGAGTGAATATGGCTATTTAAATTAGTTCTTCTTTTTAACTGTCACTAAGTAATACGTCTTTTTCACAGTGTAAATCGCATCATGAAGCATATCCTGTGAGCTAAAATCTTTTAATCACCTTTTTGTTTACCTGGAAATGACTTCTTGTCCCTGCAAACCCAGTATGCAAACTTTTGATTTACATCTCTGAAAAGACAGTATTTTTCTGTGTCACTCATGTTTAGGTACTACTAGAATCAATGTAAGTTTAAGGAAGGGATTTTCAGAATGCAAAATTCTAGGATTTTACGTGGATTCTGAAGATACATTGTAGGATAAGTACCTTTGACCTTTCTGTTTTGTCAACGCATACTTGGATATTAAATGCCAGAAAGATCTCTAAACATGATTACAGTAGAAATGGGGATGAAAGGTGCAAACTTCAGGGATTGAAACACGGAAATTGGAAGTATCCCCAAAAAGCATTTATGCTTTTCAAACATGGCAACATACAGAAAAAACCTGATTTTAGAACATTACTAGCACTCAATCACATTCCAATTAAGAACCATATATTTTTATGAAAAGGAAGACCAACTTCTATGTTTGAGAGTCTGTTAAAATATTTTCCTCATATTTTATTCCCTGAAATATTTATTAGCTGTGCAAAGTAAGCAATATTGTGTTGAAGAACCAAGCCTGAAATTTCTAAAATCTATGCCTGTTTGAAGAAGTTTGTGGGATTCAGAAATGCCTGTTTGACTCAGCCTTCTATTTTCTATAGTTCTGAGAAACTTGCAGTTATCAGAGGAGAAATTCTCTTGACCTCTGTATACTTCCCTGGTTCAAAAATCAAGATTTTGCCCTGTTTTCTGACTCATCATACTCATGCTAGCAGGAATAAGATCCCTTCATTGTGTCTTAGATGTTTCTTTTTTCAGCTTGTTTATTTTTGTGTAAATGTGGTTTGAAACTAGTGTAGTGCTTTTTCTCAGCGGGCTTACTCCTGGCTTTGCTCAACTAGAGTCAGATAATCAGTGCTGGTGTCTGATTCATCATACTTTCGCAAGCACCTTACATTTTTTGTTATGCATACCTATGAAGTTTAACTGCATGATTTCTTTTTAAAAAATGGTAATATGAGATAATTTTATCATCAAATTACAGTGGTAGCTGCTCATGTGCAGTTTTCTAGGTTCAGTTGCGACAGTGTTGTCATGTTTCTGATACTCATAGTTTCACATAGTTAATTAGTTATTAATTAGAGTTTGGTCTTCCAAGTAAAACATGATCAAGATGGCTTAGTAGTATTTTTCAGAGGACTAAATCAACAATTTTTATTAAACTTCTGTCAAATAATAGTGCACATAGATAGTAAATAGGGTAGCAAATTCTTTGCTAAATAGTTTTCTGTCTCATTAGGTGACCATGCTGCAGGTTCGCAGAGGAGTTAAGAAATCAGTATTTTTTTGCGTAACAATCTTGCAAGACTTGCATAGTCCATGTTTTCCCATAAGAGAAATGGTGATATAAGACACACTTCTGCATCAGTGGTTAGGATTCTGAAGTAAGTTCTGTTGCACAGTGAATCAAGATTTTAAACTTTAAGTTTGGCCTAAAGGCAAAGCCAGGAGGTTAAAGATCTTTTCATGGTATACTAAAGTGATGCTAGTTTGCCTGAAATAGTATTCACCAGTAGGAAAATCTGTAGCCCTCTTAAAAAAGATACTTATCCAGTAAAGCCAAGCCAGAAAATCATACTTAGAAAAATCTCATATGTCCTCCTTAAAATACTACCACTCACTCTCAAACATAAATTTTACATTTCCATGTGCATATTATAAATTTTCCTTTGGGAATTAATCTTTCCAGGAATGTTGAAGTATAAGGAAAGGTACTATAGGACAAGATTCAAAGACAGGTATCCTATGTGGAGGATACTGATAGAGATTATTTCTGTGTTTCTAGAAGATACTGCTTTTGTTGCCTCCTTTTGACTAATAATCTCAGTGTTTGTCATCAGCTGTGCCATAGCTGCTCGTCAGATTTTTTTGCATTAGCATTTCTGAAACAATTTCATTTCTGACAAATTGAGAAATTGAAGCCATTTACACTTCAGATGAGAAGCAATGTCATTTGATATCACACAAGCTTTTTTTGTTTTATTTTGATTGTTACTTTAGCTTTCTAAATTCAGTTAATCTTTCAACATGTTAAATAAAAATTAAGAGAACTTTAAGAAAATGTCAATGTAAAACTTTTTACTTTTAGAAAAGATACTATTATTATGTTTTCCCTATTTCATACTTAAACTGACATTAAGTTGTGAACTGTTATGAATGAGTGATTCTACTGGAGGGCTTTTTCAGTGGGAAGGGAGTCTTACTCTCTTTTTAAACTTTGCAAGGGCCACACTTCTTTTTTTATTTTACAGAAGGAATAGGGAATCAGAGAAACTGTCTATATGATGACCTCAAATATTGACGTAAAATTTTATTAAGAAAATCTCATTTTTAAGTTTTTGCTTTTATAAATTATTTGGTAATACAATAAAAAGACATGTATGAAGGACCTCATTGTTTCCTCTTTGTTGACTGCAGAACTATCTCAAAAGACTGCATTGTGATTTTGTGGTAAAAGACAAGAATACCTAGTATATTTTACTTTAGAGGTTTTTTCTGAGAGATAGATAGCAGACATCTGCCGCAGATCACTTTCTTTGTAGCTTTCTAAACCGTATTATTAGTGAGCTGTTATTGCTTTTATTTTTTATAATGAACAGGATAAAATTGGGATTTTTCTGGTAGTTGGTTTGAGATTTTATTGGGGAAATGTGCAGCGGTTAGCAGTACTTTAATGCTGCCATTATTCTAATAATTTAGATCAGATCATTCTACTCAGATAATTCAACTTTAATAATTTTAATATTCTCATATTTCTGCTTCTATGGAAGAATTTCATGGTTTGCTTCCATGAACAAAAGCATTTTCTAGTTTTCTTCTAAGTGTTCACTGTTACCATTTGTTCTTCTGTTTTTCTTCCATTTTCAAAGGAAAAGCCAAGTGTGATATCAGATGTGCTAAGGGAAGAGACATTTCTTAAATAAAGAAGGTTATTAGGTACTTCTTAATGTTGTACCTTTAAGCTTGAAGACCAGGAAGTGAAGATCCTGGCCTACAGTAAATTTGGGAAAAGTGAAAGTGTCTTGCTAGCTCCTTTTCCTAAGTAAGTGTTCCTCCAGTAGCTTCTTTGTGTTAAGTGCTTACTTAATGCTGATCCAGATTTTGACACGGTTGTCTGGTTTAACTGTTTATTTACTGGTATCAGGAAAACCTTTCATTGTAAATTATGGCATATGATAGAATGTTTCATTAAAGGAACAGAGATTGATGTTTGTGAGAATTTGTGTTTGTGAAAGCAGTTTGCAACAGTAGAAGAAAGATGAAATCTAAAATGGGCACAAATGAATCGCAAATTTGGTTCAGTAGCTGTAGAGCAAATGTTTAGGTCTTCATCATATGAAAATACGGTTCAAATAAATTAATTTTTTTATCTGACACATCTTTTTTAGTGCATATGCATTAGTTCTTTTTAGATAATAGATATACGTGAGAGAAATAATGAGTTAATAAATACATTTATTATACAATTTAAATTATACTGATTTAAAAAAGAAAATTATTCTATGAGAAGAAAAATTATTTAGGTTCTCAGAAAGAATATACCAGAAGAACTCTAGTGAATCCATGAGAAAAAGCTGGTAACCATCTGTTGTCTGACGCCCAATATATTGTGAGATTCTTTGTAAACAGTTTTAAAATAATGTGGCTTTTACAGTAGCAAAGAGTAGTGTAGTGATTTTCTGCAGTTGCAAAACAAATACTGGAATTTGTCTAGCCAGATTAATTTAATGTTTTAATTTTAGGCTGTAGCCTTATTCATTGGATTTGGCCTACAGAATTTTCTTATATGTATTCTTCAGAATAATATACACTGAGGCTGTTGTGTAATAACCATTGAAAGCTTCCACAAGTTAACCAAGCCAGTAATATAAGGTGCATATGTATTTAGTTCTTTTTAGATAATAAATACAAGTGAGATAAACAATAAATTACTAATTATATAATTTGGGTTTAATAATTTTTTGGTTTATGTTTGTTTATTGAGGAGGCTGATTTAAATTCTTTAGAACAAAAACATAGTACAAGCACTCTGGAGAATAATTTAGAAAGAAGTGCTAGCAAAAACAGGAGCAATGAGTACAGATTCATTCTGAGTGGTCTCAAATGTTTTGACCCTGAAACTAATACCTTTTCTGTACTTGTTTATTCTGATAGCTTTAGGGTAGGTAAGTATATATATCTATATATACATATCTATGTAAGTAAGTATTATTGTGTATAAAAATACATCCTCACCATATACATACTCTAGGCATCAACAGAAATTCTTACTTAGTGTCTGAATCAAGAGCGATACACTGACACCACCTCAAGGAAAAGATAAGTTGCCTTTTGTAGTTTCCAGTTCATTAGAAGAGCTGATTGAATTTGTGTGCCTGAACCATGACAGGAGAAAGTCTTGCTAATAGATACATTTTTTTCATATTGAACCCACTGCAAGACTGACAGGAAAAAATTAGTTTGACTCGGTGAAATAGGTTCTGTTGTCAGGAGCCTAAGTGATAATTAGTCAGTCTTATGTGCATCCTAGAGTCAAGCTGTTGCGTATAGGTGTGGTGAAGACTTACATCCATTTGCAGAGTGATTATGTAATTGTTTCTAGGTTGGAGAAATAAAAATTCTCTTACAGATCTATTTTCAGAGGAAGTTACTGCAGTGTTTTTATGCTTTTGGAGGTGTTTTTTTTTTAACTCGAGGAACAGTAGCCGTCACTCAAGATCCAGAGAACTTTCCTGTGCGGTAGGGGAGGGATAAGTCAATTTGCCTCCTACAGCTACTTAAATAATACTGCTTGTTTTGATACGTACTACATTTGATATTTGATATTTGCTGTGACTATGTGTAATAGATTTAGCAAGGATCAGAGTCCACTGTTATGGTACTGTGTCAGGAAACAATCCCTTTTCAGGACAGTTTTTATGCAGTGCTTGTTCCTTACTGTTTCATTGCAAGTCTCTTAAAACACCATAATGTGAGTGAGTTCCATAGGTTGGAAGTATGAAGTGGTAGCACAGGAACAAATGTATGGGTCTGCAGTTGGATGTTGCTGCAGAGGGGCAGCTTACCTGTTCTCTTTGATGGCATTGACTCTAATGTAGACTTTACTTCCAACAAAATTTCATTTTTTTATTCCCTGTTTTCTGTAAATGTTTTTAAACATGTCTAATTTCCAAGGCTTTTCAGTATTTAAGGCCTCTTGAGGAGCCACTGAGGAGGACAGAGCAATTAATGTACTCAGAAGTCTACTTAATAGAAAACAAAACAAAAAGCAGGACAAGTTTGCAAAAAGGAGATAGGAGAATATTTGAACTCAATTGGGAAAGTTAGGATTTGTCTATTGGTGGATACAAATGCAATTTCGAATTAGATGGATGGTTGAATTACTGAGTAGATGTGCCTGTTTGAGATCTCAACTGCAGAAGTGAAGGCAGCTTTGTAGATAAAGATGGACAAATTAACTACACCAGTGCATTCTAATACGTTCCCAAATCCACAGACAAATGCGGACTTTAAATAGATTAACTCAGGCCATCCTCCACAATTCATTCTAAGTTTCAGTACCTCAGTAAATCAATATACAGATTTTTCCTAGATCCTAAGCACTCTGTGTCACAGAGAGTGCTGGCTGGAAATTTGGACTGAAAGCTTGGGACTTCCATTACATTATTTCAAGTGGTATTTGATGGAAAAATGTCTGTCTGGTAATAAAACATTTGTGACATGTGTAGACTATCTCCTTATATTCTTCATATGTGCTTTTAGCTATCCTAAAAAAAAATTTTAAAAAGGGATGACTTAGAAAAAAAGTAAAATTGTGATTAGCATTACAGAGAAGCTGATGATATGACAGGGCTGAGGAATTCTGATTTTGTGTATCAAGGGATTGCTTGGAATATGTACTTAGATTTTTTCACTTAGTTCAATTGTTTCTGTGGTCTAAAAATAAATTAATATGAAATTCGCTTGTTTATAGATTTTTAGCAACTGGGGTGAGGAAGAGTACTAGCTAACACATTATCACAACAGGTGAATCAGTTTCTTCAGCAGAAAATCTCTTTAAGATTAATAGCATGCTGCAGCATGCAGAGTAGCTAGGAAAGGAAATATTTATATTTTTTTCTGTTGACATCTGAACCTTGAAGTTAAAAGCCCTTCTTCTACCCTCTCAGTTACTGCTAAATCTCAGGAAAAATGAATACCTTTTCTTGGCAGAAAGTCGTTAAGATAGTATTAAGATAGAAGTATTAAGATAATGCAGCTGTCTTCAAAATAAAATAATGTACACAACAGAGCTGGAAATATTAACCCAAGCAGACAGATCCTCCAGATTTCTTCACCCTTTTTTCATATGCTGCTGAAGTTAAGTAGAAAAACTGAATTTTGTAGTTTTCTTTACACTTTTATTTCTTTTACATCAAGTAAGTACACTTGGAGAGTGCTTTGAAAGTTTTTCTGTTGACTAACAACAAGGTCCCTAAGTCATTCCCAACTGTGTGTTTCAAATGAGGCTTTTCAAAATACTGAAAAATTGTTTACAGCTGGCTGCACTCCCTTTCAGTTGAAAATAAAACTCCCTTACCAGTCCTAACTAGAAATTCAATTTAGCTTGAACACAGTGAGAGCAACAAAACATAGTTTATTTCCAGAGAGACAGCAGTGCATTCAGAACTTCCAGATTTGCCTTTTATGCACTGGTAATTTAAAAAAAAAATCCTAACTGAAAAATACACACTCTCTTTATAATTACCTATTTCAGAGCTGTAGTTGCACATTTCATTATAGTAATGCTAATCAATCCAGAACAATAACCATGGGACAGCACACATGTCCAAATATGTAACAGTCATAATAAAAATGCTGTGAAAACTTTTCCGGGTTATGATTAGTTGCTTAAGCATTTCTATTGGGAAAGATGAAACTCCCGCAACACATATTGCAGTCTTCCATGTAGAACTTCAGGCACATCCTCAAGGCTTTAGATAAATTGAAAAAAAAAGGTACTTTGTCATCAGTGTAAATGAAATAATTCATTAATTTAAAAATAAATACATAAGCCTTCCTGCATCTAGGCAGATGCTTACATTAACCTAATGACTGTGGGTAAAAAGAGGAGTTGTGTCTCTAGATTTAAATGAAATTCATAGACTATCATTATTTGAAGCTCCCTCAAAAAATTTCTGTTGATATTTTTTCTCTGTGGGATAGTGCGAACACTCCAGGAGCAGCTGAGTTCTGAGTAACCTCTGCAGTTTACAGCTGTCTTTCCTTCTGTACCTTTGGGGTTGCATCAGAAGAATGGCAGCTGTTGAGATAGCGCTTCCTCTGAATTTTGCATGTCTCTGTCACATGGGTGATACTTCCTGGAGAGGGAGCACAGTAACTTATATGCCTGCGTTTGAGAATCAGTGATTGTAGTAACATGGAAGCTGATCGTGCCAGTACAGAGTTTTTCATAAAATTGCAGAATGTATTTCCTTCAAGTGTTATAATTAGCTTTATTTTGTGCTCTAATGAGAAATTAATGTAAGATGAGTCTTTATTATTATTTATTGTAGAAGTTGACAAAGGTATTTAGTAGAGTAATTTCCCTTGTGTTGTATCTTCAATCTAGTTTCTTTCTCAGGACTTCAAACTTTTTGTTTAGAAGACCAATTGTCATTAGAATCTGCAGTTTTCATACTTCAACAGTTTAATCTTTTTCAGTATTTTTTTCTCTGCTTTGTCTTGCTAATTTAAGAAGATGTCACAGATTACCTGTTTCAGAAACTGTCGTGTTAGTGAGAGAGGTGATTGAGTTTATAAATACAAACCTATGGTATGTAGGAAGTTCTCCAGCAAGAAGTGTGTGGGGAGGAAGCCAATTGTTACTAAATATGGCATCATCTGTACCTGTCTGTTGTTGTTGTGAATATGCTTACTGTGTCCATGTTACAGTATGCTATTAGCATCTATGCTGCAGCAATATTTCCATGTCTGTATTCAGTACCATTCCAATTTATTCTTTCTCATACCCTTTATGAAAATAGCTCTTGTTTTAGTGGGTAGTGCATACTCTCACTTTATTGCTGAGAACTGACCAGAAGAGACTGCAGAGAAAGCTGAAGATTACACAGTATTCTTACACAATAAGATGCCATTAGCAATTAATGGCAGTTATCATTTTTTGCTAAGACCAGCGTGTTTGGAAGAGAGTAATGTCTCAGTTTTCTTCAGGGTTCAGCTCAAAAAGATGAGTGGTTGGAAAGGTGCTGCTGGACTTAGATTGGAGAAGTACTTGCTGAAATATTTACTGAAAAGGAACATAAAACCAGTGAAAAATAAATGGAATATACTTAATATGTTTCAGTCTGTTCTAGCAGCCTATAACAGAATAAGAGGATCATCTGTAGATCTAACAGAGATTTATTTTGATTATCATATTCTTGTAGCTAAGATATGTACCAAGTTGCCTCAACAAAACAATGTGAATGAAAGTCCTGGGTGTAGAAGCAGCAGCACTTCAAATCACAGAGAAAATCTTCACTTCAAAAATCAAAAATTCCTGCATGTGTACTGCTAATATCTTTGCACAGTTTCAAGTTGTTTGATGTAAGAACAGAATAGATGATGCACGGGAAATCTTCTGTTGTTCTCCTTTCGCTTTAACCAAATCAAATACAAGGGGTCAGTAGCAATATAACCTTCCTACTTCACACTCTTTTTGAACAGGTTGAGATATAGATTATATGAAGCACTTGAAGTACTGCTAATTACAGATGACAATACAGTTCTTAATATGGTATCTGTTTCTGATGGTGGTTTAATGATCCTATTTGGTATCAAAACTAAGTCATCAATGATAGGACATCAGTTTGATGTCTGGAAGTGCATCAAGTGGTGCTTAATAAGGAGGCTTCCAACAATGAAATTTCTGTAGGCTTTTATTTACTGCTGACAGTTTTTCAGAGTTCACAACACTATTTTTACTTTTGCTTGGAGAGTATGTGAAGAATATTGTGTATTGCAAAGATACTTCCTAGGAAAACAATTACTTTCATTTTTCAAAATAGGAACTGTGGACAACTGTACGCTGTTACACCGTATCTCAGTATGAGAAATGCATAGTGCTTTATTGCTTCGGGAGGTTTTTGTAGTTTATTATTGAATGATGTTGTAATGATGACTACTTTTGAAAAATAACTACTTCAGTTCTCCATCTTTTCCTCTAATATGATTGTATTGCCATCAGCAATGTTATAATGAAGTGCAGTCAGGCTAAACTAGCTGCAGCTGGATTACTGTCCTGTGTGTGCTGCAAATTCACTGTCTCAGCCAGTCATGCTTCAGTCTGATTAGGCTAAAAGAATATTGGGTAATATCAAAATAAAACTATAAAGTGAAAACTAAAAAGAGAAGCCATATAGGAAGAAATATAAGAGCAGTATAGTAGAGAAAAGATACCTTGCAATGTGACGACTTGCCAGTGCCCAGGTGATATCATTCACCATGCCCCAGCTGAGGAGACTTTTGTCTGCATTGAATGATCTGAGAGGCTGGACATCTCTGGTTTTACTGATCTTACTGATAGAAACTCCTAATTAGGGCATATCTTTTCGTTTCCAACATATGAGCTGTTAATAGATATATTTCTTAGTTCCACCCTTTTGTGTTCATTTTTATTGTAACACTTTGTTTGTCTGGGTGAAGTTATCAAAATAGCTGTTTTGGAAGAAATTAGCCATAAGTGTTCTCTTTTAGAGATTCAGTAGTTTTTGTTTCATACAGAAGTTGCACAGTATTTATTTGAAAATAGTACTAGCTTTTGTTAAAGCATCTCAAGGAGACTTTCAGCAACTGTTAATTTCTCTGTATATATTGTGGTTTTCTCTATGCATATTGCATTTAGATTAATTCAAGGAGGAGCCTTGTCTCTCTGCACTGACACAGTGTGGATGTTAAAACAGGGGCTGCTAAAGGAGTACCTCACTCTGGATTCTTTCTGCAAGACACACATTATCCCTCTGAGGAGGAAGCTAGTAAAACTTGGTTCTGCAAATGTTGTCTGTGTTTTCATAGAACCCAACTCTGGATGTAGCAAGTCAGTCCCAGGACAAAAGAGAAATGGGTAGAAACTACTGAATTTAAAAATTAATGATAATCTCATGAACTTTTTGCTTTGGAATTATGATGGTGGCTTTATTTGGGAGTTAACACTTGTTGATAATTGCATTTAGTGCTTTTAAAGAGTAGCACCTCTATGTTAGTCTGCCAAGTGTGGATTACATAACAGATGATTGGTACAATCATTAGTAACAGGGCCCACTGGCTGAAGCTGTGTTTTCTTTGTAGGTAAAGCAGAGGCAGATTTGAATGGAGAGCCGTGATAAGACCTGGTTGACCTGACTGTCTCTTGCTTCTCTAGTGCTATCCTGTCAGTCTACAATTTGCATGCCACCACTATATGTTCAGCTCACTTGAGAGAAAAAATATGCACTCACCATCTTCATTCAAGTGTTTCTGTTTGCTTGATCTAAAATTTTAGAAGTCAACTATGGAGGCATAAGGAGAGAGAGAACAAAAGGCAGAGACTCTCCTGGAGACCAAAGTTTGTTTATCATGTCAGTTAAAACCGTGACATTTGGAAGCTTCAAGGTGAGAAAGTACTGAGATCTTTGGTTTTGATAGTCTGAGTAATATCACCTTCAGTGTAGCACAGTGAGTTTCAAATTACTTTAAGTGCATTTAGAGTGAGGAAATGGGGGTTCTAATTATAAAAGAACCCCAGTAAAACAACTACAAACTTTGTTTATGCTTCTCAGCCTTTTATTTGCCAATTTTTTGATTGATCCCTTCATTCACAGACACCTTGTAGAGGATGAATACATATTTATGTACCAGGATCATGAGATTTAAAAAATTCTCTCTTTTTTTCTCCAAGCTGATGGTATTTTTTCTTCTTCTTCTCACATTTAATATTTAGGTGAGCGTGTTTGGCATGTGGGAGAATAAACCCCTAATAAAGAACAGTTGAATGTAAACAAGCATCATGGTCACCTTTTTTGCCCTCTCCTCTACACTATAACCAGTTTTGTTTCCTCACCGTTTCCTCCAGTGCTAATGGAAGAGGTTTATGATCCAAACACAAATCTTAGTACCCATTGTTTTTCTGGTATTCACCTTCATCCATCAGCTAGTGTGTTTGTGGCCTAATAAAATGATGAAACTTTGTCCGCAAGTGACCTCTGTTCTGAGGTAGTTTGGAATTCCCTTGTAATTCTCTTTTGAGAGTTCTCTTTTGTGGCAGTTTGGGATGTCCTTGTTACTCCTTCAGTCTAAAAGAAGCAAAATCAGAATCAACTCTCCCTGAAAAGTATATTTCATACATCTCCATCTTTGTGATAGCTTTGGAATCATTATGTAGCAGTTGGCTATGATACATTTGCACAGATATAAATTGAGTCTGACAGGACTGATGTCTCATGGATTGCTAACAGCTGCCGATGTCTTTTCTTCCTTGAGTACATTCTTTGAGCCTTGTGCTGTACTGTAAAATGGGCTGTCTATGTCACCTGCTGTGTGGTCTGTCTAGTAGGATGGTAATTACTATAATTTTTTCACCACATTTTTTATTTTTATTGTTACTTCATAGAAACCACTGATGCGATTGTGAAAAAGATAATCTAAAATTCTGTGAAGTTTACATGTTGCAGACCCTTCAAAAAGTAAGATTATATTTCAGCAGCATTTTAGTTACAACACCATGCTATCTGGGCTATTTGAGGATACCTGTAGTAATTCCTGTTAGGGAAAAAGATATTTCTGTATTTCTTAATTTCTGTTACTACTCAGATGTTGCAAATTTGGGCAGGAGTGAGACATGCTTTTAAAAATCATGTACTTTGTCCACAGTGCTCCCAGTGTAAAATTTCCAATTACACATCATAGTATATTTAAATGGCCTGACCTGGAATCTCAAACCTTTATGTAGTGTGGAATTTCTATTTTTCAATTAGGCATAATTCAGATATGTAGAAAGAATCCTACCAGGAATTTCAACCTTTGAAAGTTGCTGAACAATGCAATATTCTTACATTTGATGTCTATCTTTAAAAACACCTCATGAAATGTATTTGACTGTAATAGTCTGCTTGCATGTGGACTTTGTATTCTGGATATTGAATCCAGTCTGATTCCCTTCTTGCAACTGAAGTATTCCAGTCATGTACTGTATTTCACCAAAAATGATGGTTGTTCTTGTGATTCAGAAAGTGTTTCCAAACACAACAAAAGTGTAACAGGTGGGTGATTTTGGTAGAAAAAAAGTTGTGTCAGAAATCTGTTGGAACAGAGATAACATAAACTGTACATTGAATCTTCTGGTATGCCTGAAAGTGGTTATGTTTCTTTTCCCTCATCCCTTTGGCTTTTAAATTTTTTTTGCTGTAATTTGTGAATGCTTACAAAAAACTAGAATATCTCTGCCCTGTCCTTGCTAAGCGTATTTTTCTCTTTTTCTTATCTTTTCCATAGGATCTGAAAATACTTCATCTGCAATTACAGACCAGACAGACTTGTAGTGGCTTCTAAACCAGTGAGAACAAGTCTGCCAAAGCATGCTGGTGCCAAGCTGTCGGATGATGCGTGTTATCAGCCCAGTGGTGGTACTCCTGTGCTTGCTACTCCATGCTCATGCTGAAAGTAAGTTTATTACTCATTTGTGGACTTGGCTATGTTGAAGTGTTTTGTTTTAGGTGGTGGTTACCGAGGTTCTTAGAATGAGTCATCTTTTGAGTAGTTCTTACAATATCATGAGGTCCTCTCTAGAACACAGCTGGTCTTTGAAAAGGATGGTTTGTGCAGCTTTTTTACTGTTTTTCTTCTTAATGCTCCTTTGCTGATGCAAATTCAGCTCAGATGGTGGAGACTACTGTCATAAAATGACATAGTCAAAACAAAGACCAGCCCTGCTTAACCAGACATTCGTTACATCCCTGAATGACAGCTATCATTCTTTGAATATTTGTTTCTTAATAGATGTATTTTTTTAAAAAGCAAACCATAACAAAATAACCAAAACTTGACAAAAAATTAAACTGCCTCCCCCAGGTAATAGTATCCAGTCCAATTAAAATTCCAAGCCTTCTGTAACTGGATGACGACTGTTCTAATGTATTATTTCCTACAGCTGTCACAGAATGCAGTATTCAAACAGATCATGCAGAACTGAAAATGTAGAAACTGGCCTTAATGTGTGACAATTCATTGAGAATTGTCTCGTGTACTTGCACTAGGGGGGAACTGCTGGATTTTGGTCAATCTGTTTACCTATTAATATGAAGATAATACCTTCTTCTTAATTAGGAAATCATTAGATCTATGTTGTTTACATGTTTTCCTTCTCCCAGATGTCCTGTGACTTTTTGCAGAAGTAGTGTGCAAGTAAGAAAAGCCATTTACTTTCCACCTGTTGATCTGCAGGTTTACTACAGGCTGACTGCTACGTTTGCTTCAGGCTGGCTATTAATATTCCCTTGATTGAGAGATAGTTTCCTGTTTTATGTTTTAGACTCTGTGGAGATGCATCAGCAATCAGTAACCTTGTTCCAGCTCTGACTTCCAAAGACTTCTCTGTTTTTTCACATCTGTGTAAAATGAAAGAGCAATTGAATTAAGTAGGAGGAGACAAGAATAGAAGCAGTGTCAGTTAAGTTGGATTAATCAGTTCTTAGTAAAAGTATATTAAATAGTTCTTTATCACTCCATTTATTACCTGCATTGCAGGTATACTGAATGACAACAATAAAGAGATACAAAATCTTTCCACTTCCATGTGTAATAAGACTTCCTTTTCTTAACCGTAGGATTATGCAAGTTAAACAAATGGGGAAAAAAAAACCAAAAACCAAAACCAAAACCAAGCATACGTATTTACTGAGTGCTAACAGCTGAGATTCTTTGAACCCTTTCCAGGTATATAATGACCAGCTGTTATGATTTTGACTAAGGTGAAGCCAAGGACATTTTAACACTTCAAACAGCAATTAATAAGCTGAGAACTGGGCCCAAATGTTGGATGTTTCTGCAGATGTAGTATACCACCTATTTAAAAAGTAAATTCCATACTTAGCAATAGACTGTGGTCTACATTTTCTTCGTCACGTAATGGAATGTCTTGCCTTCTTTGGTCAAGTAGAAAATGATTTTTCTGGTTTAGTTAACCCCAATTGGGTATCAGTTTGCAAAAAGCAGTCAAACCCCAGAAATTCCTTAGTTCTTACTCTTGAGGAAGGGTATAGTCTCTTTCATCATATTGCAGTAATGAGGTTTCCTCTTTCATTATTCTTCTTGCTGGGGACTAGTTTTTTTGAAGGTTAGTATGGAGGTACTTGGTTGATGTCCTTATACAGTATTTAAAAAATTTTTGCAGAGGGGCTTTATAAGAAATTGTCCAAATCTACTGTATTCCACTTCTTTTTTTAAATAATGTGAAACAAAAGGGAGGTCTGTAATAAGCCTTTGTAGCTATTAGCTACAGTTAGGAAGTATTTGTGGTGTTGCCGGAGTCTATGGAGTATCACGTGCAGAATAAAGGTTGAAAGATGCACAAGATCATCTTTTTGTGGAAGTGATGGTCAACTAGCTTGGACAAACAAGTTGATGCAGTCTAAAAATAAATGAAGAATGAATTGAGATAGAATCATAGAATAGTTTTGGTTGGAAGGGACCGTAAAGATCGTTGAGTTCCAACCCCCCTGCCATAGGCAGGGACACTTCCCACTAGACCAGGCTGCTCAGTGCCTTGTCCAGCCTAGTCTTGAACACCTCCAGAGAGGGGGCATCCACAACCTCTCTGGGCAACCTGTTCCAGTATTTCAACACCCTCACTGTAAAGAATTTCTTTCTTATGTCTAGTCTAAATCTATCCCCCTCCAATTTATATCCATTGTTTCTAGTCCTCCCATCCGATACTATGTTAAAAATTCCTTCTCCTGCTTTTCTGTAGGACCCCCTCAGGTACTGATAAGTTACTGTGAGGTCCCCCCTGAGCCTTCTCTTCTCCAGGCTGAACAACCCCAACTCCTTCAGCCTGTCCTCATAGGGCAATTGCTCCAGCCCTCTGACCATCTTCATGGCCCTTCTCTGGACCTGCTCCAATAGCTCAATATCCTTCCTGTGTT
>VZTY01017341.1:75911-88694 GCA_013400935.1 Turnix velox
CTCCCAAGACTTTCTCTACGGAGCTGCACTCAAGCCACTCTCCACCCAGCCTGTATCTGTGCTTGGGATTGCTTTGACCCAGGTGCAGGACCTTGCACTTGGCCTTGTTGAACTTGCTGAGGTTGGCTTGGGCCCACCTCTCAAGCCTGTCAAGGTCCCTCTGGATGGCATCCCTTCCTTCAGATGTATCAACTGCACCACACATATTAATAATATTCGTGTTAATAAATAGTAGATAAGTAATGTTTTTAAAGACAGAATCTTAACACGCTAGTCCTTTGAAGAATGTTATTATCATTACTGGAGAAAAGAGCGAATGTCTCTTCAACCAAATAGTTACTTGTTTTTAGTAACTAATTAGTAACCAAATAGTTACTACTTTTAGATTCTGATTTATACCATACTGTCTTATTTCATGATCATTAATAATTTTATGTTTTTATATTAATAGATAGTATGTCAAGGGTGCTGTTGGAAACAACCTGCTCAAGCCTCCATTGATTATCTTTAAAAATGCACAAATCAGCTGAGTCTTCTGCTGGATGAATTGATATAAACTAATGCTTTATGATTTTTGTGTATTTATTTTTGTAATTCATAGGCAATACTAGTTAGATTTACAAAAATACAGGACAGGACAGCGAAGATACGCAAGTTTATCTTCTTAGAGGTATTTAGAATGTTGTGCTATCATCTATGGCAATTACTTACTATCTGTTGTATCTTGTTATTAACCACTAGGAAGATGACCGTTTAAAAAATACAACAAATAGATTAAAAACTAGTTAGAAGATTTGAAAGATTCTGCAAAGAAAAAGAGAAATGCTGCAAGATCTTTCAAACTGAAGTAGAACAGAACAGTAATTTAATAAACTATTTGTTTAAATAAATAGAAATGCTTTGGGCAAAACAGTTTGTGCTATATGTTAGTTAAGTTTTTAGGTTATACTCTCTGTTAACGCATTCCAGAATCAAGACAAAGCAGACAATTATTCTGACTTACGGACTGATTTTAGTGTTCCTGTATTTTCTTATGGAGAAAACTATGCTGGACAGAAGTTTATCTAGAGGAGAAGCTGCAGTTTCTTGTCAGATAATTTAAAAATATTGTTGACTTGTTTAGAATTTTGAAAACTTTTTTTTAAATTTTTTTTATTGCTTTGTTAGGAGTTTTTGTCATATGAGTAGTGATTGTGTCAGTTGGAGGAAGTGAGCGAACTGCATGTACCGGGAGAATATGAAAATGTCACTTTAAATGGTCAAACTTTTTTGTAATGTGTTTAGCTTTTGCTTTATGGGAAAAGGCTTCTCTTGTGACATTACTTCATTTTTCTTCTTCGTACTAATGAAAGGTGTGACTTAGACATTGTACAAATGCACACAATTTGTATAAATTAAGATGATGCTTTTTTATAATATAGTCTTTGTATTTGAAACTGATTTTTCAACTTCTTGCGTCATTTCCTAAATTCCATTACTTTCCAAGGAATAACAGAAAGAACTAGATTTGAAAGGAGAGAGAAAAATCTAATGCTAGATTTTGCTCACTTGCACTGCCTTGGATAAATTTTGAACTAAAAGGTTATAATACACCTAAGAAAAAATGCATTGTCTCCTACATCCTACATCCTCATCAAATTTTATGATTTCACTCCCTTTACAATAAAAAAACATACAGTGTGTTCCTCTGTTCTTGTAACTCATAAAATTAAAAAAGAGACCATGATATCAAGTAATAAGAATGCGCAGGCATTTAATTTGCATAAATATTTATGTTTGTGTATGCAAACAATACATATTGCATGGCAGTAAATTGCATTTTATGCTATATATGTGTTCACATGGCTCCCCAAAATACAGTATTAATACTGTGTGTGTTGTAAAGGGATGTTTTTGTGCTTTACCAGTGTAAAAGAGGAGGTTTTTGAGAGTGCCTGTAGCATGCTACTCTTACACATTGTGCTTTGTTTATTTGGAAAATAATGCTGAATTTTCACAGGCATAGTTTCTTTAATGGGCTGAGTGAGATAGTGCGCAAGAACAGTGAGCCTCCTGTGTGTGGATCCACAGAGAAATGTTTCTTCTTCTTGCACAATTAGCTTTTCTCCTGAATTTCATGAGTGAGGACTTGAAGAACAGTTCCTGCTGTGCTGGAATCTGTCACACCTCTGCTCTTTTGGATACTTCAGTTTATGTAAACTATTGTTGTTCAGGACTGTTCTTGAAGTTCTTTACATACACTTGGCAGGACTATGGTTTTTTCTTTAAGTGTGGTGAGAACACAGAGAAGGGGACAAAAAAGTCTTTTTTTTTTTTTTGGTCACCAGGAGGGCTGTGCCTTCCTTTTTTTAATGTATGTTCTGTTGCTGGAATCAGAGCACTATAGAGAAAAAGATGCATGTTGACGTGAACAGTGCATTGTATTCTTTACAGAGCAGTTGCAAATGCTCATACTCTTCTAGACTCACTGTGAAATTACTATGAGTACAGGGGTACAGGTCTCACACCCTCTTAATGCTTTTTAAGAGGCTCCCAACAGTAGCTCATAGTATTTCTGTTCTGTGAGCGTACCATCTCTGCTGAGGGAAGGTATAGGGTACCTGTTGCCACCTCTCAAAATGATACAGAATGTAAATGCAAAAAACTTTCCTGGTTGAGATGAGTAAGGACACTGTGTGCATTACACATGCAAGATTCGGTTCCTGCTCTTAATCCAGACGTTGCGCTTGTGCTTGGCTCAGCTTGCTCATTAAGCTCAGGCAAGTGAGCAAAATTGAAAGGAGATAAACTTACGTTTATCTTTTTACCTTTTTTGTTAGTAACATGAAGTGTTACTTCTAAGTATAAGAAGTGAAAAAATCTCAAGGGATTTTTTTTTTGTTACCTCCATGTATTTATCGTATTATGGCAGCTGTGCTCACTGTGAGAGTGTTACAGAATTCTCTGAGTAAAGAAAATCCTCAGCCTTCTTGTTGGTAGATGGGCAGTCTGCTAGTTCACAGTGTGTATCTTTAGCATCTTTGTTCTCAGCTACATAGACTGCAAGTGTCAAGACTGTACTTACTATACATTTCCTGAGAAATTAGTAACGTGACATTGTTTATCCTAAGAAGGTTGCTTTTTTCCCCCATGTTTTCTAGATGTGCTGGCAGTATAGTGGAAGCCTAGAAGCTTTTTGTAGTTTTTTCTGTCTGTTATGAAGAAGTATGTTTGTTTTAGAGTTTCTTAGGTAACAGATGACTTTCCAAGGTATAGAAAACAGTTTCCTGTTACATCTTTCTGACTTGTACTGATGGGGCGTCAAGTTAATCAATGAGCTCAAAGAAGTACATTCAGTCTTATGCTTTTTAAGTGCTTATTTCTAAATTTTCCTAGTATCCTCATTTGTATTAATAGAACAATTTTCTGCACATTTTCTGCAACCTCATTTTTTTAATTAAACCTATTTCCATCGCACGCTTCCTTTTCCTTCCCCAACCTGACAGAGGCCTAGTCATCAGTCTTTACANTTGAAAGGAGATAAACTTACGTTTATCTTTTTACCTTTTTTGTTAGTAACATGAAGTGTTACTTCTAAGTATTAGAAATGAAAAAAATCTCAAGGGATTTTTTTTTTGTTACCTCCATGTATTTATCGTATTATGGCAGCTGTGCTCACTGTGAGAGTGTTACAGAATTCTCTGAGTAAAGAAAATCCTCAGCCTTCTTGTTGGTAGATGGGCAGTCTGCTAGTTCACAGTGTGTATCTTTAGCATCTTTGTTCTCAGCTACATAGACTGCAAGTGTCAAGACTGTACTTACTATACATTTCCTGAGAAATTAGTAACGTGACATTGTTTATCCTAAGAAGGTTGCTTTTTTCCCCCATGTTTTCTAGATGTGCTGGCAGTATAGTGGAAGCCTAGAAGCTTTTTGTAGTTTTTTCTGCCTGTTATGAAGAAGTATGTTTGTTTTAGAGTTTCTTAGGTAACAGATGACTTTCCAAGGTATAGAAAACAGTTTCCTGTTACATCTTTCTGACTTGTACTGATGGGGCGTCAAGTTAATCAATGAGCTCAAAGAAGTACATTCAGTCTTATGCTTTTTAAGTGCTTATTTCTAAATTTTCCTAGTATCCTCATTTGTATTAATAGAACAATTTTCTGCACATTTTCTGCAACCTCATTTTTTTAATTAAACCTATTTCCATCGCACGCTTCCTTTTCCTTCCCCAACCTGACAGAGGCCTAGTCATCAGTCTTTACATGGTTGTTCACTTTCAGATTCTCTTCTGCAATTAAGTAATTTTGACTGTTTAGTTCTTTTCGTTCATTCTTGTTTACATAGCTTCTACTCTTGAAATTTTTATTTTGTATCTTCTTTTGAGATACTGCTTTTGAAAAGAAGCCATAAATCTTTCTTCATTCAGTAAAATAATTTTAGCTGACTGCAAAAAAGCAAACAAAAATACTAACTGTAAGTAATGCATTTATTATGTATTGCTGCCATTCCCAATTGTTTAAAATTTGAAGAGTGCATAGTTTGCTCTCTGGCTCCTGATGTGTATTTATCAATTAAATGACTAATAGAAGAGTCTTCATGATCTTTGCTAGAGCAGGAATGTCTGAAAGTGCTGAGAGAAAAGTGATTACTTTTAACAAATTCTGTGATTGATACAAATTCTTGTTTAAACTGATGAAATAAAACATATAATGGCGGGTTTTGACCTACTTTTTTTTTTGTTCATTTGGATTTCTTTTTTTTTTTTATTAATATTTATTTTTTCCCTACTAGTACCAATCTTTTAAATTTGTCATATTCTTTAACAAGGTGAAACACATTCATTATGTTTTAGTTGTAAGCACTCGTGCAGTGCACTAAGCCTCAGCAGATCTTTCAAAATACTTATCTTACAGAAGACAATGATTTTGCAACTGGAAATATGTAGAATCTTAGAATTATTTTGGTTGGTAAAGATCTTCATGATCATCAAGAGATTTACACTAACAGAAAGTCTCACACCAAAATGGTCTCACAAACTTTATATGCAGTCAAGCTCAACATGAGAATGAGTTATTTTGTCTGTGTGCCTTTGGTAATTAGGACTGAATTTATATCATGTTAGATTTGAACTCTGGTATCTTTAAATAGATTATTTCAGTTATTGCTCTCAAATATGGGTATTGAAAAAACCCCAAGAACTGTTATTTTTTTAAATTTTATTTTTATTCATTCCACCTCTTTGAACCAGACATGCTTCTTTTATATTGATCACTTACATTTTACCTAACAGCTTTACTTAGCAGTGTTGGGTCTTACTCTAGAATTACGTACTTCTGAAATTAGTACAGTGCACAGAAGTGCTTTGGAGACTATAAGTATATATACATATGTATATATATAATGGTGTGGAAACCATGAGTATTTTAAAAAGAGCTTTTAGATTTACATGAAAAATTTGTGAGATTTTCCCATGAAGAAAGTATTTAGAAAAATGTTATCAGATATACAGCATTTGATAGTAGCACACAGATCAGGAGCATCCCTGTACAGTTCAGGAGCTCATTTGATATCTGGAGAGAGGCTGAATATCTGTGACAATTCAGGATTCATCTCAATTTTCAGTAGCTGATAGTATATATATATATGCACAAAGAGATAGAAAGATACCTGAAATCTGTGTAAACCTCATCTATGAATCCTTATGCAATTCTTTGTGTGTTGTAGCTATGTAACTTAACGTGTACTGCTAGTAAACGGGGTTCATTTTAGGGGCATTTTCACTTTTAGCCAAATGCATGTTATAAATTTGGAAAATTAGCACTGATCCATAGCTAATAAATGGTAAAACTTGTTTGATTCTCTGGTACTTGCTGTTTCAGTTCTTCTTTCAGTTCTTCTTACAGCTTTTCTTTTGTTGTTTTTGTGCTGTCATGAGGCATGAAGTCAAGGCACTGCATTGTTGCTCTCCAAAGTAACCAGCACTGGGAAGGCATTAATCAAACCTGCTGGTTGTACTTACATGCAAACTGCTTCTTGATGTCTGAGAAGTAAAAGTAAACAGAAAGCTAACTATAGCTAATTAATATTAGACACTGAGCTATGTAATGGACTTCATTGTGGAGACCTGAATGGGTTTTATGAAAATTAATTTTCCTTGCTCACAGTTTTGTGTAGGAATTCTTTTGTGGATATGTATTTCAATAAAAGTGTTTTGGTTATGGAATGATTAATAATTTGTTTTAGTGGTATTAGGTTAGACATTTACCTGTTCATATACAGGATTTTAATTTTGAGTTTGCATGCGAAATTCAGTAAAAATTTGTTTCTAGTAATTTTGATCAGCCAGTTCTATATTGGCTAATGCTGTATCAGCTTGTTCTGATGAAATTATTTTTCAGCTCATGCTGATCACCTAGAACAGAATAGAATAGTTATCTATCTTTTGAATACTGAATCATTGACAGTGACTTATTTCTCAGGCTTGTATGTCAGAAAGACTAGCTAATTTTAGTCCCAAGTAAGCATCTAGGATATTGAGGAAATTCGTTTCCACAGAAAGGTTTATCAAGCAATGGAACAGGCTTTCCAGAGAAGGATTTGAGTTACCATGCCTATGAGACATGGTTGGGTGGTGGTTTAGGCAATATTAAGTGTACAGTTGAACCTGATGAAGCTGATGATGTTTTCCATCCTAAATAGTTCTGTGATTCTATCCTGAAAACTTTTAATTAGAGCAGTTAATAAAGTTGCTGGAAACTTCTTTCTTAAATTCTAACAGGTGATGCATTAATCTCTGTGTGAATATTCACAATAATGTAACTGAGGTGATCTTACCCTCTATACAGCACTGATGAGATGTATGTGGAGTGCTGGGTCTAGTGATGAGCTCCTCGGCACGGGAGTGTCTTAGGACTCTGCATTCATTTGAAACTAAGCAAAGCAGCTGTCTATAGGTGGTCCAGGTCTGAGCCTAGGTTGAACTAGACACTCTCAGATGTGACTCCCAGCTTTAGTGAATCCATAGTTCTGTGAAAATTAGTACCTTCATTCCATGGAGGTGTTAATACTTCTAATGTTCTGTTTCAGCTGTTGACATAAAAATGTGGAAGTAAACTGTTACCAATACTACTAGTTTTAGGGAAGTAGGTATAAGGATCAAGTATATACTATAAACAACCAAAAAAGCAATTATTTAATGCAGCAAGGAATGAGGAAAAAACTGTCAGTTTAATAATAGGTTAATAAATCTGTGTAAAAAATTATCACTATATTTGCAAAGAAAAGCAAAACCAAAGCTGAAGAGTGTCAACATGACTATATATGATCACGGCAGAAGAACAAGCAGCTGAAATAGGTGACATACAAACCACAGAGCCTATCCTTCCATATTCCGCACTTCCAAGTATTATGCCACTTATATAAGGGAAAGAACTGCCTGACTTGAAGTCTCTGTTGTGCGTCTATTACTGCCACTTACAGTGCTGTTCTGCATCTCAAAATCTGTAACTAAGAAACTTCCTGTTGATTTTGATTGAAGGAACTATCTCTTTTCCATAAATACATACTTTCTGTTTTCTATATCATAGATGTCAGTAAATGTATGGGTGAAATCCTGCTCAAATGAAATCAGAGAAAAAACTTCTATTCAAAATACATAGTCCAGGACTTATATCTGCCTTTTATATTTACACCATATGAAACACATCATCCCAATTCCAATTACAGTAAGTGAATAATTGACACAGATTAATTTGGTACATTTAAAACACATGTTATAAAAGCTAACTAGGTGTAAGTTAGGAAATAAAAGACTTCAGAGTGTGTTTAGTACGTTTCAGTGCTAAGGTTTGCCCAAAACATTAAAACTCCCTTTAGCTAAAATCCCTATTATTTGAACAGTACCTTTATTGGTTTACTTTCCACCTGTGTTGAGGACCTTTAGATTAAAACATTGGTGTTGTTTATAACTTTAGTAAAATATACTGTGCCTTCAGTTAGTAGAAATTGTGTAATGTACATATTGCCTTTTTTTTAAAGTCATTTGAACTTCTTACAATAATGTGATAAAAAGGTGTTAATATATAACTTCCTACCAAATGATAGATGAAAGAAACTTTTAATTTCAAACCAGGTTCACTTTCAGTTCTGAACTGCCTTTTTGAGTACTTTCTATGTTATTTTTCGACTTCCCTGATTTTTCTAAGTTTTTTACAGAGGATAGAGTAATAATGTTTTATGATGAGAGACAAAACCTAATTCCGTGGTAAAACCATTCTGTGGTAAAGACTGTTTCAAATGAGTTGAATGAAAACTCTCAGGTTTTTTTATTTAGGTTTGTGTGTGTCATGTTGATGTAAATTTTTTATAATTACTAGTCATAAAATACTAAGGTTTTTCATCTGTTCACTGTTAGATTGATTGAGCAGTTTGTTTTTAGAAATAAATGAGATGCCTGATGGTGACTAAATCTTTATAATACTTCAAATTTTCCCTAATGAGAAATAAAAAAAGCACATCACAATGCATCTTGGCCATTAATGGCTGATACGTATTTAGCAATGGAGATAGACTGAGTAGTTCTGTTTGTGAAGAGAAACTGATTCTAAGAAATGGAATTTAAGCACAGAAAAATGGCAAGGGAATGATGGATGAGAGTGAAAACAGTTACTAAATGGAAAACTTCCTGCAAAATCCCTGCTTTTGATCCAGTTGGGCTGCCTATTTTACTATGCTGTAAGAAATTTCAGGGATTATCATACAAAGTGTGAATACTAATAATGTCTTTTTTTTTTTTTTTTATGGTGGGACTGTTCCACAGGTGAAAATAATAATAAGGCATGAGAATCAAATTGTTTCTTACATGTATTTATTCATCAATGAAATGTCACACAGAGATTAAGGAAAAAAACAGTAAATGTAAACTGTCTGGACTAATTGAAATAACAGATTGTATAACTAAAGGTTTCAAAGCTTTATTTATTCCTGCTGCAGGTAATAGCAAACCTGTGGTCTTGCCTAAAACACAGAATCATCTTTGAATGGGATATTTGGTTGAACTGGAATTTCCAAAAAGAAGGATAATCAGGTTCTGTTGCTACATCAGACTTAGTTATGAACAAATGAAAAAAAGACTTTTTTCTATCCTTCTGATTTAGAAAAAAGGCATTTCTATAAAATTATCTTAATTAGAAAAGAGAAAGAAGAATTATCTGCACAAGAAATTGATATTTTTAGTAAAGACTGATTCTAGTAAATAAATCAAATTTAAGGCTTAAGTTAGGATCAAAAGCTGTGAATGAACTTCCAAAATATGTAGTGATAACCAATTCTTCAAATTAAATTAGATATGCAAATTTTACAGATGTGAAAAAGAATAATGTGGGCAAATTGCAGTGTTCAATATTCACTGACACATTTTTTTTGACTGAAGTATTTAAACTCTGAGATGTGTATGCAATGGTCATATTAATTATAATTACTTATTAAGAAAGAAGCTCAAATACAGATCAGATAATGTTTTTACACCCATTTATATACTACAGGAGTGCTAAAATTGTATTTATTAGGTTAATATCCATACAGTAGTTTCATAATTTAAGAACTGGTTTTTTGTTATGAAAGGCAGGAATTAAGATGTATTTTTTTTACTATTTTAGTGGGCATGTGCTTAATAAAGGTTTTGTTTTATGAAACCATACATATTATTAAAAGTTATTGTACTTTTTGCATTCATAGCAATCTTTATCATACATGCTACATCAATCAATCTACTGATGTAATACTGAAACTCTTAATACAGCCAAATTTCTAGTGTATTAGTAGCAATAGAAATGTCACAGAGATTCATGAAGGTTGGTTTTCTAGAATGAGCTAATCCTGACAGAGTTTCATACAATGGTATTCTGAAATAACGTTCTTCAAAGAGCATTTGAGTTATATTTTATTCAAATTATGTGCATTCTGTCTCTTTCGAAAAGTATTACTGATATTCTGGTATAAAGACATTGCAATAAATATGCTTGATAGTCTTATGTAGCCTCCTAACATTTGCTTTAGTTGCTTTATCCTATATAAAGAGTAGGATTAAATGAATTGTGAATGAGGCATTGTAATTAGAATCTAATCTGAATGTTGAAGATGTTTCAAGGAAATATCCAGCAAGTAAATATTGTGATGAAACTTGAGAAACAGAGTAATACTGTACCAGCCTGCCTTTTGGTCTCATCAGAGTAGACATTTTATATTTTTTTCACGTTTATTCAAAACTTTGATATAACTTCTAAAATCTCTCTGCCTTCTTTTGTTGGGATTATATAAAAATATCTTACAAATAGCCTTTTCTCACCACAAATTTGACTTAATAACATCCTAGTGCAACTTTTCAGCATCTGTCTTTCAGACACAAAGCTGTACCAGTGTGATTCATAAAGCGAATGAGCGATTGTTTTACAGTTTGTCTTAATTTCATTTGTTAGATGAGCATTGATTGACTAATTGATAAAACATAAAATAATGTTCCAATTTAATAAATAAATTAGTTAATAGATACGTGGAAAGACTCAAATCATGCAAAAATATGAATATTTTCAAGTAATATTTTAGTAAGTGAAACTTAAATACAGTGTGAAACACCACTTATTATTTCTAACTAGCTAATTTTTTTTTAGGGATAATAATAATTGCAAATAACACAACTCAAATTATAGAATAGTGTTATTGACCCAATTTATAATAGTTTTGCTTAGACAAGAGTCTTGGTTGGCTCAATCTTCTGTAGAATAAACACATTTTTATTTTGTTACATCAGCTAATCATGCAAGCACATGAATTAGTGGCCTTAGTAGGACTTTGCTCAATAGCAGTTCAATTTTTACAGCATGGAGACACCTCTCTATTTTTAAGACTCTCTGCGAATGCTCACATCACTGATTGTTCTCCTTTTACAACATTGAGGAGTATGAGGTATGTCACTGCTACCAGAGATCACAGAGTAAAAAGGTGGTCAATCAGTAATAATATCAGATGATACAAGCAGCACTTTCTTTCTGTTCTCCATAATCTGTTTTACTTCCCTGCATTTTAGATGTGACAGCTGTAAGTGCCTTCACTTAAAGTAAGGTTCAGAACAGATGCACTGTTGAGAAGCGTGCTTAGCAGAGATATAAGACTGATGTAGATCTTGAGGCAAATTCTACTTTCTCCTATTTAGGGTGCCACTATCAACAGCAAATTAACATAAGCAAAGAAAAGTTTTCTTCTATGGAAAGCCTGTATAATAGCACTTTGAACAGAACTATAGTAAACTTGCTGAAACAATTAAGATACTAAAAAAAATGGCTTTGCAAAGATAAATAAATTTCAGTTTTAGTTACTAAATTGTTGTAAGGTTTCAAGATACACAAAGAGAACTAATTTACATGACTGAAATAGATATTGATTTATTACTTCCAAATCTGTATTTTTTTCACTGTGTAACCATTTTCTTAAATATTTTTGAGTAATCTCTTATAATTTGCTCTGCAAAATCTTTATTTTCCTAAAATTGTATCAGCCTTATGTTTAGAGATTTTTGTAAAGTGTTCTGTACTACAAAATTTCCATAAATTAGGGCAGTGGTTTCAAATTAGAGCACAGCAGATTTAAATTACACATTAGTCAAAAATTTGTGGAGAGAATGATTATAAGAAGTGAAATTGAAGTACAGAAAAATGGTAAGGGAACTAATTGATGATAGTGAATACAGTTATAAAGTGGAAAACCCCCTGCTTGTGATCCTAATTGGTTATTTTACCAGAAGGTATTTCGTAGCTAATCACTAGTGTTTTTCTAATGAATAAAGGTAATTTGGACATTTTTGGGAAAGGATTATAAAAGAATTTTCTGTGTACATGTCAAATGTTTTTGAGAGGAAAAGATCTTTGAACTACTTTGTGTCATGTTATTTCAAATGTTTTCTTACAGTAGTTTACTTGCCTCTTGATTTAAATGTCTTTCAAGATTCTTTAAAACTCAAAACTCATTTACCTATCTTCTTAAGATCTAAATGAAAGGGAAAGCTGTTACTTTTGTAATGTTGTGAAGTATTTGGATAGATCAATTTCTACCTTTGTAAATGAGATTTTAGAAATCTGCTTCTCCACCTTTGTCTGTTTTTGTGTCAGTTTTGACCTTCTGAGTAAAATTTAGCTTCTGTTTTTTAAAAAGTTGATATTTATAGCAGTGCCACTATATGCAGATTAATTGTCCATACAGGACTACAAAATTAGCTGAATGAAAGCCCTTGTTGTGATTTATGCGAATCAAGTTATCATTCATAATAGTTCTTCAGCATAAATCCACTTCCTTGTACCAAATACAGGGTAAATGTCAAGTACTGTTTAAATAATTGACTTACGTGTAAAAAGTTGTAAGTGCGTTTAATAGGACAGGTATTTGTTTTAGGTTTTTTTTTCTCTGTTTTGGTACCACTTTTTTCTTTGCTGTGGATATGATCATCCTTGGACTGAACTGCAGTTCTAAAAACTGCAGTTTTAAAAAGGAGAGTCCTGTCTCCAAAGTCAGCACTGGTAAGGGAGCAGCTTAAATGTATCTCAACGCAAGGAGTATGGGTAATAAGCAGGAAGAGCTGCAGATACATACACGGATGCACAGGTACGATGTCATTGGTATCACAGAGACTTGGTAGGACAACTCTTATGAATGGACCGTAGGAATAGCTGGATATAGACTATTTAGAAGGGACAGGCAGGGGAGGAAGGGAGGGGGAGTTGCCCTCTACAGTAATGAGCAACTTGAGTCCAT
>VZTY01017347.1:0-16999 GCA_013400935.1 Turnix velox
ACCAAATCTTTCTTGATTTGAACACAAAGAACCACACTGTCCCTGAGACAATGAATTTCTCAAGAAACTTTGTATTCTGATTTTTTGATTTTGCAGATACTGCACAGACGAGATGCTACAGAGGGAAATGATGTCTTCTCCTCTTCTGACCCAATATGGAGTTATCATCTTGGATGATGTGCATGAAAGAACTGTTGCAACTGATGTATTGCTTGGCCTTCTGAAAGGTGTCTTGATGTCAAGACCTCATCTCAGGCTGGTGATACTCACTGCTCCCCAGATGTCCAACAAGCTGCAAGACTACTATGGCAGTGTCCCCCTCATAAGGGTGGAAAGCAGACACCTTGCAGAGGTTGTGTACTCATGTGACCTTCAAGAAGACCACTTTGTGTCTGCACTAAGGCTGCTCTTTGAGATACACCACACCAAAGAGAAGGGGGACATTGTGATCTTTCTAGCGTGTGAGCAAGTAAGTCACTAACCCATCCCAATCTGTCTGAATTTAATCAAGAAACAATTTCCATCTCTGTTTTCACATGATCTATAAGTATCTTCTTGCTCTAAGTCACAGAGTTTAGATTTTCTTTAGGCTTAAAGAAAGGCCACCAGCCTTCTGTGCAATGGAGAAGGTAGAAAAGGCTGCACACAGGGACAATGGCCATGGATTTAGGCAATGAATCCATTACAATCCCTTCTGGCATTGGGTATCTTACACTGTTTTGAAGGAATGGACACACATCCCATTTGCACAAATGTCCTGCTTCCCATGAATGTTTTTTTATCTTAAACCTCTTCACAAGATCCTTCCATTTGCATTCACCTTTATGGCTGTAAACTATCCAAGACCAGGAGGCAAATATGACTCTGGAGTTGCCAGAGATAACTCAATAACCAGCATGGATTTGGCTGTTGGGAGCAGAGCCATCTTTGACTCACTGAAGATGGCAGAGATGCCTTAAATTCACCCCTACCAGGGTTCCACAATTCTGTCCTTCTCAGAAAAATTTTCCATTACTTTATAGCTATTCAATGCACCAATTAACTTTTTAAGACTTGTAATTATTATAAATTATTGCTATTTATTTCCCAATTGTGATCTTCAGCCTTCCACTTTTTAATCTTTAAATCAGCTTCAGAACATCAAATTTGCCTTGTTAGTTCCAGGAGATAATGACTTTTCCCATGCAAAGATAAATTAACCTTAACTACCCTGATAATATTGCTTTCCACTGCAAGAAAAGGAGGATGGACATGTAACACTTATAATAATGCCACTAATCAGTTGTAAACTTTATAGACACTAATTTTACAGATGATGAATTAATGAACTCTCTGAATTAATTCCCATATTAAAATAGGTTGTGTTAGAGAGCAAAGACAGTCTTTCCATTTCCAAGGAGTGGGAACAAAGTTTTATTTCTACTTAATTTTTTTTTTATGGACAAGTCCCACACAATCCTAAGATAATAATGCTTTTATTGCCCAGAAAAGATTACTTAGTTTTCTCTCTCCTGGTGAACAAAATGCTCATTATGAATCTTTCTTGCACAGCTCACATTCAGAGCATCCTCACTTAACTGTGATTTAAAGCTTCATATTGCTAATGGCTGGCTGTTCCCTACCACCTGCCTGCCTTTTAAACCCCACAAAAATATGAATAAACTGAGAACATGAAGATTTATGTGTTATGTTAGATGCCACTGTCATATATCTATACGGATTTTTATAGAACACTTTCAACCTGCAACTCCTATCAGTGCAGTGTCACTCTCAAACACAAACTCAATCTGCTCTTTCCATTTTGAAAAATGTTTGCAAATAAAAATGCTTGGGGAAAAAAAAAAAACAGCAAAATCCCTTGCAAACTGAACAGGCCTATGAAGGAATTATTTCTGTCTTTTTTTCCCCCATTTCCCCTTTTTTTTGCCTTTATAATCATGCAAGGTATAATGCTGTTATAGTTTGATACAGAGTTAAAATTCACTTTAGAATTTTTTTAAAGTTGCTTCACAGTCAAATATTGATAATTTTTTTCATACTCATGAGAAAAAAAAATTAAAAAACCCATCTTTCTCCTGATTGCAGGAAATTGGAAAAGCTTTCCAAATGATCAAACAAGAACAGGCTAATTTAAATCCTGACCTTGGAGAACTCATCCCAGTTCCTTTATACCCCACAAAACAAGAACTGATTCCCAAACTGAACCAAGACAAGCAGAAAGGCTGCAGAAACTACACAAGAAAAGTGCTCCTCACCACTAGCTCTGGGGAATCTTTGATTTGGATTAAAAATGTAACCTTTGTCATTGATGTTGGTGTTGAAAGGAGAAAGGTCAGTGAAGTTAAGCAAAAATTAACTCTACATAAGCTTTTTCTTCTTTTTTTTTTTGGGTTAGGGCATAAAGTTAATAGATTGCAAGTGGTTTCTAAAGGATCAAATAAGTTCCCATTCTTCCATTAAGCAGGTTCTGCAGTAGTCTTAACATGCAAATTAAGAAAATTTTAATAAATTTAATTAATATCATAAGAAAAGCAAGGAGGAAAACACAAATTCAGTCAGAAGATAATTTTTTGAAGTTTCTAAAGGCATATTTACACTCCCCACTGAAACTGTGACTCATCTGGGTACCAAACTAAAGATTTTTCTTTTGCAAACTGTGTCTCACCTCAGTTTTGGCTTATTAATTATAATTATCTTGTCAGCACCTTACAGATAGTCTGAAATTCAACCAGTTCTGCTTTATCTATTGATAGATTACCTGGTTTAGATTAGCTTGATCCCTTGTTTAACAACTTTCTCCACCACCAGCATGGCCTTGCAAAGTTTGATGCAGCTGCAAAAGCATCTCTCTCTGATTTCTTTCATTCATTTAAAAATGATGTCCTAAAGAAGGAGTGGGAACAAGCCATTACATGAAGTAAAAATTTGTACTGCAATAGGCTTTGTATCTGTTCTACATGTTTTGTTACTTAAATATTCTAGTAATGAGCTGAAACTCCCAATGTAACACTTTCTTTACATAAACCAGAATGGAATCATCACAATGGAAGTAAAGGTTTTGTAAAATTTTAGAATTTGGATCATTAATTGTAATTAGCCTTGGAAGTAGTTCAAACAAAAGCCTGGGAACTACCATTCCTTTTAATATTCGTTGGAAAAAAAATTGTTCAACACTATCACTGTCAAAGATTCTCTTTTTGGGGTTGCAATAAATGTACCTGTAGGAAAGTAAATTTGTCCCCCACACCAAAGAACATTCCATGTTTCTATTAAAACACTGCTTAAAGAAGACAAGGTCAATTCAGATGACATGATCTAGTGGAAGATGTTCCTGCTCACTGCAGGGGGTTGGACTAGATGGCCTTTGAATATTCCTTCCAACTCAACACATGCTATGATTCTGTGATAAGAAAGTTGCCTTCTCCAGATGTTGTATGTCTTGCCTTGTCCTACAGAAGCTTATGGACATCACCTGGTGGTCATAAGAGTGAGTGAATCTTCCCCACAGTTTAATCCAAACCAAGTATAGTTAAGAAAAAAAACCATAATGGAACACTGTACATCTTCCTTACTGTCTTTTTTTTCCCTGTGAGCTAGAAAATATTTCAGTGTTAAGACAAAAATCTGGAGTTATGAAACTAAACATTATCAGCCAACATTGAGATTCTGACAATGGGAAGAAATAAATGGGTTTTATCATTTTCCTGGTGATACCATAGATATACATTTTGTCTTCAGCAAGGTATATTTCTTCAGAAGAAGACATTTATCTTAAAAGTATACTTACAGAGTTATTGCAAAACCTAAGTGTCTGTCAATTTATCAGAGCCCTGACTGTTCTCATTTCCCAGCTGCTGAAATACTTAGGCCAAAAAGAAATGAAACTGTTCCTTTCCTTTCTGTAAAATAACCCAGACTGAAATTCAATACACACCATAAATTATTCTGTAGTTTGCACTTACTGATCTGATGCTTAATATCTCTTTCATTTAAAGGTGTACAATCCTAGAATCAGAGCAGACTCTGTTCTAACCCAGCCTATCAGCCAAAGTCAAGCAGAGATGCATAAACAAATTCTGGGCATGTCTTCATCAGGTAGAACCATTAGCTCAAAATTTCAATCTCCATTAGCTCAACTTATGGCAAATGTAAAAAGAAAATGAAAAAAAAAAAAAGTTAAAAACAAACAAACAAAAAAAAGAATGGTCATTTTCCTGAAATCTCTTGCAGGTAAACTCTTCTGCTTGTATCCTGAAGAATTTACATACAAGGAAATGAAACCACATCTACCAGCCAAAATCCAGGAATCAAAGCTCACTAGCATGGTTCTCTTTCTGAAGAGGATGGCCATTGCAGGCTTAGGACACTGTGACTTCCTAAGTAGCCCAGGTAATAATATTGCACCACTTTTCCATCTTTGAATTATTATTTTCACAGTTATTTGCCCAGTTATTCACAGTTTTCTTTTTTAATTTAAGTATTTGTAATAAAACTGCCCCTTACATGCTAGAACAGCTCACCATGCAATGGAAAAATAGGACTGTGTATGAACTCTTTGCTCTGGAAAAGACCATGAAGGGTCTGAATGAAATTGGAATGAAAAAAAAAAACCCCAAAACTATAAAGAACAGCATTCCAATAATCTTCACATCTAGCTTTTATATTATTTTTTTCTAGAACCCACAAAGAAAACCTGTGTCCCATTGTACAGATATCTCCCAAAATATATTCCTTTAATCAAAAAGTTTACAATCTGAGGAAACTGCAGTTGTTACCTAGGAGATATATTTAAAGGAAATCAGCTTCTTCTTATCCTCCAGCATCTCCCCCTCGAATTTACAATAAGTTCTTACTCAAGGACAACATTTATTTATAAAAAAAAGCTGAATAAACCTTCAACATTAGACAGAGAATGGTCTCATAAAGTAGAAAAAAAAAATTCATTATAAGACATAGCAGTGGTTTTCCTGGATATGAAGAAAGTTGTTCTCAGGCTGCAGAATGAATCAGTAAAGTTACATTAGGAAAAACATTTGGTATTTCTGGGTATAAAGTCACAACAGAGACAGTTGGAATTCAGAGAAAACAAAATGCTAGAGGCATTTAAGGATTTCACAGATGGAGGAATTCTAAGTTTTGTCTCTATTTTTGAGATAATGCAGCTGAAGGAAGCATCTTGCTGGCTGATAAATGCATCAACTTTGCTTGGACGGGCATCAAATATGAAAAAGTTCTTGCTAACTGGTTCAAAAATACAAGGTCAAAGTACTGAAAGGTTTGAGGAATTACTGTAACAGTGTGAGGAATGTTAGACAAACTGTTTGAACAAAGAAATAATAAAAAATCCCACAAACCCTCCAGGGAGTCCACTGAAAGATGAGAAAGTCTACACAATTTCCTGGTTTCCTTCTCATCTGAAGGCCCCACGTAATTAAACATTTGAAACATGACTTTGATTACGTGGCACAGCTCTTCCTTTATCCTAGGATAGATCACACATTGGCTTTCTTTGCCCCAGGGCTTTCTTCTTCCCACCACTGAGTTGGCAACAAACCTCTTTTCCCACTGACAAGTTACATCCCTGCCACAGCTTTCCAGATGAAGCTCAGACAGTGTGAAATACCTGAGATTAAATACATTTATCTGAGAGAAATAGGAAGACTGAAGGAAGCAAATTTGCAAGGGGAGCAGCTGACAGAACTCAGGTTGCTCAATGCCTCAACTAGCCTAGCCTAACACAGGGATTGAGGGGGCATCCACAACTTCTCTGGGCAACCTCTTCCAGTGTTTCACCACCCTCACAGCACAGAACTTCTTTCTTCTCTCCAGACTAAATCTCCCCTCTTCCAATTTGCATCCATTACTGCTAGTCCTGCCATCCTGTTTCTTTTGAAAAAGTCCTACCCCAGCCTTTCTGTAGCCCCCTTTAGGTACTGAGAAGCTCCTCTGAGGTCCCCCCTGAGACTTCTCTTCTCTAGGCTGAACAGTTTTTAAAGGAATTTACAGACTCCTGAGAGAACGTCTCAGAAAACTAATAGTAAGTTAAGTGTTAAGAGTAAGTTAAAGTTAAGTGAATGCACAATAGAAGCAGACTGAGGTGCTGGAGAAGTTTTGTGAAAGCTCATGTAAGGGGAGTTTTTTTTTGTTTTTCCAGACTTTAGTAAAAGGTTAAAACCAGCAGATGCTTTGCTTCCCATCTGACTTTTTTCTTTACTTCATTATAACCAGTTAATTACAGAATGATGGCAATAAACTAAGTTTTGCTGCCAACAAAGTAAAAGCTCAAAAGTCAAGATTTTCTTGGAGGAAGGCAGGGCATCAAAAGTGCAGAGTTACAGCTCAATGTGACCTGCCAGCTCCTCACAGCCTTGCTTTGCTTCTCATCTTGGGGATGCAGGAGCAGCCTGCCAAGGATGGGTTCCCTTTCTAATGAAGCCAAGCAACAAATTATTTCTAATCATCTGCTAATGAAGACAGAAGAACAAAAGCACACCCTGTGGTTGTGCTTTGTTTTTTTTCAAGAGGTTTTTTTTGCCATCAATATGCAAACTGACAGAAGACTGAAGGATTGCCAGAGCAGTCGTTATTTTCCCAGTGCTGGGGATGAGGCCAAGTCCTGCTGTAGTTGAATTTTATTCTTGCCACCAGCTTCAAGACAACTAGAATTTATTTAGTTATCCATAGAACAGAGAGAAAACATCAAACAGTTCCTTAACTTAGAATAAGGAGAAACTTGCTGCAGTGACAGAGGGGCAGTTAGGAATTTAAATGAACTAGCACTGATAAAAGATATAGACCATTACGAGAAGATCTGGAATGGAAATCTACCTTTGGAAAGAGCTGGGAGGAAAAAGCCTTCATGCTTCAAGTGTTTCCAAATGTCCACCAATGTCTTTCACGCCCTAGTAACTACTTATTGTAGAGTGTAGCTTGAAAACTACTGCTCAGCTCTTGGGTTCACCCTCTCTACAGGAACCACATTTCATAAACCTCTTCTACACTTAATTTTGCCAAAGGGATCTCCTTTCCTTAACATTTCCTCCACACTTGCGAAAAATCTCATTTTATATACTATGATTTGCTTAATCCTGTCCCTTCAGACACATCTTACTGAAAACAGGAGGGTCTACATTCATTACATTCTTTCAGTAGAATGAAGTGCTGGTGAGAAATTACTTATTTTTTTCAAAATCTGGGGAAAAAAAAAAAAGTGAGAATAATACTTATTCTTCTGTCACCATCTATCAAAAGAAAAAGCAGTCAATGCAAGGGCTGAGGTATACATAAGCTGATTGTGACTTCCAATGATTTTCTCTTGCAGAAAAGCAAGAGAAACTGTGGAAAAAATTATGGGAGAGGAGAAATTCAGCAAGATACTTAATGAGAAAGGAGAGCCTTTGTCAGATTCCTTTATTTTTTACTCCCAGCTGAGAGGTTCAGGAAGAGGTACTGCCACCTTTTGGCCTTTCAAGGAATCATTGATGAGATGTAATGACAACTGATGAAAAGGGAACATTTAGGTGTCTAAGCCATGTTCTGTACCATTAAAACAGCTACAACTTCTGCAAATGTTTGTCTTTTCATTATAATCCTCTTCCCTAGAGCTGTTGTATGTCTCTCAACACCCCTTAAATGGGACCACCCATCTTTAAAAAGGACAAACAAAACATATCTGAAGGTTGTCAGGAGTGTGACACGCTATTCATCACTCAGAGTCTTGAATTTTGACAAAAACTGCTGTGACAGAAAAAAGACCAGCAAAGTTATTTGAGGACCTGTAACTGCAACTCCTGATTTTCTTCCTTCAGAATCTTCTCATCCTTCTGTTCATCTATTTTATTACTTTTTCTTCTTAGCAGTTGACAGATGATAGAAGCTGACTTCTATAATATTCACATAAGAAATACTCAAATGAAATACTGTAATGAGAATGTAGGCTTTTGTTTATAAAAGCCATTTTAAATGATCTTTCATTTTCATTGTATTATCTTCCTTTTTCATTAGCTCCTGAAAGCCTGATGCAGGCTTTGGAAGATCTGGATTATCTAGCAGCCCTGGACAACCATGGAAACCTTTCTGAATTTGGAATTATCATGTCAGAATTTCCCCTGGATCCACAAATGTCCAAGTCAATTCTGGCTTCGTGTGAATTTGAATGTGTTGATGAAATGCTCACCATTGCAGCCATGGTTACAGGTACCCATCCATCACATAGAATCACAAAATACTTAGAGTTGGAAGGGACCTTAAAGATCATTGAATTCCAACACCTTTGCCACAGGCAGGGACACCTCCCACTACACCAGGCTGCTCAGTGCCTCATCCAGCCTGGATTTAACACCTCCAGGGAGGGGGTATCCACAACCTCTTGATAATAGAAGGTTGTTAACTCCAGAAATTTCTCCTTATAAAACAGCTCAGTGTTATGCTCAGGCTGGCTTGACTTTGAATAGTGGCTCTGAACTTGAGATAAAATCTTAAGTACATTCACCAAATATAAGCAACTGAGCATAGGCACAGTTCAGTTTTTAAAAGACACAATTATGGAGGACACAAGAGAAGTAAAATGCACTGGAAAGCACAAATTTCAACACATAGGAGCAAACCAAGGCACTACATCCGTAGTTTCTTTGTATATTAAAGAAGCATTGTGCTTAGATTCTTCATAAATTGGATTGTGCCATGATGAAGCATTTTTGGCATCAGACTAAGAGAAAGCTGCTCACTTTCTGTTGTATTTACAGCACAAATTAATTAAGCAAGAGAATGAAAGAAGATCCATATAAATAAAATCTTAAGTGAACACAAATCTTAGTGAATGCAACAGACTCAGCAGCAACACAACACTGAAGATTAAAGGGGACTGAAAAAGGAAAAGCCCCAAAATTTCAGTGGAGTTACTGTTTGTGCACACACCTATGTGTCTGAATAACCACTGGCTTCTTTCCTAAGCTCCTAATTGCTTCCTACACACACCTCCTGGAACAGAAGAGATTGCTCAGACCTGCTGGAGAAAATTCTCACACCCTGCAGGAGATCACTTCACTCTTATCAACATCTTCAATGGCTTCAGGGAAGCCAGTGCAAACTCTTCAGGCCAGTGTAAGTGTGCTGCTGCCAGACAAAAGCTTGTAACCAATGTGGAGGGGGGGAAGGAAAAGAACACACTCAGGTTGTTGCCATTTAGTTCATAAATCCCTTTTGAATAATTCTTTGTAGAACTGTTGATATGTAGAGAGAAGAAAAAGCCAGTGGAGTAGTAGACATTACAAACAGGTATTAGTTTTACTTTCCTAACTGGTTAATTTATTATTTGAGTGACCCAGGATGGTGTACTTCATCTCAGGAGATGTCAGCACTGTTACTGCTGTTCAAAGACAGAGAGATGGTTCTCCCTGTAAGAAGCACACAATCCAGATTTAAGATGTGAGATGATACAAACACGATTGAGAAGGGACTAGATCCCCGCTCGGATGCCCAAGAGATCAGGTGTTTTTTCCAATTTCTGGCAACTAAAAGGAGAGTTGAAAGGGAAAATCTGAAAACAGGAAAGAAAAAAAAAAGCCAGGGGACTGCAGAGGAGATAAAAGCTCTTCACACCATTTTCCTGTACTCAAACATCTTTCTCAGATTCATATCAAGTCCAGCACTTAGACATTGGATTGATGGGATTTGGATACAAGTAAAATTGGGGACAGGACAGTGGGATTGTTGCACATTGAGGAAAAGAATCTGTCTTTTACCAGTGTGAGGGATCACCAGCAGCACTACAAATAGGATTTTAGATCCATGTCCTGCCCTGAATCCTGAAAGCCTGCAAATGAAGTTGCTACCCATTCCATTTCAAGCTATTACTTTCTACAGACCAAATAGGGGATTTTGAATATTCTTATCCAGAAAGATATAGCTAAAACCTTATAAAACTAGCTTGGGATAGAGAGTATTGCCCATTCACTTTACAAGCAACATCAATGAGACTAAGCTGTCCATATAACTCCTTATCAGAATTCAGGGCAGCTCTGACACAGCTCCTGGTTCCAAAATGTTTTTAATCTATTGCAGCAGACAAAGAGCATTTCCCAGAGCTATATCTCTGTGGGCAGTACCTATCACTCAGACTTTGCTTTAAGCCAAAATGCTGAGTTTTTTCTCCCCTCCACAGACTACAGCAACGAGAACTGGTGCCGTGATTATTTCCTTAGCTGTTCTGCACTGAGGATGGCAGAAATTATCAGAGCTGAGCTAGTGGAGATTATGAAACGCATCGAACTTCCCATTTCAGAACCAGCCTTTGGATCAGAAGAAAATATATTAAGCATCAAGAAATCTCTCTTATCTGGTTACTTTATGCACGTAAGGAATTGTGGTTTCATCTTACTGCACTGTTAACTTCTATAAATGCTCCCAGAGAACTTAATACTAGGGAATGGAATCTTCTTCTGATCATCAGGAAGAATAAAAGCCATTTTTACCACAAGCACTTTTGCCAATTCCACTCCTCTCTGGGGCTCAGCTGTCACAGCACAGAGTCCACACACTTCACTGCAAGAGGAAAACTGTCAATGTGCAGCCCATCAAAAAAGCACTTTAACTTTTATTAGTCTCTCAGACCTTCTTTTCTTTTTGAAGATGCTTTTTGAGCATTTGGCAATTGAGAATTGTCTTGTTGAGTATGTTTAGGCATGCATGACATGAAGAGTTCTTCATCTCAAGTAAATGGGGTACTCTAAATGTTATTGTAAACATAAACAAGATCTATTGTCATTTGAAATATGTTTTCCTCCACTTCAAAAATTCAAGTTTCCCACCTCTTGTTGTATTTTGAAATCTTTTAAGAATACACTGGTCTTCACACAGACAAGCCACTAATCTTGCTCTGTGTGTCCTCATTTGTTGCAGACAACTTCCTTTCAAACAGACAGCCTCAGATACAAATTTAACTCTTAAGCTTCTTATTCCATAGTATCAAGTCCACAGCTTTCCAAAAGAAATTTGGGAATTTCAACACTGAAGTTGAAAGATACTATTTCTGGTTTTAATATAATAGGCAAACACTAATCTTGTGCATCTTGCAAAGTTACACATTAATTGATAACCCTCTGCAGTATTTTTTTTAGATTGCTCGTGATGTTGATGGCTCAGGTAACTACTTAATGCTAACACACAAACAAGTGGCCCAGCTTCATCCCTTCTCATCATATTACAACATCAAGAAGCTTCCTGAATGGGTTTTATTCCATGAATTCAGTATATCAGAAGACAACTTCATCAGAATAATTTCTGAGATATCACCTGATCTGTAAGTTAACAATGGTCTAACTGTTTCTTCACTTACATCTCTACCTCAAAAAGCCACAAAAAGGGTTCAGTGGAGTAATGATGTGTGTACACTGGCCCTTTCCTCTATCACAGAATGTGCTGGGTTGGAAATGACCTTCAGAGGACATCTAGTCCAACCACCTGCAGGTTGTCCCTGTCACTGCAGGCTGTCACTGAAGCTCTGAGCAACCTCTGCAAGCCTGGTCTTGAGTATCTCCATGCATTCATGGGGCCTCCACCACCTCTCTGGGCAACCTCTTCCAGTGTCTCACCACCCTCATGGGGAACAACTTCTTCCTCATGTGTCATCTAACCTTGCCCTGCTCGAGTTTCAAACCATTGTCCCTCATCCTGTGGCTACATGCCCCTCCCTCCTCAGCTTTCCTGTAGCCCCTTCAGGCATTGGGAGGCCACTGGGAGGTCTCCTCACAACCTAAAACCTCTTCTCCAGGCTGAACCACCCCAGCTCTCAGCCCATATTTATCCCCATCATAAAACTATCTGTCTTCTGGTTCTGTAGAGCTGAACTGACTCACCCAAGGTAAGAATAAAGGTTTTTAAAAAATAATAAATCAGCAAAATAGGCATAAGAAAAAATGGACAATCTTCATACCTAGTCAAGCAAGAAGAGCTGGCATCACTGGAATGGTGAAGAAATCCTTGCCTTTAATACTTTTTATAGTCACTAGGGAAAAACTGCTGAATAAATTTTATTTTTCTGCGTTGGCAGTGTTCTTCTGGCACTGTCTGCAGCTCTGCTTAATGCCTTCATCTTCATTCAGAGCATTCACTGCATTACAGCTCAGAACTATTAAAAAAAGGGAGAACTGTGACCTTCCACCCTTACTGTTCTTTTAATGCAAAACATCACTTAAATCAGCTTTTTGTGTTTCCTGATTCGGAAATTAGTCTCAGCATCAGCCACTGAAACTGTATCCAATTCATCCACTGAAAAAACACCTTATAAGAAGTTTCTTATGAGGTAAAACATACAAACAAAAAAAAATCTAGGCAGAGATAACACAGCAGCACACTTTAAGATTAATCTAACTAAAAATTTCTTTGTTACACTGCTAGTTTCCAGCAAATCTTTTTCTCCATGTGTTTTATGTCCCCAGCCAGCTGAAACATTCTGTATCAATCGTTCTATTTAAGTGGAAGGGCACAGAAAGCACAAACTACATCAAGCAGAGAGTTCTGATTTTGAGTCAAAATACCAACCTTGCTGCTGTAAACATCAGCACAGAGCTGGTGTCTTTTATACAAGAGTGAAAATAGCTATTCAAACATTTCAAAATTCAGTTTTTTTAAAAAAAGTAATGATCTTCTCTCTTTTATTTCCTCACCAGAATCGTGGAGCTGGTACCTCAGTATTATTTTAGCAATCTTCCTCCCAGTGAAAGTAAGGATTTGCTGCAGGAAGAGATCAATCACTTGTCACCTGGTTCAGCCACGGAGGAGGAACAGCAAACTAACAACGACAGCACAGAAAATGAAAAACTTCCCCAAACTTCCACTGAACAAGGATGCATTATTCAGTGATTTTAGACTGAACAATCACAAATAAAAAAGTATAGACAGTCTTAATCCCAAGTAATTATTTCAAACTTTTGAGATTTTACAAAAGAAAGATTTAGAAAAAGCACTTATCTTAACAAAAGGAGATGTGTGATTTCATAATAAAAATAGTCATTTATTTTGGTTAAAAACTTATTGAGAAGTTTTCTTATAGCATTGGGTTTTTATTGACTGTTTAATGAGGATATTGAAGGATTGTAACATAAGGTGATTAAAAATACTAATTGGATGGGTATTTTTACTGGTACCACCTACTTGTCTTCTGAATGCACAGGAGAAGCATCTGAGCAGTATAAAACCATTAATGCTCCAGTCTTCTGGAAATAGTGTGGAGTCACAGCTGTGTGGGGCTGCTTTGTAAAAACCAGTTGGAAGGGAAGTTCAGAGGGAGAGATAGTCTCGGAGTTTCTCCATAATGTCATTAATTCCAGCAGCTGGAACTATCATCACAGTCCGCAAAGGTTTCATTGGTACATCATCAAAGGACCATCTGCCACCCAAACAGGTGTCACTTTCCTCTTGCACAGAGTAGTTGAACTTCAGAAGGGCTTTCTGAACAGAAGTGAATGCATGAGGATTAGCATTTTTAATTAGTGACAAGATTAGTGCTAAACAAAGGAAAAAACTATTAAAATGATGGAGATGTTTATTAAGAAGTTATTCCCTTCTCTCTCAAAAGGCCCAGTCACAAGGTGATTGTGATCTGCTACAAATAACTAGTAAATTCATGCCAACACTGAAGATTAATTCAACATTTTGGATTTGGGGACGTCACATGTCCCCATCTCTCTCTAAATACAAAAGGTGTTGTGTCCAATACACAAAAAACAGATCTCTAGCTCATCTCTCAATAAAACTCTTTTAAAAAGCTGGATTTAACTTAAAAGATCTCTGACCTTCCTTAAAAAACCTGCCTTGAATCAAAGTGAAACACTTTTGCTGACACATAAGGAAGAATAAACTTCTAAAATTAAAATAATCACATCTGGTACCTCATAAAAGAATTCTTCCTCTGCATTTGCAAACATTAATTCTTCCTTTGGCTGAGTTTTCCCCTCCTTCCTCTTTGAATTGCTCTTTGTGGCCTCCGTGAAGGTCTTGCTGATGAGAAGATAGTAGTGGCACTTTCCACAAGGTTTGTTAGTTCTCTGTGCCTCAGTCAACTCTTTCCTGCACATGAATAAATGCTTAGACATAGGTTTTAAAAATTCAATTTAAATCCTCAGCAAGTATCTAAATAAACCTCATAAAGTATTAGGACAGAAAGAATATTCATATTGCAACCTGTTAATTCTCAAATGCTGCAAACATCAATATTTCACACAAACTCCTAGCACTTAAACACACTATTTGCACTTTAAAATCATAAAAATATGGGTAATCTTTCCACACCTCACAATAAAACCCTGCACATGGTTTCCACAGGACAGAACTCGCCAACCTTACAAGCCAGCCCCTCAACCCAAATCTGATGTTAACACACAATCAGAACTACCCACGTTTTTATAGCATGAAATATATAAAAAGTTATAATTGAAAAAGTTATAAAAATTTCTAATTTATGCTATTAAAAGTTCTAATTTTAAAATTTTCCTAGATCAACACCAAAATTACCTGCAACACAAACTACTCTACACACATGGCTGTTTCAGCAGTAGAAAAGAACACATCCTTAGATTATTTCCTCCCTCATAGAGTTTGAAAAGCCTGAAGATAGAAAAATGTTTTAAAATTAACTAAAGACCTTCTATCAGATGAAGGTATTTTTTTATGTTCATGCCTTATTTCTATCTAGTATCTTATTTCTATCTCTAGTATGAAAAGAGGTTTATACACATAGGATTTCTGAGGAAAAAAAAATGAAAAAAACACAATTTAAGGTGATGACAACAAAAACCTAAGAAAAACTTACTGGAGCTGCTGGTGCATGGGCAGAGCAATCTGTGGTGGGACATTAATGAACCTCTCACTGAGCAGAAGACCCACAGGCTTAGTGCTGTCATCTAGCAGCTTGCTCAGTTGTTCAACTACAGGCTGTTCACAGCTCTTCTCACATCGACTCACAATCAGCTCTTTGATTTGTTCAGCACACTGTGTACCCTAGAATCATAAAGGTATACTTTTTGTACCTTCTAGAACAATTATTTAAACAAGAAAAACTTGAATGTGAACTTAAGTGGAATGCTCTACAGGCCTGCTTGGAGTTTCCTTGAGTACTCTCTGCAGGATTTTTTAAAATTATTTACTAGCTGAAAGCAAACAAAGGTTCTTTAAGTGATAGGAATACAGGTAGAGCTGCAACACCAGCACTAAAACTGCGGAATTTGAAAGCTGTGAAAGATGAAAGTGATGAAATACAAGAGGCTGGTAGTTCAGTCACCCTGGAACTACTTACTGGACCTAGTTTGATCTCTCTGTTGCACACTCTGCTTACTCTTTGACCTTCAGCAGGACTAGATCCAAAAGGAAGGTAAAATGAGGTGCAGCTTTGAAGACCAAACTCCTCCCTGGTGGAACTCAAAACTCTGATCTGGCTGTCTGGGGGCTCTTTATACAAAGAAGAAAAGCAGGATGAAGCCTCACTTATTACTGTCATTAAGAAGGATGTTAATAAGGAATATGTTACTAAGAAATTACATTAATAAGGGATACCAACCTTTCTTTCTGTTAAGTTTAAGCAGCTTATAAACCCAAAGACTTCATCATCATCTTCATCATCGTCACTACTATCTTCTGGGACTTCTGCTTGCTGTTTAAGGAAAGAAACAGTAACAATTCATATTGAAATTCTATCTCCACTCTCTGCAGCAAGAAATGTTTTGCTTTCCAGAAGATGCTCAGCAGATGACAGTCACCTGAGTGATCCCCACACACAACCTACAAATTCTTATCATTCTTATGAAAATGAGGCATCACTGAATGTCTGAGTACTTAGAGAGCCAGGTCATTCGTTTTCTACACCAGAATCTTTTGAAAGGCACTAAAATTTGATAGCTCACATATAATAAGCATATAATAATAAGCATATAATAATATAATAAGCATATAATAATATCCTAGTGCAGGATATTCCTGGTCACTGCAGGGGGTTTTTAAAAGATGACCTTTAAAGGTCCCTTCCAACTCTGCAATTCTTCATGGCATTTTTGGTGTTATTACTCCTCTATGTCAAAATTCAGAGAGAAAAGCGAAAGCTTCCATGCATAAAAACAGAATAATCAAAATAATTAATCAAATTTCTTGTTGGCTTGAAAGCAGGCATGGAAAATTTCAGCTTCCTCAAAGAGAAAACCCAAGAAAGCACACAAATTACAAAGGCTTTGTGAAAGTCTGTGACATCACTTCATTTACAAATATCAATCCTGTCTGTCCTGGTTTGGGCACTGTCTTACCTTGATAATACTCCCTATGTGATTCTGCTGTATCAGTATATCAGTCAATTCACCAGTGTTAACAGGAGCTTTGAGAAATAACTACAAAATAAGAAACAAGAAGCTTTAGGCTGGGTGTATAATGAGACAGACAGTAGAAAATAAAGTTAGTAATTTCTCTAAGTTGTTACCAACACCCTGCTCCATTTCCAGTTTCCATTTAGTCAGCCTGTTTCTTTAAATTCCTTTAATGTAATACTATAAAAACTAAAAATCAGCTTCTTGAAGTGATTGCTCCTTGACAAGCTGATATTTTGCCCCTCCTTTTGAGTTTGATACAAACTGTGACCAGAGGCTCACAACAGACACAGGCAGAAGACAATTGGAAGCTGCCAAATCTAACAGCAACATCACTTGTCTGGCTTTTTAAGAGCTGTAATCTATAGAAAAAATTAAATACAGGAAGCTAATTAAAATTGAACCACGTCTCTGGGCAGCAACACACACAATAAAGATGGAAATAGCAGAGACATTATGGAAAAAAGCTCTGCAAAGATCTGGGAAAAGTTCTTGAAAACACAGTTTAGGAGGAACATGCTCCCTGTATTGTAATTATTTGATTTTCATGAGCTGAAATGCAATAAAACTACAAATTAAAACAGATAATGTGAAATGCTGACATTGCATAACTTCTTCAATATTAATTATTCAATCAAGGTAACAGGAAGCCA
>VZTY01017351.1:0-13724 GCA_013400935.1 Turnix velox
ACACAGAAAGAAAAAGGGTATAGGGGGACTGAGTCAGAAAGAAAAAGAGGATGAGAGGATTGACAGAGTAAGAAAAGGGGATGGGGGGATTGACACAAAGAAAAGGGGATGGTGGGACTGACACAGAAAGAAAAAGGGGATGAAGCAATTTCTGAAGCTCCAGCAACAGGAAGTATGGATGTGTGGAACTTGATCTTTGGGGTCTTCTTTGCACTTTGCTGGAGAGGGGGAGCAATGGGGCTGTGTGATGGGCTACAGAACCATGCTCTGCAGGTGTCTCCTCCCAGCTTCTGCCCCAAAATCAGCTCCATTCCTGGAGCCTGACTCCTCTTGTCCTTGCTCAGCAGACAGCCACCTCCATGGGACTGTCCTTGGTGTCCCCAGGTGTTTTGGCAGGGAAGGGCAGTGCCAGGCAGGGGTGACAAGGAGGAGGACAAGCTCCCTGGGGTTCAGCAGTCCTGCCAGGGGGGGGTGGCACCTGCCAGGGCTGTCCAGAACTTTTGCAATGAAGGTTGTTAAAGGTTAAAACAGTCCCGAGATATCTCAAAACCCTTCTCCACTGAGCCTGGCCCTGCTGGCACCTACCAGAGCTTCCTCCTCTGCCCTTGACCTGCTCTGTGTCCATCTGCACAACTGTCTCTCGTGGCAGGGCCAGGCCTGGGAATGGCCCCACGGCCCCTTTTATCTCTCTGATTTGACTTTGTACCTGAGGACCAGGTAAGCCAGGAGCCTCAGGATGACAAAGAAAATGCCCAGGATGAGGAAGTCCAGGTACAGCTTGGCCTCCTCCACATCCAGCTCCTGCAGGATCTTGATGGGTTTTTGGAAAGGGCAGAACTCCTCCAGGCACTCCAGGTCCTCCCGTTCCATGGCATAGATGGTGAGAATGACTCCCTCAAAGCCATATCTAGGGCAGAGCACAACACCAGGGTCACTGCATGCCCCAGGCAGCACCATTCTCTCCCCAGAAAGGAGCTTCTTGCCAAAGCAGAGGGTCCCACCTGACATAGGAGACATAGGAGCTCCACTGCAGGTAGGTTGGGATGGTCTTGAAGCTGACAAAGAAGCCCGAGAAGAGCAGGACAGGGATGGCAGTGACAGGTCCCACAAAGGTGGCCACCTGGGGAGAAGAGGCCACTGAGTCTCAATCATCTCTTTGGCACTGACACATTTGCCTATGGCCATCACTTCCCTCCATCTCTCTTTGCTGTGTGACCCCCCCTGCAACTCTCCTCCCATCTCCACATCACAGACAAAGCCAAGACTTCATCTGACCTGTGGGGAAGTGGAAGCAGCTCCAATGAGAAGTCCAAGAGATTGAGCCACCAGGGCTGTGGCAGTGGCCAGGGCAGAGAAGAGGAGGAAACGTGTGGCTTCAGGTGGCTGCCCTGTCATCCAGTAGACAATGCTGCAGTAGGCAATGGGGCAGATCACCTGGAGAAGAGACCACATTGATGGACCCATGGCCATCCTCAAACCCTCAGAAACCCCTCAAAGACCAGCTGGGGTGGCCAGGGAGTTGTCCCTGCCAAGGCAGGAACATCAGCATCAGGGGCACACTTTTAGTCCAGCCAAAATCTCACCTGGAAGGGAACATCAGCCATGGTCTTTGCCAGGTAATAGGCTTTCAGACTGTACCAGTAGTTCAAGTGCTCTCTCAGGAATACACACATTTCCTGGGGGACTGCATGGAAAGAAGGTGTCAGTAGCCAGTAGTGTCCTCTCCTGCCCTGCTCCTGCACCACCTCCCAGTTGCACCAGAGCAGGAAGATGTGGTTCTGCCCCAGTACAGAGCACTGGGCACCCTCCTGGCTGAGCTACTCTCAAATCTTCAGCAGGGAAAAAAAACCTCAGTGGCTGATTTTGAAACTTTCTGCTTGGAAAAGTCAGCTTGGCTGGGGGGTTTTAAGGCAGACTTTCCAAGGAAGTGAAAGAGAGGTGGAGGAGTTGAAAATGCAGCTTTACAGACATTTTGGCAGCAAATAAAACCTGTCAGCATTCTGCTTTAAGCCACAAAATAAACATTAAATAAAGGGCAAAAGTGCAATATAACCAAAGAGAAGTTCCCTCCATCTTTTTCTTCTCTTTTCCCTCTCCCTCTCCTCTCTTTTGCCTAGTTTTTCTGTCTCCACCACACACCACCCAGCAGATTCACCCCCACACATCTGGAGCAACCTTCTTCTGCCCCAGAGGTTGGGAGCAGGGAATGAGTTTTGGGGAGAGGAGCTCCTTACAGGTGAGGATGGTGGGCATCAGGGCAGCAAACATGAGGAAGAGCATGGAGAAGAAGAGGAAGCCAGTGTTGTTGAAGACTTTGCCAGCATCGTTGCCAATGTGCAGGTAGAGCAGCCCAATCAGCACCCCAATGCAGATGTGGGACATGAAACGTAGGTGGGTCAGCACCTGCAGAGTGAGGAATAGGGATTTATAGGGGTATATAGGGATTTAGTGAGGTCTGCATCCCCTGAGAACCCCAGAGGAGCAGAGGACAACCTGCCTGCTCCTCAAGGGTTGGCCCCATGCCATTTCTTGTTCACTGACTGTCCCACATCCCCTCAGCCCTGGCCAAGCCTCCCCAGCCCTCACCGTGTCCCTTAAGATGCAGATGAAGGTTCTCTTGAAGAGGATGCAGAACTGGGTTGAGGTGCTGGTGGCAAACGTGTGGCTCTCGATGTGATCCACGTCCTGCAAGACCACAGACAAGTCAAGGGTGTGGGTCAAACTCACTATGGGGGTTTCCTGCCAGGGTAGACCACAGACAAGTCAAGGGTGTGGGTCAAACTCACTATGGGGGTTCCCTGCCAGGGTAGCACCCAGGGTGCCCCTTGTGAGCACCAAAGGTGAGGAGAAGCACTGGCAGCTGCCAGCACAGAGATGTTGCTCAAGATAAGTAGAGACTGGCTGAGAACTCTGATGCTCCTCACCTTCCCCAAGGGGTTCTAGGCACCTCAGGATACCACTGAGGTGTCCTTGTTACCTCCCACCCCCTTCTCTCACCCCCTCTCACCGTCACACAGTGTGCAGGACATGATGGATCTGACTTGTCAGGGCTGCTCTTCTTCTCAGCCATGGTGCACATGCCATTCTGGACAGCACGGAACAGGACGGGATTGAGGTCTCCATACTCTCCTGAGGCCACCTCAATAACTGTGAAGGAAGACAGAACCCCTCAGAGGCACCTTGTCATGACTTCTCTTGTCCTATCATGAGGCAGAGGGGTGGCAGCCCTAAAAACCTCCACCCCATGAAGCTGCACCACATAGCAGATCAGCCCTGCTCCCTGGGAAGTGCTTGGCTGCCCCTTGGAGAGACTTGGAGCTGGGTTTGGATCTTGCCCACCCTCTGCTCCCCACCAGAGGCACTCACTGAAATCAGCAGGGTTGTGGTATGTGGGGCAGTGGAGGCCAAGACCCTTCAGGTAGGGGATGAGGTTGGTCACGACGCCTTTGAAGATGCACTGGCCCTGGCTCAGGATGTACAGCTGCAAGAAAAACAAAAAAACCATCAAAAATCAGGTGCAGAGCAGCCAAAAGCATTTTCTTCTGCTTGTACCCAACCTCCCTGCCCTAAAGTGACACAGACCCCAGCAGTCAGGGCTGTATGCCCAACATCAAATGCCTGAAACCCATCCCTCCCATGGCATCTCTCTTGGATCTTGGTGCCAAGAAGGACACTGCAGTCCTGAGGTGTCACCCAGCCCTGTCCAAACCTTGTCAAACATCTCAAAGAGCTTGGCACTGGGCTGGTGGATGGTGCAGATGATGGTTCGTCCACCCTGAGCCAGGGACCTCATCAGAGAAACCACTTGGAAGCAGGAGGCACTGTCCAGACCACTGTGGCCACACAGGAGGGGATGGAGGAGAAAAAAAAGAAAAGAGAGTTGAGAGAAGGAGAAGTACATCCTCAAGATGTTCCCACTTGCCTCCCCAGGTTGGTGGAGGAGAGCAGCCCCAGCCCTTCCTGGAGTCCTGGTGGCCATAGTCCCATTTCACCCTCAGGTCTCACAGCTCTGCTGTGTTCCAGAGGGTTCCAGACACCCTGGTGTCCCCCAACTGTGCAGGCAGTGCTGAGGAACCCCAAAATCTACAGCCTCACCTGGTGGGTTCATCAAAGAACATGACTGGGGGGTTGTTGACCAGCTCCAGGGCAATAGCCAGGCGTTTGCGTTGTCCCCCTGACAGTGAGATGGTTCGGGTGTAGGAGCACTCCAGCAGCCCCAGGGCTGTCAGGATCTCATTCACCTGTGAGACAGACAGCCCCAGTCACCACGGGCTGCCATGGATCCTCACCCCCTTCAAAACTCCATTCCTGACAGTCCCTGGTCCCCTCAGGGCTCTGTCTTCCCTGCTGTCTCCATTTTGAGGAGGGATGGGGGGGATCTGAGCCCACCTTTATCTGCACTTACCAGCTCCTTCTTCACCTCCTGCTTCTCACTCAGCTTGAGGTTAGCAGAGACCTGGAAGGTGAGAATCTACTGTTAGATTTAGAGAACAGAATCAGCTGCACTGTGGTGCCAAGATGGCTTGGGATGGCAGAGGGGTTGGAACTAGATCATCTTTAAGGTCACTTCCAACCCAAACCATTCTGTGATTCTATGAAGGGAGAAAGAACAGCAGGGTTTTGGCCCTTGAGCCCTTGGAAATGCCTTGATGTCAGTATGGGCTGGGTGCCCAAGGATCCACAGACCACAGGATGCCCCCCAGAGCCCAGCATTGGTGTCACTGCTCACCATCATGGCCTCCAGCACAGTGAGGTGTGGCAGGAGCATGTCATCCTGCATGATGTAGCAGGACATCTTGCGGAAGGTCCTCAGGTCCCTTGGCCTGCCATTCACCAGGATCTGCCCCTTCATCCCAGTCTCCCTTCAGAAAAGAGGCACAGAGGGGGGGAGATGCAGCATGGGACTGCCAGTCCTGCACCCACACACTCAACACTTCCCTCAGCCTCACCTGTAGCCAGCCAGGATGTTCATGAGGGTGGATTTTCCAGCACCTGAAGGTCCCATGATCCCAATGAGCTCCCTCTGGCAGAACTTCCCTGACAGGCATTTGAGGAGAGTCTTGTACCCTGGAGGGAGAACAGAGAGGCTCCAGCTTTCAAGAGCAGCACTGCAATGCCATCCCAGCACCTGGGGGACCTCAGGATCTCCAAATATCATGCCAGAGAATGAATGTGCCTCGAGAGTGTCCCCATCAGCATCACCAAGGCTACAGCAGGGCAGCTGGCTGTCATTTCCAGCACTATCCCTGATCCCAGTCCTTGGCTGGCCCCACAAATTTCCAACACCAAAGAGGCACATGCCCTGGATGATGGCAAAGACCATGGAAATCCCTGGGTCAGGGCACAAATAGCTGCTGAGGGGGATTACCAGGCTGTGACATTTGTCCTGGGTATGTTTTTAGATCCCAGTCCCTAGAGCCAATGGAAAGAAGGAGCAAGAAACAGGGTAGCACAGGGCAGGCAAAGCCCCCAAAACCCACTGGATGCCCAGCTCCTCCTTGGCATTCGTGCTGTGACACCCAGCAGCAGCCACTGCTCATCACACCTCGAATTATCCTTGCTTTAAACGCAGTCCATTTGCATTTTCTGGCAGAAGGAAGGTGATGTGTTGGGAAGAGGTAGCCTCAGGCTCTCAGGAGCTACCCCAAAAATCTGCCAGATCAGTTTGGGGTCTTCCTACTGCACAAGGGGAGCAACCTCTCTGGGTTTTGCACCCTCAGGACAGCAGGTGGGGGTCCAGGTCTTCAAGATCACAGTTTCTCCTCTGCAACCCTTCAGATTCAAAGCATCCTTCAAAGCTCTCTGTAGCCCCAAAATTCAAAGCTCTCTTGCACCCAGTAGCAGGCTCCGCTGGCAGAGGGGTTAGTGAGGGCAGGGAGGGGAGGGTGATGGGGGGGTTTGTGCGGGATGAGAGCAGGGACAGCATTCCCGGCAGCCCCATCCAGCACATCCCAGCAGCACCACGCACACAGCCCCGCGCATGCTGCTCACGTCGGCGCCACTGCAGCTTGCGCAGCGGTTACTCGCGTTCATTGACTGCCAGTAACCTCCTGCTTCAGCGCAGCCCGATGGATGCTGGGGGCTGAAATCAAAGGAACTGGGACCTCCCTTCCTGTTCCCACACCCACACCTGCCCAAGGGGTGATTTCTCCCCCCATTGCCATCCCAGGATCACAACACCCCTCTGTACGCTTCTTTCCAATCTGGATGTCCAAGCGCTGCGACCTCCCTTCCTGTTCCCACACCCACACCTGCCCAAGGGGTGAGTTTCCACCCCCACACTGTCACCCCAGGATCACAACACCCCTCTCTATGCTTTTTTCCAACCTGGATGTCCAAGCCTTTCCCTCTCCCTAAGAAATAATCAGGCACACTCCACCTCAGGGAACCCATAGATGCACCATGGCTTCTCCTGGGATGGTTCCTCACAGGCAGAGGGATGTTTGGGATGCTCACATTGTCTTTCAGCCCCTTATTTTCCTTCACTGCAGGACACCCTGCTGAGCAGCCCTGTGCCCTTGATCTGCTCACCCCAGCCCCCTGCTCATCCCTGTGGATCAGTTCCCCCTCCATCTATCTCATGGGGCTGCCTGCTCGGTATCCCATTAACCGAGGGATCTAATTAAAGTAGACTGCCACCCACCAGCTGCCATCTGCCTTCCCTCACCCCTCGCTGAGCTCTCTCGGCCACAGAGAAGGAGAACTGCGAGGTCTCAGCTGCTCAGGGAGCTGCTGGGGAGGAAATCCCATGCAAATGACACTTTTGCTCCTTGCCAAGCTCTGGATTGTGCCCTCTTCCCCTTTCAGGGTTCCTGCTGTTGGCACATCACACCCCAAACAATGGAACTGTGGAAACCAATCTGTCCTAGCTACTTCTGAACTGGGGAAGTGTCTGAGATGATGAAGGCATGCAGAGCAGCAGAGGAGTGTCACAGCCTTGCATGTCCCCTCCCTTGCCCTTCCCCAAGTCCTACCTCTCTTCCTCCACCAGGAGCCTTCCCTCACGGAGTAGGACAGGTCAATGAATTCGATGTTGACAGCCGAGCGTTTGGGGAGGTGGGAAAACCTCTGAGCCTCCGTGATGTGGTTCTCCACCTTCTTCAAATGTGTGGTGAGGAGTGGGGCATCCGGGGGGCTGGTGTGGCACACCGTGTCCTCCAGGGCAATGGAGACACACACGGGGTCCATCCCCTTCTCTGCCATCCTGCTGCTCTGTAGGAAACAAGCAGGGTTTTCCTCCAAGCAGGACACCTCTGAGGGCCAGGATCTATCCCCGCTAGCTGAATAGATGGAAAGATGGACCCGGCCAAGGCAGCTCACTTGTCACCAAGGGGCTCACAGCAAGGAGGAGCTGATCAGGGCAGCCTCAGAGACCAGGCTAGAACTTCACTGGGGGCTTTGTATGGTGCTGATGGAGACACCAGCCCAGATGCTCTCCCGTGGATGGTGTCTTCTCCTTGCAGCCCTCCCCACAGCTGGGTGCAGCACACCCCAGCTCCCTGCTTGGCTTGAGGACTCTCTGCGGTGCTGGGGGGGACGTTGAGCCAAGCAGAGAGGGGAACATCCCAACTCCAGAGCCCACTGCGGCACCACAGGCTGGCAGGACACTGGGGGATCCCCGTGGCACTGGGAAAAGGAGCCCCAGCTGGGCCCAGCACCCATCTTGGGGTCCTGGTGCTTTGCTAACCTACATCTTGGCGAGGCGTAGGCTGCAGCCAGCTCCTGCTACAGCTGCAATGCTCACACACTCCCCTGCCAGGAGCTGCACCGACATCTTCCCAGCCCTCTCCCCGCTATCTTCCCAGCCCTCTCCCCGCTGCAGAGAGATCCCTTTCAGGGATGGGGAGGACAGCGAGGCACAGCACCGGAGAAGAAGAGGTGGGATGGAGGGAGGGCTGCAGCATCCCACCTCAGACCCCCCCTGGCTCAGCATCCCCGAGCTCTGGGACAACGCCGTGATACCCACCCCCAGGGTGTGGGGGACACAGGGACGGGGGGCTCGGGAAACGGGGTGGTGGTGGGAGGGGGGGGAATGGACACAAAGCGCCCTCGGGCTCACCTTGACTCCTCCGTCTGAGCGTTATAGGGAGCGGTAAATCCCGCAAGCCGCTCTGGGCAGCTTAGTGAGTCCTCGAGGCGGGGGGAAGGAATGCTGAGGATGTTCTGATGTTCTTCCTCCTCCCCGGCTCCCCGCACCCCACATTCCCCTCTCTTAGCCCCCCAGTGCCAACCCCGGGCAGGGGAGGATGCTCCCCGGGGGAAGGGGCTCACCTGGAAGCTGCGGGAACGGCAATTCCTCTCCCCGCCGGCAGCGGCCGTGCCTCCGCCGCAGCGCACTCTCCGCCTCTCCCCGCTCCGCAGACAAAGGGGCGATGCCCGCGGCCGGGACCGGCTCCCGGAGCCCCGGAGGGAACAGGATGGATGAGACAAGGAGAGGTTCGACGGCAGCCGGTCCGGTTCGGTCCGGTCCTTAGCGCCGGGGCTCGGGATGGGCGCTGCCCCCGCGGGTCCCCAAGCGGGGTCTCCTCCCCATCCCTCCGCAGCGCTGGGCTGGGCGGCAGGGAGACAAGGGGGGCTCTAATCCCTCAGCTCAGCGGTGTCCAGCAGCCCCCCAACCCCTGCTGTGCCCACCCTTTGTCCCTGCTGCTGCTGTCGCCGCTGCCGGTCGGGGTGTCGGGATGGGCTGCCCAGCGCTGCCAAGCAGCGAAAAATCCTCTTAAAGGGACCGTCCCGANGCCCCCTCCCCGCTGCTTTTCCACGTGGGGCAAAGCCAACTGCCTCCCCCGTGGGTGGAAACCCCAGCCCTATGGCCACTGCCCTACTGATGTCTGCTTTTGGCCACACCCCTGGGCATCCCAGGGCTCCTGAATCCCATGTCCCAGGGTTTCCTCTTCTGGTTGCCCCTGCCAATCGTGAAATGGTTTGTGTTGGAAAGGACCTTAAAGACCATCTAGTTCCAACCCCCCTGCCATGGGACAACTCCCACTAGAAGAGGTTGCTCAGGGCATCTTGAGCATCCCTGCATCCCAGTGGTCCCACATCCCTCTTTGCCCCACAGTGACCTGGGATAGGGGCTACCCCACAGCACACACTCCCCTCTGCAGCTCATCCCCCCTCTGCAGAGCCATCCCTGGCTCCCTCCTCTCTGTTACTCACACCTCTCACCCACCACAGCACTTAAACACCAAAGACATATGGAAATGAGTGTCACTAACAAGAGTACTAATTAAAAACCCATCTGTTGTTGAGCCAAGGAAATCTTTCCCATCCCACAGCCAGCTCTGGTCAGTTTTTGTCAGTGATTTGGCCCCACGGTGGAGTGGGATGAGGCCAGAATGAAAATCCTTGATGCAGGGGAGATGTTTCAAGGTGGAAGCCCATCTTGGAGGAAATACCTGGCAGGGTGGGACCTGCAGCACACATAGGAAGGGTACTTCTGCAGCAGGCACAGGGACACATGCTACCTCCCTCTAAAAGGGTGTGTGAGCCTCCTTTAGGAGGCAGCCAGGCAAGAGGAGGCCATGACATCAACATCTCCAAGCCAAGCTGCAGGAGACACACACAGCTCCTCAGTGCCTGCTGCTCTCAGGGTTTCCCCTGCCCCTGGAGAGTCAGGAAATGGGGCCAGGAAGAAAGGCAGCCCTGCAAAACAGTGAGTCCATCCTCTCAGATGGGAAAGACAGAGCTTGTAGAAGGAGAGCAGTGATTGTCAGTTGTGATAAAGGGAAGAAAGATGTCCTGGGTGGAAGCCTCCCTTGGCATGGACCAGTCACCACAGTCCTGGATGGCTCAGCTCTGCCCTGAGGAAGTTGTAAGGAGAGAAAGAAGCAGATTTTGAGCTTTTTGTCAACCCCCAGCAGCTCCCAGTGCCATCCCCTCCCAGCTGACAGTGGGGAACAGGTTGGGAGCCACCACTGGGACTCACCACATGGGATGTGACAGTCGCACTCGCAGATGTTGCAGCGCAGGAACCAGCGGGGCCAGCCCGAGCTCTTGGTGACACAGGCTGAGATCTTGACGCAGCCGTTGTTGAGGAAGGATCCCCAATGTTCCTGGGTGCTGCAGGACGAGGAGCACCTCCCGGTGATGTCCCTCTCGTTGATCTCCACCCGACCCCGCAGGCACATCCCTGCAAGAGCAGGACCAGAGAGCATCATCAGCCCTCCATGGGGGGACAGAGGGATGGGTGACATCCCTGCTGTGGCCGGCAGGGTGTCCCACGGGCTCGGTGTGACACCCAGCAGTACTCACGGAGGCAGGTGGGCTTCGGGGTCCAACTGCCATCAGACTGGCAGGCACTGGCAGGGTCCCCCAGCAGCAGGAAGCCGGGCCGGCAGCGGTACCTGACCACCGAGCCCACCCACCAGTCGTTGCCGTGCACCACAGAGTTGAAATCAGCTTCAGGTCGCCCGCAGTTCACTGAGGACAAGGAGATTTCCAGCTGGGCTAGCCTGCTCCTCAGCATGCCAGCCCAAGGGGATGCACCCAGACAGGTCACAGCTCCTACACGAGCACCAGGCTGCTGTGGATGCCCCTTGTAGTCCAGAGACCTCTCTGATGGAGACTCCATCCATGTGTGTGTGGCACAAAACCTGTCCCCACCAAGGCTGGCTCTGCCAAGCCCTTCAACCAGCCCCAGGACCCCCTTCTCCCCACTGTGACTGTACCTCTACAGAAGGACTTGTAGCCCAGCCAGCAGCAGCTGCCGTTCCCACACTGGCTCCTCTTCAGCTCCTTGTGCTTCCCCTTGCAGCCCCCCAGGCAGATGGGTGCTGTGCCAGACCAATAAGTATCCAGGTTTCCTGGTGTCACACGGAGCAAGGAAGGGATGGGTTGGGACATGGGGCCGAGGGACCTCCCTTTCCACCAGCCCCCCAGCCCTCAGAGAGGGTACAAGCCTTGTGAAGGTTCATCTCAGCCCACTCCCCAAATCCTGCATCCCCTTGCAGCCCCAGCTCTTCAGCAATGCATCTCCTTCCTCCTTTGAGCTGAGCCTCAGCACAGGGTTGTATCAAATGTCTTGCTCCTGTCCAGCAGCATCCTGTGAACCCCTCTTCCCCCAAACACCCCATTACCTTCTGTGTCCTCACAGGAGACCAGAGTGGCCAGCAGGGTGAGGAAGAGGAGGGCCACTTCCATGGCACACACTGCCCTCCCCTTGCTCCTCAGATCAAAGCTCTCCTCTCTGCTAGCCCTGGAGAAAGTGAACTTGGTTTCCATACACACAGAAGGCTGCAGGACATGGAGGTGGGAGGAGACATTCCCTTTAATTCCAATCCTCTCCCCAGCAGATAATCTCTGACAGATTACCCTCCTTGGACTCGGCCTTTAAAGGGACAACTCCCCCCCCATCACTTGGAGCTCCTGCAGTGCATGAGCACCACGGTCTGAGCTCATGTAGGTGCAAGGAGAAAACATAACTGAGAAGTGCTGTGAAAGCAAACCTGGCAGAGGGCCCTTCTCTCCAAGATCTGCTTGATTCAGCTCTGCCAAGTATCAGGTAGGGGCAGGGAAGGCTGGACAAGTCCCCAGAGCCACCAGCATCCTCCTGCAGAGCATGGTGTCAGGGCTTTCACTGGCCCTCCTCCCACACTGCAGGGTTGATTCTCTCATGCTCCCACCACAGTGTGCCCTGTAGCTGAAGGAGACAGCACACACCAGCTGGTTTGGCATCCTGACTTTTATTTCCTTCTCAAAGTTCACAATGAAGAGCCCAAACCCCAATGTGGGGGATGGGAAAAGCAGTAAAAAGAAGCTCCTGATCTCCTAGTGCAAGGGACAGCATCTCCAGCCCCCTCCTCCCAATCTGGCTCAGTGGTGTGAACATCACCAACATCACAAGCTGGACTACACAGGGAAGATGATACACAGCAAAATGCTGATGGAGGCAAAAGCAGAGCAGGCTGTCCCTTGGAGAAGAAAGTGTGGATGGTGGAGAACAGGCCACACATCTCCCAAGGGAAGAGGCTTCAGCTGCAGTGTCTGCTCAGCTCACCATCCTGCCTGGGGAGATCCCAGCCAAGGACTGTCAGTTTAGCTGCACAGCAGCAGGGACCACATCAGCAGAAAGTAACTAAGAGGAGAATCAGGCTAAGGCCAAACCTCCTGGAATGTAGGAGAGGCTTGTTAGTCCCTAGGGGGGGTACAGGGAGCAGAGTCTTGATATGCTACAAGTCCCTCATCCCCAAAAGCAGGAGACAGAGAGCTCTTTTCAGCTGAGGTCACTTGACTCACAACCAAGAGAGACCCATCCTTCCCCTTTCCCCATGCTGACCAGCACCAGCAGGCAGTGGGGCAGGGGAATTAGCCAGTTAGGTGAAGACAAGCTTAGTCCTAGCCCCCAAGCACCTCTGAACCTCCCCCAGCAGCCCAAACAGAACCCCAAGCTCTCCACAGGCAGAGCAGAGGGTGAGCACCTCACACGATCTGGATGCCCATCTCCTCAGCTGTTTTCTGCAGACGGTCCATGACATTCTCCTCCATCTCCACAGCCAGCCCAGTGGGTGCTGCTGCCAGCTGCTCCTCTGAGGGTGTGTTGGCCATGATGTAATAGACAGTCTCACTCTCCCCACGCTCACTGGTCCGACTCACCACATGGATGGGGGGGTTGTTTGGGGCACTGGGCTCTTGCTCTGCTGACAGTGCTGCTCCTAGCAAGGCACTTGGCTGGGCTGGCTCAGGGTTGTCAGCAGAGCAAGCTGCAGGCTGCAGGGGCTCAGCAACACCCTTGTCTGCCAGAGGACCCTCTGCTGGGGCTTCCAGAACAATGCCCTGCAGGTTGCCCTCACCCTCAGGCAGCATCACACACTCTGTTGAGCCATCCAGTGTCTCTCCTCGCTTCTCTCTGTCCTTCAGCAGCTGCTCTGTCAGCTCCACACTCTCATAACGCACCAGCTGCAGCCTCATGTAGCCATCCTCATGTTCCTTGTACCTGAGCAGAGACAGGCAAGGGTAATGAAACCAGTCATGCAAGCCCCTTCCCCAGACAGGCAAGGAAATGGCACTATAGGTTATAACACCCAGTGCTATAGAGCTTATACACCATGCAAGCAAAATAAACCCCTTTCTGCCTCTACCCCTTAAAGCACAGCTTGGTCTCTGCTCCTGCAAGACACAGGATGCAGCTCCAGCTCTCTCTTGCACTGGAGAGGAGGTATCATGGAGATAAGGATGGTGAGTACCTGAATCGAGGATGCCCCGAGGGCCACTTGAACTGGTGTTTCTTCCTGAGGTGGACAGTGAGGTTGTTCCCACGTGTGAAGCACTTGTCACAGACATGGCACTTGTACCGGGGCTCTGAGTCACCCTGAGGGACAATGGGAGGGATGTGAACACCCCATGAGCATGATCAGAGAGAACCTGGTACCCACACACAGGCACAGAAGGAAGAACAACGTTCCCCAGGAAGACTTTCATGACCTCTCATTGCAGCAGTGAGAAAGGAAAGCAACCTGACTCACTGTATAGATAAAGCCATTTTACAGAATTTTAGATAGATAAAATCATTTTACAGATACATTTTACAGGGTCTGAGCATTTATGCTGTGCTGCTGTGGCCCAAATATGGTTCCAATGCACCAGTTAAACGAAACAAATCAATGGAAAAACTACCATTTGTTTCAGTGAAGATTTTATTTCAGTCTCCTGAGGTTTTAATGTAAATGCAGCTGTGTTCTAAACTATTTCTATGAAGTGAAACAATCTGTGTATAGAATCATAGAATC
>VZTY01017353.1:0-18909 GCA_013400935.1 Turnix velox
ATTCTATGATTCTATAATAACTTCTGCTATTCTCTCTTTTTTTTTTCCTTTGTTTTGCACAGAAATAGGTCTCTGGCAAAAAGAATTTCTTTCTGCTAAGCTCTGAGTGTCCTGTTTCACAGCATTCTGATGTATTTCTAATGAGCTCCCAGCCAAATTAGCAGAGTGCATGTGAAATGGTCTGGGGCTGGCTTTGCTGACAGCTCTCGAGGAGCACTTAGCACCAGGGAGGCACCACAGAATGGGGACATTACTTCTGGATCCTGCCAAGACCACTTCCAGGCCAAGCTGTTAGTCCATATTTTTAGCAATGGTCTGGAAGGAAATCACTGCAGATAATTACAGATGTCACAAAGATTGGCAAGAGCAATTAACAACAGCCAAGGTAGCACAGTCTGAGTAACCCCATTTCCTTGGTACATCAGATCTGTTCAGACAATGGAGAATTTTAACAATAACAAATCCAAGGTCATTTATTGAAGAAGGAAAAATACCAAACAAAGTGGAGGCCTCCTAAATAGAAAGTATTTGTGGAAGCACAGTTTCCAACAGGGGTTTGGGAGTGAGGGGTGAATGGGCAGGAGCAGCATTGACAAACATCCTGATGGGATTCTGGGAAGAACTAGAGGTGGAGTCACAGAATGACAGAATATCAGGAATTGGAAGGGACCTCAGGAGATCATCTAGTCCAATCCCCCGGCCAGAGCAGGAATACTTAGACCAGGAACTCATCCAGATGGGTTTTGAATGTCTCCAGAGAAGGAGACAATGGGTGAGAATTTTACTGCTGACTTTCCCTGTACTCCTGGCTGGAAGAAAGTGTTGTTTTGGTGCTGACATTTCAAAAAGGTCATTTAAAAATATTAAAATCCCTACAAATGCTGTCAGAAATAGCAGGATTGTCTCCCAGAGACAGGGTGCTCCATCTTTTTAGCTCATCCAAAGAAAACAAGAGGTAACTGGATTATACAGCGTGAGAACCAGGGCAAGGAAAAATACTGACTGCTAAAGGGCTCTTTAGTCTTGCAGGGAACAACAGAATGAAGAACTAATAGCTGAAAGTTGGAGCCAGACATATGCAAATGAAAGAGGTGGCCACATTTTGGTAAGAGAAAGACCAGAGAGGTCATTTTGCTCCCCTACTGGCCTCTGGTGAGACCCTGTGTCCAGTTCTGGAGCCCTCAACATAAGAAGGACATTGAGCTGTTGGAGCAGGTCCAGAGGAGGCCATGAAGATGATGAGAGGGCTGGAGCAGCTCCCTTCTGAGGACAGGAGGAGTTCTGAGGCTGAAGGAGTTGGGGTTGTTGAGGCTGGAGAAGAGAAGGCTCAGGGACGACCTCAGAGGAGCTTCTCAATACCTGAAGGAGGCTACAGAAAGGCTGGGGTAGGACTTTTGAATAGGGTCCAGGATGGAAGGACTAGGAGTAAGGGATGCAAATTGGAAGATGGAGGATTTAGGCTGGAGAGAAGGAAGAAGTTCTTCACTGTGAGGATGGTGAGACAGTGGAAGAGGTTGCCCAGAGAGGCTGTGGATGCCCCCTCAATCCCTGGAGGTGTTTAAGGCCAGGCTGGATGAGGCACTGAGCAACCTGGTGTGGTGGGAGGTGTCCCTGCCCATGGCAGGGGGGTTGGAACTAGATGATATTTATGCTCCCTTCCAATCCAAGCCATTATATGATCAGTCACAAAGACAAATAGTGGTCATTTTCAGAGAACATGCTTTCAGTATTCAGAGCACCTATTGACTTTGTAAAATTATCATTCCCCATTGCTTTAACCCCTGGAAATGAATTTGCCCATTTTCCATCTGACTGTGAGCTGGAGGGATTTGTTCAGGGCTGTAGAGCATCCTGCTTCTTTGCTGGAGGGGATTTATGGGAATTCCTGCCCAAATACTCATGTGTGGCAACAAAATCCTCCAGGTCACATTTGGCAGGACATCCCCTGAGCCCAGGCTGCCCAGACAAGGTTCAGATCTGCCATTCCCAGGCAGACAGGGCGTTCTGAGTTCATCCCTTTCACTGCATTTTACTGTGCCCTAAATACCAATCACATTTCACAGTAACACCAAGGAGAGTGCAATCTGCTAAGATTTAAGGTCAGATTTGTAGGTACAAGACTGGAAACAAAAGCTGAGAAGTAAAACAGATGAAACACAAACCCAGCTGAGGTTTAACAAGCATTTCTTTCCTCTGGCATGACTGATCTCAGAGGTGACAATAAGTTTTCATTGCGGCAGCCCATCTTCCAGGTGTTGTTCCCATCTCCAAACTATTCCCTCTCCGTAGAATCCTAGAATGGTTTGGGTTGGAAGGAACCTTCAAGATCATCCAGTTCCACCCCCCCTGCCATGGGCAGGGACATCTCCCACCACACCAGGTTGCTCAGTGCCTCATCCAGCCTGGCCTTAAACACCTCCAGGGATTGAGGGGGCATCCACAGCCTCTCTGGGCAACCTCTTCCAGTGTCTCACCACCCTCACAGTAAAGAACTTCTTTCTTCTCTCCAGCCTAAATCTCCCCTCTTCCAATTTGCATCCATTCCTCCTAGTCCTGCCATCCTGGACCCTATTCAAAAATCCTACAAACTCTCAGAAAACCAGCATCTCCCCAAATAGCAGCAGATGTCAAAAGGGAAAATGCAAGTTAGGATGGATGGCAGCACCAGCAGGAGATTCCTTTCCATGGCCCAAATCTGGCCTTTTTCCAGATTCCATTTCCATATCCCATTCAAAAGTCCTACCCCAGCTTTTCTGTAGCCCATGAGAAGCTCCTCTGAGGTCCCCTCGAGACTTGCCTTCTCCAGGCTCAACAACCCCAACTCCTTCAGCCTGTCCTCACAAGGGAGCTGCTCCNGGACACAGTAACTCCAGGTGGGGTCTCACCAGAGCCCAGTAGAGGGGCAAAATCCCCTCCCTTGACCTGCTGGTCACACTTCTCTTGATGCAGCCCAGGACTGGGTTGGCTTCTGAACTGCAAGCACACACTGCTGGGTCATGTTGAGTTTCTCATCCACTGACACCCCCAAATCCTTCTCTTTGGGGCTGCACTCAGGCCACTCCCTACCCAACATGTACCTGTGCTTGGAGTTGCCCCATGAATGGAATAATCCTTTTTTGCCCTGTGTAGACCTTGCTGTCCTTGGTTCCTCCAGGATGCCCAAGTTCCTATCCCACCTCATCCACAAATTGGATGCTTGTGATGACTCCTGTTGGACTGAGCAGCAAAGTGTTTTGCAAGCAGTTCCCACTTTGTTTCTAGCTGGCTTGCTGGTGTGACTGCCACCCACTCAGCTGGATGGTTGTTTTATCATGGGTTGCTAAGTTGCTCACACTAAATATTATATGAGACATCAGGTACACAGACGTCTCCAAAGCACATTTTGGCTCCCTACCAGCTTCTTGCATAGACCTCACACCACGCTCAGAAATGCAGATGGCAGCAGAGTAATGAGTGATTTTCCCAGCTCTTGCCAGTGTTGGGAAATCAGTGAAAATGCAGTGTCCAGGCACAGAGTGAAAGTCTCATCTGCAATGTCCTGCCAGGCCCTCCCATGGAGGACACAAGATTCATCTATCTTCCTCCCAACGAGAAGCATCTGCAGGGTACTGAGTATCTCCCAGATTTCAGTGGAAGGGATGAATTTCTTCTCCCCCTGCCACACTGCCAAGCACTGGGACCCCTTTCTCAGGGACCTGTCCTCAGAGCAAGAAGGACCTGAAGGGTCTGAGGGATGTGGGAGAAGTGGAGCAGATCTTAATTCCTCTTAGTCCTGCAGGATATCAGGAAAGGGACAAGGTCTCCAAGAAAGAGACAAAAGAGGAGGAAAAGCCTGGGATGGAGCTGTTGAGGGAACTGCACACAGGTTTTCCTTGACCTGTGTCTTGTTAGTGTTTCTTCTGAGTGATGTCCTGTGTGCCCACACTCTGAGTGAGTTATTTCTCCCCACTCTGGTTCTCAAAGAGCAGACAGCAAAGAGGATAAACTTTGGGGTGCTGGAGGAAGGGCATGTTAGTGGCTGAAATAACTTGTGGAGCTCAGCCCTGGGGCACACTTGTGGGGCCCTCAGGTGAAGAAGGGAACTGCTGGAGAGAGTCCAGTGCAGAGACACAGAGATGGGGACTGGAGCATCTCCCTTGTGAGGAAAGGCTGAGCGAGCTGGGTCTCTTCAGACTGGAGAAGAGGAGACTGAGGGGTGACCTCAGTCATGTCTATAAATATGGAAAGGGTGAGTGTCAGGAGGATGGAGCCAGGCTCTGCTCAGTGACCTCCAATGACAGGACAAAGGGCAATGGGTGCAGCTGGAACACAGGAGGTTCCACAGAACTAGGAGAAAGAACTTTGTCAGGGTGAGGGTGAGAGAAGAGTGTCCCAGGCTNTCCAAATCCTGATATTGTATAATTCTATGAGCAGAACATGCTGGAGGGAAGTCCCCCATACTGCACTACAGGGAGTGAATCCACCTTGGATTTCTCCTCTTCCACACCAACAGCTTCTTGCACTGAAGAGATGGTTCCTTTACTGTCAGGAACCAGGAATGAAGAGATGGAAAGAATGGAGGGGGAGCTTAAAGTATGGAGAGCACATTTACAACCATCTCTGCCTGCATGCAATTTATTAGATATAATAAATTAAGCGTTATAACAGGGACCACCATCATTCTCTGCAAAACACCTGGATTTTTTTTTTCCCCAATTACTCCATCTGCCAACACAAACAATAAATTCTGTCACAGCTCTTTTTAGTGCATTGTATATATCTCTGCTGGTTAAGGCAGGATGCTCTCCCTCCATTTGAGCAAAGGCTTTGATTAAGGAATGTTCAAGGGGGGGAAGAAACAACACTGATTTTAATAGGGCAAAGGTGTGAGAGGGTGATCAAGAACGATGCAAAAGGAGATCTGGACACTGTGTCATGTTTAATTTGTTTCCTTGCCAGGTTGCTAAATTCAATTCAGATGCACGAACGCAGCTAAATGAATTCAATGGGGAAATTAAAGTTTAACTACCTGCTCATGAAATGTTCATGCTGTTGGTTGTGTTTAATGACTACAGACAGACTATGTTGAGTCACAAAAAAAAAAGGGAGATACCAGTCTGTTTTGCTAGCAGGACACTCTATAAAATGCATTTAATCTTCTGGGTTTCATGTTGGAAAGTAAATATTGGCTTAGTCAGAAAATGGATTCCTAGGAACTTCAGGGATGGGGTTTTCCAAAGGTGAGAAGGATGTGTTCAGGACCTCCAGGTGCAACTTCCTTATGAGAGTGGTGAGACTCAGGCTCAAGATGCCCAGAGAGGTGGTGGAGACCCCATCTCTGGAGACATTCAGGGCCAGGCTTGCTGAGGCTCTGAAGGACCTGTATTTCTTTTTAATGTCTAATCTAAACCTGCTCTAGTATAAAACTACTGGCCCTTGACCAACATGCAACCCTTCTCATCCCCATAGGATGCCAGACACCATCTCAGATGAAGTCTGGGGGTAGCAACAAACATCTGGGAACAGAGGTTGTGAGGAGGACCATGGAAAGCCCCTCAATAGACAGGACAAATGCCAGATCACACTTATGGGAGGGAGAATGTTCCCCTCTTTGTTACTGCATGACTTGGCTTGGATTATCTTTTGTGCCCACACCACAGTTTCCCCACCTGTAGTCTAGCAAGGCTGATGAAGAATCTGGAAATGTATCCCTGGAAAATGAGAAATGAAGGTCATTCGCCCTCTCACACCCTTGCCTTATTAGATTCAGTGTTATGTCTTTAACCCTTGACCATTCCTTAATCAAAGCTTTTGCTAAATGAAGTGAAGGCAGGAGAATTGTTCATTTAGTTGGGGTTCTTTTCACTCTTCACCTGTCTGGGTATGAAGTTTGTCAGAGCTGGGGTGATGGTTGGACTCAATGAACTGAAAGGTACCTCGCAACCTAGGTGATTATGATGATGTTACAGGAGCAGCAAGATCTTTTCTTGATAAAAAGCTAAGGAACGTGGTCTACCAGATTACAGTGACAGCACTGCTGACAAGTAGCTTCTGAAGGGGTATTGATAAGCTGAAGAGGGCTACAGAAAGGATGGGGCAGGATTTTTTAATAGGATCCAGGATGGCAGGACTAGGAGGAATGGATGCAAATTAGAAGAGGAGAGATTTAGGCTGGAGAGAAGAAAGAAGTTCTTTCCTAGGAGGTTGGTGAGACATAACCCAGAGAGGTTGTGGATGCTCCCTCAATCCTTGGAGGGGTTTAAGGCCAGGCTGGATGAGGCACTGAGCAACTGTGGTGGGAGGTGTCCCTGCCCATGGCAGGAAGGTTGAAACTAGATGATCTTTGAAGTCCTTTCCAAACCAAACTATTCTATGATCCTATGTTCAAATGAGATTTGGCAGCATGTTAGGAAATGTATTGAGAAGAGTCATTTTGTGACAGGCAGGGAAACAGCCAGGAGACTGAACACTGACAGTTGTTGCCATCCCTTGTTTTTGTCCACAGACATGCCTGGGCTGATATTCTGAGTCATTCCTCACTTTGGCAACTTTCGTCTCTTTCCATTCAAACGAGCCCTGTGAACTGCCTGCATTAAGACAATTAAATTACGTGTGCAGCATTTACACAAACATTGGAACCATCAGTAACGAGAGCACTTAGAGATGTGAACAGTGCCTGCATACACTCTGTGATCCATCAGGGAGGAGAATCAGGTTAGTCAGCTGCTTTGGTTACAATAGAATCATAGAATAGTTTAGGTTGGAAGGGACCTTCAAGATCATCTAATTCCAACCCTCCTGCCATGGGCAGGGACACCTCCCACTACATCAGGCTGCTCAGTGCCTCATCCAGCCTGGCCTTAAACACCTCCAGGGACTGAGGGGGCATCCACAGCCTCTCTGGGCAACCTCTGCCAGTGTCTCACCAGCCTGGAAGTAAGAGATTGCTGGATTCCAAGGGAGAGGAAATATTCCCAAGTAACATATCTGAAAAATCACAGCTCATGGTGACACCTCTCTAAAGGCTGTTTATTCTGATATGCATCCCAGAGATCAGCATCCTGTGCTACCTGACATATGTTTATCCCAAAGCCCAGCTCTGCAGTGAAGGAAGAGCTGCATCCTTTGGTCTGCTTTGAACAGAATCACAGAATGTCAAGGATCAGAATGGACCTGGAGAATCCCATCCCCCTGCTGGAGCAGGAACACCCAGATCAGGTCCCACAGGAAGGTGTCCAGGTGGGGTTTGAATGTCTCCAGAGAAGGAGACCCCACACCCTCTCTGGGCAGCCTGGGACACTCTTCTCTCACCCTCACCCTCACAAAGTTCTTTCTCCTAGTTCTGTGGAACCTCCTGTGTTCCAGCTGCACCCATTGCCCCTTCTCCTATCACTGGAGGCCACTGAGAATCTGAGGAGCTCCATCCTCCTCATACTCACCCTTTCAATATTTATAACCATGCATGTGGTTTTATTCTGTTCTCTTTCAGGCTGGGCTTTTGGGGCAGGTGGGAGGAGATGGGGTCCCTGTACTCATTCCTGCTGTGAGGACTTTTCTTTGGGATCCTACATTTTGGGACTGCAAATATGCTTGATGAGCTTTCTGGACTGCAGTGGGTCAAGGTTGGCTTCTTCTTCAAATGCAATACCAGTCAAAAGAGCTACTCTGTGTGCTTGCTAGCTTGGGGACATGGGGTGACATTTTATTGGTTTGTGCAGATGGTTCACTGCCTGTTTTTATTCTTTAATAAAATCTTTTGGCAGAGATGTGGCTTCTTGTTGACTTACTATTAGAGAGCAAACAAGCAGTGCTCAACTCCAACACAGAAGTTTATGAAACCAGCAGTGATGTGCAGGGATACCTCAAAGAACAATGAAAGCAGAGCCAGTGGCTGCTAACAAGGAGGAAATGTGTTATTTTTAGCTATCCAAGAAGGTGGAAGGTGAAAAAAACAGCATAACAAACAAAGACAATCTATAGTTCAATCCAGGAAGCCCAAAAAGCAATGCAGGAAAAAATAACAAGCTGACTCTCTGGCAGGGTAATTCTTAGATAATGAGAAGGAGAGGACATTGTAGTTGGCAGAACCCTTGGTATGGGGAGGACTCTGCCTGCTCCTCAAGGCTCAGGACCACAGTGTGTCCCAACCAGGGATGCAAAATTAGGGCTAAATTAGGTCCCTTCTCAGCTCCAGTCCCTGAGCAGGACCAAGGTGAATCCAGCCCAGTGACAGTGGCAGAGAGGGGTTTGTGGCAGAGCTCAAACTGCCCAAATCATGATCATCTAATTCCATTTTCCTTGTGTGCTCACTACATCACCATCCTGATCAGTTTTTACCATCTGAGTTACAGCAGTTACCCAAGGAAGGGGAAGAGTCTTGTGTTGGTTTAGCATCAGAGGGGATCCAGCTGGTTGTGTAAATAAAGATCAAACAGAAAATTCATCTACCAGAGGTGATGACTTTGCTTATGTTCAAAGGCACATACAGTGCAAGGCCAGGATAGAGAACATGACAGGAGAGAGAAGGAGGGGTATTTTTTTCACACAACTACTCACATTTCTAATGAGAAATGTTTGACAGTGAAGTGCCCTCACAAGGAGGAGTCATTGCATTACCCTCTGTTGCTGATCACAGAATCACAGAATGGTTTGGGTTGGAAGGGACCTTCAACATCATCTAGTTCCAGCCCCCATGCCAGGGCAGGGACACCTCCCACCACACCAGGTTGCTCAGTGCCTCATCCAGCCTGGCCTTAAACACCTCCAGGGGTTGAGGGGGCATGCACAGCCTCTCTTCCACCACCCTCACAGGAAAGAACTTCTTTCTTCTCTCCCCTCTTCCAGTTTACAACCATTTCTCATAGTCCTGCTATGACATATTTTATTCACAAGTCCTACCCCAGCCTTTCTGTAGCTCCTTGAAGGGGTTATTGAGAAGCTACTCTGAGGTCCCCCCTGAGCCTTCTCGTCTCCAGGCTGAATAACTCCAAAGCAGCATCTTCTCAGTGACCTCCCAAGTGGAAATGGGTACAAGTTGGAATATAGAAAGTTCCTGAGAAGTGTAAGAAAGAGCTTTTGCACAGTGAGGGTAACAGAACACTGGAACAGACTGCCCAGAGAGGTTGTGAAGTCTCCTTCTCTGGAGACATTCAAAACCCATATGGACAAGTTCCTGTGTAAGCTGGTCTAGGAGTTCCTGCTCTGGCAGGGGGATGGGACTAGATGATCTCTTGAGGTCCCTTCCAATCCCTGATATTCTGTGATTCTGTGGTCTTTGGTCAAGCATCATCTTCCTGGAAGAGCATCTCTTATTGCAAAAGCTGGATCCACACTGGAGGATGTGTTTCCAGCTAGATGCTGTCTCACTCAGAGCACCCTGGAGCTGCCTGGCAGTGAGAAAGTGACACTAATCAGCCAGTGAATACAGCTCTGGAACCAAATTAGCAGAACAAAACCTAATTAACTTGTCCAGCAGCTTCGTCAAGGGACTCTAAGGCTCATCACTGTTCTCCTAAGCTGTGGCATTGCATTCCCATGGCATTCTGGAGGGGCCTGGACAGTATGTTTGGTGGGTGGGCTTTGCAAATCTTCCCAGCTCCAATCAGCATCTGAAGGAGTAATGTTTGCCAGGGGAAGCAACAGACAATGCACTGGAAGCCCTCCCTCCTCCCTAAGAGTGGAGCTGATGTTTCCCAAAGCCAGCAGGAGATGCTGCCTGGGTGGGTATTTTAAGCCCCCTTAGTGCTTGTAGGGTCAAAAGAAAAGGACCACAGAACCACACTGCTAAGGGGCCACTGCTGGGAAGCAGGGTCCAATCATTTTTATGGTCACCAGTTCCCAGCATTGCATAATGTGCCCATCAACAGACAATCATAGAATGGTTTGGGTTGGAAGGCACCTTTGAGACCATCTAGTTTCAACTCTCCTGCCATGGGCAGGGACACCTCCCACCACACCAGGTTGCTCAGTGCCTCATCCAGCCTGGCGTTAAACACCTCCAGGGATTGAGGGGGCATCCACAGCCTCTCTGGGCAACCTCTTCCTCACAGCAAAGAACTTCTTTCTCCTCTCCAGCCTGAATCTCCCCTCTTCCCATTTGCATCCATGACTCCTAGTCCTATTAAAAAGTGCTACCCCAGCCTTTCTGTAGCCCCCTTCAGGTACTGAGAAGCTCCTCTGAGGTTCCCCCTGAGCCTTCTCTTCTCCAGGCTGAACAACCCCAACTCCTTCAGCCTGTCCTCAGAAGAGAGGTCCTCCAGCCCTCTCATCCTCTTTGTGGCCTCCTCTGGACCTGCTCCAACAGCTCAATGTCCTTCTTCTGTTGAGGGCTCCAGAACTGGACACAGTAACTCCAGTTGGGGTCTCACCTCTCTTGCCCTGCTGGTCACACTTCTCTTGATGCAGCCCAGGACTGGGTTGGCTTCTGGGCTGCAAGCACACACTGCTGGCTCATGTTGAGTTTCTCATCCACTGACCCCCAAATCCTTCTCTTTGGGGCTGCACTCAGGCCACCCAGCCTGTATCTGACCTTCCCAAAAATCAGTCCTCTCTGGTTGCCTTTTCACTCCTTTAGACACCACAGCAAACCATAGCCAGAGGAGCTTGTTACGAGTCCATTGGCCAAGTGCTGCTGTCACTGCCTGCACGAAGCAACAGTTTCCAAGGCTGATGGATTGAAAACAATTAGTTGCTTCTGCTCCTCTCTTTGAGGAAAATACAGGATCGAGCAGAGTCCCTGGCAGTGCATGTTGATTTCTGATAAAATTATTCACCCAAATTGCCTCTGCAAATCCTCTCTGGCCAGTAATCACTAAAAAAAAAGGAGTACATTTTAATACTGTAAATATAATGAAAGCATAATTAGCAATTAAAGACAGGGGGGACAGCCTGCTGTGCTGCAGATGGAAATAATGGCAGTGCCGTGCAGCATCTGAATGCTGATGGAAAGCAGCAGCCTTTCAGGGTGGCTGTTTTGGGTTCTGCAAGGCACTAATTGAAAGACACTTTCATGAGTGAAGACCTCAGTGTCTCTGACAGCTCAGGGATTACTGAAGAGCTGGGAGAAAAGGCTAAGCCTGTTCCCCCTCAGAGGATGTTGGCACACGTGCTCATCTCCCAGCTTCCCTGCTGCCTGTGCTCAGCTCCAACGTGAGGTGGCTGGAAAACAAAGCTCTCATGAGCTGATATGGACAAAGTACACATCCCATGACTGCCTGTCAGCTCCTACCCCAAGGGGTCACCATGCTGTCTATCTTCTCTCTTAAGTTTCATAGAATCATAGGGTTGAAAGGACTATCAAATGCCATCTAGTCCACCCCCTTCAGTGACAGGGACATTGAATCATAGAATCATAGAATGGTTTGGGTTGGAAAGGACCTTAAAGATCATCTAGTTACAACCCCCCTGCCTTGGGCAGGGACACCTCCTACCACAACAGGTTGCTCAGTGTCTCATCCAGCCTGGCCTTAAACACCTCCAGGGATGGGACAGCCACAGCCTCTCTGGACATCTCACACTAGATCAGGCTGTTCAGATGTTCTAATGTTTCTAACTGAAATGTGCAGGTAAAACCACTCCTCCAGCCTCCTGAGAGACCTCCTTCATCCCATCTGCCTAGAGCAGGTCCTTGCTGCTCCCAGAGTTGGAAGGGACCTTCAAAGGCCATCTAGTCCAACTCTCTGCAGTGACAGGGACATCCTGCACTAGAGGAGGTTGCTCAGAGCCTCAGCAAGCCTGGCCTTGGATGTCTCCAGGCATTGATGTGGCTTCCACCACCTCTCTGGGCAACCTGGGCCAGTGTCTCACCACCCTCATTGGTAAGAACTTCTTCCTCATGTCTCATCTAAACCTGCCCTGGTCTAGTTTCAAACCACTGCCCCTCATCCTGTGGCAAACAGCCACTGGGAGGTTGCTATGAGGTCTCCCCACAGCTTTCTCTTCTCCAGCCTCAACAGCCCCAGTTCTCTCAGCCTGTCCTCTCAGGAGAGGTCATCCTTGTGACCTCCTCTGGACCCTCAATTTGCTTGATTGTAGCAATCTGAAGTTTCAAAATTAAGGATTCCACTCTGGGAGGATGTCACTGTGTATCATGAAGTATTTGAGCCTGGTCTCTGCGGGCAACACGATACAAAGATCTTCCACCTGAGCTGAGGAGTCGGTGAAGACTTAGTCTGCTTTTCACCTCTAATGATGTGGAATTAGGAATATAAATGCAGCACAGTCAACATCAGGTTTTCACATTTTGGCCTCCTCCTGATGCTCAAAATCCTCCTTCAGTGGTGAGTAGCAATTATCTCACCTCCTTCACAAGGACAGTGAGTGGTGCAATCAAGCAGGACAAGATGTTTTTGTCAGATTTGTGACTGCACCTTCTCTCAGGAGCTGGTGGTAACTGAAGGGATAATTGAGCCACTGGTGTTTACAAAGCACATCTTTGGGGGAAATGAGGATGTTTACAACTGTGGCTGCAGCACCAGGCACTGACAAACCAACCAGGGTGGCCATTTCCATCCATGTTCACGCACAGACTCACATTGTGAGTGCACAAAGGCATTGCCTGAGCTGCAATTTGTGATTTCTGTGTGACCTAAAAACCCCTCTGCTTACACATTTTAAAAGCTCAAAGAAAAACTCACATTGTACAGAGGAAGGGGAGCTGTGTGAAAACATAAAGATAGAATAGTTTGGGTTGGGAAGAACCCTAAAGATCATCTAGTCCTAACTCACTGCCATGGGCAGGGACATCTTCCACTACACCAGGCTGCCAGTTTAAAAAAAATAGGAAAAATCAAGACTTCAAACATCCCCTGCTGAAACCTCTTCACACTTAAAGAATCATAGAATGGTTTGGGTTGGAAGGGACCTTCAAGATAATCTAGTTCCAACCACCCTGAACACCTCCCATTAGACCAGGTTGCTCAATGTCTCATCCAGCCTTAAACACCTCCAGGGATTGAGGGGGCATCCACAACCTCTCTGGGCAACCTCTTCCAGTGTCTCACCACCCTCACAGCAAAGAACTTCTTTCTTCTCTCCAGACTAAATCTCCCCTCTTCCAATTTGTATCCATTACTCCTAGCCTTGCCATCCTGACCCTATTCAAAAGTCCTACTTCAGCCTTTCTGTAGCCCCTTCAGCTACTCTGAGGTCCCCCCTGATCCTTCTCTTCCCCAGGTAAACAACCCCAACTCAACTGCTCCAGCCCTGGGACAGCTCTGGTCTTAGTTCTTCACAAAAGCAGATGGTAACATCAGGCTGTTGAGAGCTGAGATCTGCACAAGCCCATTTGTGGGCACTGGCTGAAAGTCAGATTTTATTTTCCATCAGAAAACCTGACATTTGTAGTTCCACATCCAAAATGCAACAGCCCAGGTTTAAAAATTTCCCAAAGCAGAGCAAGTGCCAAGAAAGTTACTGTCACATCATGGAAATATTTCCTAGCCAAGTCTATCCCATGATCCAGCCTAAATGGGGAAGTCTCAGTTTTTAATAAGAATGGGCTTTAGATGAGGGGAGGAGATGTTTGAATAGAAAAAAATAAAAGTCAGTATGTTATGGGGGGGAAATTAAAAACTTGAATCTATGTGGTTTTGTGATTTTCTTGGTGTAAATCTCTCTATAATCCATACTTCTCTGAGATTTATCAAGCAGAGGAACTCTAGCCCTTGCAGCATCTCCTGGGCTTCCTCTGGCCATGTCCTTCTGCTGCTTGTGCCCCCTGAGCTGGTGACTGAGCTGCAAGGGGGTGTCATAGAGTAGAGCAGAGGGACAGGAATCACCCCTTTGCCCTCCTGCCCACCCTAAATGTGTCTTTTTTCTTGTCTGGATTCATCTCTGTTGCCCAGAAGGCTGCCACTAAACCCAGACAACTGGAAACAACTGCAAGTGATGCTCCCTGCTGTTTGCAACGTTGATTAAAAACAATCCACACAATGGATATTGACTAAATTTGTCTCTAAAAACACCTTGCTGGGGAGATCATTTGTCATTTACACATCTGTGAGCCTGGCATTAAAAGGGATACTTACTCTATGTTGCCACGAGGGATTTATATCTGAAGTAATAACACCACAGCAAATGCTTTAATTTCTTTGTAGTATAAATTAGCATACTAATCTGATAATAATACATTACAGCACCCCCCCCTCCCCAAAAAATAATAAAATCAATCACACATGGCTAATCATAGGAATTGAATCCGAGACAAAGGATCCCACTATAATTTGGCTGAAATTTCATGGTCTTACACCAGGGGAGGTGAAGGTTAGATGACAGAAAACCAGTTTTAAAGATGCATCAAAGAAAAGGCAGATAATATTTTTACTGTGGTTTTACTGATCTCTCATCTTCTGTACAAGAGGTACTTACTGGGGTCTACTAAAATAAAAGTTTGAACATGGGAATGATGCCTAAACCCTTCTGGTGACTGGTTCAGTCAACCCGTGACCTGTGAACAAAAGAGTTCACAAGGAGAAGGTGAGCTGCCTGCAAAATGTTATTTTTAAAAGCCAAAATTTACACACTGAGGTCTTGCCCAGAGAGGTGGTGGAGGTCCCATCCCTGGAGACATCCAAGGCCAGGCATGCTGAGGCTCTGAGCAGCCTGTTCTAGTGCAAGATGTCCCAGCTCACTGCAGGGTTGTTGAACTGGATGACCCTGAAGGTTGATTCCAACTCCATAATTCTATGAACAAGCAATTAGATAAAGAGAAGGAAAGCAGACAACAAGGGCTATGCTGAGAATTCTGCACTGAACATACCAGGAGCTGGGACACTTAAATGTATTCAAGCTGCCCATGTCCACATATCCAAATGTGGGTACCACAGTGTGGAGATGAACCCCATTCCCACAACAGCCTACCCACAGCAGCAAACTCCAGACAAAACCTGGAATCAGAACTCACAGGGGAAGGTAATTAAGCATCAGAAAAGATTAGCAGGAGCTGGTGGTATCTGCACCCCCTGAAATCCTTAAATCCAGACAGGGCAGCTTTTGCAAAGCTCTGTTGTAGCTCAACCTGTAATTACAGGCTGAAGATAATACGTGGTTGCCTGGATTTATGCAGGATGATCTCAGGCTGCTTTTGGTGCTGCTGGAAACTCAAAGTGATGAATGTTTTAATAGGTGACAAAGTGTCTTGTGTAGCTATGAATTTCACAAAGCCCATAATGCTAATATCCTAGTTAAGTTCTCTCACATTTCTAGAGACAGAATGAGGATTATGAGGGCCCAGGATGGAAGGACAAGGAGTAAGGGATGCAAATTGGAAGAGGGGAGTTTTGGGCTGGAGAGGAGAAAGAAGTTCTTTGCTGTGAGGGTGGTGAGACACTGACAGAGGTTGCCCAGAGAGGCTGTGGATGCCCCCTCAGTCCCTGGAGGTGTTTCAGGCCAGGCTGGATGAGGCACTGAGCAACCTGGTGTGGTGGGAGGTGTCCCTGCCCATGGCAGGGGGGTTGGAACTGGATGACCTTGAAGGTCCCTTCCAACCCAAATCATTCCATGATTCTGTGATTATTCAGCTCTATATTGGACATTGCCATTTATCAAGTGATTTTGTGGTCCATTTTCCCCTTCAATACATTCTTCAGATTGCAAAGAAATGTGAATAGGCATAGTGGAAGATTTGTTTTCCACAGAAATTTTCCCCAGAATTCAGGAAACTTCATAAAAAGTAGGTGTATGGATAGAATCCAAACTGTCATCATATTGTTCATGGAATGTTTGATCTATTTTAGTTGAATATAAAATCATAGAACAAATTAGGTTGGAAGGGACCTTCAAGATCATCTAGTTCCAACCCTCCTGCCATGGACAGGGACAACTGGAGCACCTCCTTTCTGAGGACAGGCTGAAGGAGTTGGGGTTGTTCAACCTGGAGAAGAGAAGGCTCGGAGGGGACCTCAGAGGAGCTTCTCAGTACCTGAAGGGGGCTACAGAAAGGCTGGGGTAGGACTTTTGAATAGGATATTTGGTGGCAGGATCAGGAGTAATAGATGCAAAATGGAAGAGGGGAGATTTCGTCTGGAGAGAAGAAAGAAGTTCTTTGCTGTGAGGGTGGTGAGACACTGGCAGAGGTTTCCCAGAGAGGTTGTGGATGCCCCCTCAGTCCTTGGAGGAGTTTAAGGTCAGGCTGGATGAGGCACTGTATGGCAATGGGCATGTTTAGAGGCCATAATATCTGAGGCAGAAAAGGAGAGAAGGGAAATGGGACTTAATGCAACAGGACAAGACACACTTGGCTGAGTCAAGGACAAGGAGGAGGTTAGACTCAGTAGTGATGCTAAGGAGTGGTCCCCACAATTGCTTTGTCAATTTCTTTGCACAAGAGTGGAGGGAAAACAGCCTGAGTGGATGCAAGATGCTTGTACTCCTTGCTGCAAGGGCACTGCTCAGATAGGATTGTCTTCACATGCATGTTGATGAGTTTTGTCCCTCTTCCTGCAGACTCCTCTCTCCTGCTCTGCTCCAGGTTACTATGGCAATTGGGGAGCTGCTGCACAGCCCTTCTGCAAAGGGCAGCAAAACATCTCACACAAAGCAAGAGGCATGAGCTGGCCTCTGGACTAACCCCAATTGAAATCCTTACAGCTGCACTTGGCATCTATCACATCCAACACCTCTCCTGCTGAGTAGAAGGCATTTAGGTGGTCACACAAGTGAGGGAGATGGATAAAGTGCACCAGGTCAAGACCTTGCTGGCAAAACTCAGCCACAGAGGCAACTGCTGCATGGCAAGAAGCTGGAAAATTAAGAAGCAATGAGGAAAAATACCACAGAAGAAACAGCTCTGAAATTTCTGAGGCAAGAAATTAGAGCTGTTAAAAATGCATCATTTGGTGCACATTTCCAGAATAAAGCTGAGATTTTCACGGGCATCAGAGGAGACTCTGGAGACCTGAGCCTGCTCCTCTTAACTATCCTTCTGATTAGCTTCAAAAGCCACAGCATAAATTCCCAACCAGCCCTGAAATTCTGCGTGTTCCTCCTCAAAGCTTTCACAGAATCACAGAATACCAGGGATTGGAAGGGACCTGGAGAGATCATCTAGTCCCATCCATCCCCCTGCCACAGCAGGAACACCCAGATCAGGTCACACAGGAAAGTGTCCAGGTGGGGTTTGAATGTCTCCAGAGAAGGAGACCCCACACCCTCTCTGGGCAGCCTGGGACACTCTTCTCTCACCCTCACCCTCACAAAGTTTTTCTCCTATTTCAGTGGAACCTCCTGTGTTCCAGCTGCACCCATTGCCCCTTGTCCTGTCATTGGAGGTCATAGAGAAGAGCCTGGCTCCATCCTCCTGAAATTCAGCCTTTACATATTTGTAAACATTAATGATCTTTGCACCACCTCAGTGCTCTGAGATGCCATTTGGGCACCTTTCCATGGAGAGAAATGAGCCCCGGAAGGACCTGCCTGCTGTGTCTGACTCCTCTCTGCAATTTCCTGGGCACGATAAACTGGCTGTGGTGCCAACCTCATTTCTAGCTTGAGAAATCCTGATGCTGACACACTCCAAAACACTCCCAATTCCTGCCTCAAAATCTTCCTGCATATAAAATTCCTCAGAGCTGAAGGTCCATTAATAATTCCTGCCTTGTCATAGAATCACTGGATGGTTTGGGTTGGAAGGGACCTTAAAGATCATGTAGTTCCAACCCCCCTGCCATGGGCAGGGACACCTCCCACCACACCAGGTTGCTCAGTGCCTAATCCAGCCTGGCCTGAAACACCTCCAGGGATTGAGAGAGCATCCACAGCCTCTCTGGGCAACCTCTTCCAGTGTCTCACCACCCTCACAGCAAAGAACTTCTTTCTAGCCTAAATATCCCCTCTTCCAATTTGCATCCATTGCTCCTAGTGGTGCCATCCTGTATCCTATTAAAAAGTCCTACACTAATCTTTCTGTAGCTCCCCTCAGGTATTGAGAAGTGCCTCTGGGGTCTCCCCTGAGCCTTCTCTTCTCCAGACTGAACAACCCCAACTCCTTCAGCCTCAGGGTTTGCATGCTCTGAGGGTCTCAGACCTGCCACAGACGGGTTGAGCCCTGAGGATATAAGGTCCCTAACTCAGGACCTATTGATTCTCCATTGTTTTTTACAGCATTTGTCAGTGATTAAGACACAGGAGCTTGACCCTAAAGCATGTTGATGTGAGCTGTGTGCAGACAGACACATTTCTCAGGCTTGAGGGACAAGTTACATGAAGTGGCCTTTTAGCCTGTACAGCCTCTCTTTGCCATTTGGGGCTGGAAGAAAGGTAAAAAGGTCAATTTGTGATTTTCATGGTAACTGCAAGGGTGACCTGTGCTTGGCTGTGTTGTTATGGAGTGCCCAGAAAAGGTGTCTGGTGGAGTCAGCATGTAAATTGCTCTTCAGTTTCCTTTCCCATGCCTAACTCAGGGGCTAGGGGAACTCTTGTCCTGGGGAAACTGAGGCATGGGCAGGGGTAGGACTTTCTAATAGGATATGAGATAGCAGGACTAGGAATAATAGATACAAATTGGAAGAGGGGAGACTTAGACTGGAGATGAGAAAGAAGTTCTTTGCTGTGAGGGTGGTGAGACACTGGAAGAGGTTGCCCAGAGAAGCTGTGGATGCCCCCTCAGTCCCTGGAGGTGTTTAAGGCCAGGCTGGATGAGGCACTGAGCAACCTGGTGTGGTGGGAGGTGTCCCTGCCCATGACAGGGGGTTGGAACTAGATGGTCTTTAAGGTTCCTTCCAACACAAACCATTCTATGATTATATGATTAGGAGGGCCAAGCCTTGAACCAGACTTTTGCTCCTCACTCCAGGGCATCTCTCCCTCCACCCTTGTCATCACCTTGACACACTGCTGGGATTAATTATTCCGAGAATCCCATCTGGGGTTAACTGGCAGACTGTGAAGCATGACAGTGAACAATACAAGACCTTTGGAATTCCAGGAGAAATG
>VZTY01017364.1:297-80543 GCA_013400935.1 Turnix velox
AAAAGAGCTCGCCCCTCCTGTGCCCCAGGCAGGCGAATGCCGGGACCGGGCTTGCCCCAGCCTGCCCAGGGCTCCCGGCTCCGGCCTCAGGGGCTCGCTGGTGCTGCCGGTGCCGCTGCTTGTGACAGGCTCGGGGACTCCCGCTCCGCTGGCCAAAACTTGTGTGTTTAGACGGGGAAATCCTCGCTTTACGAGCGCCGAGGCCGGCGGGATGTCACTGCGGGGTTAGAGAGGAGCTGGAGGGAAGAAGGAAGGCTGGGAGCGTGCGTGACACCGCGTGTGCCATCGCCCTCTAAACACCTGGGGGGGACAAGGGAGCGATGTGAAATTCAGACATCGGACTGTGCAGCGAGGTTTGGAATTTTTTTTCTCTGCTCTTTGCTTTAGTGAAATCTATGAGCGGATGATTTCACCTCCTAGTTAGGTTTCATGGTAGAGCATGGGGATTTTCTGGGGTCGAATCCCTCGGAAATCTTCCACCCCAGCTCACAAACGGACCTGTTTTGCTGGGAAGAGGGCATAGTAGGTAATTAACGGTCGGGGAAAGCTCAGACTGAATAAAATAAAATCTGCTAGTCTGGTTCCTTTCTTGAATTGTCCCCAGATCCCGAGCTCTCCTCTGCAACTTGGCGCTTCGCAGCGAGGTCTCCGTCCCACTTGGCTGTTCTGGGGACAGAACACGGCGCTTGCTCATCCTCCGTAGGGACTGCTGTTATTTTTTTCCTACTATGCTATGGTTAAAAATTATTTAAAAAAAAAAAAAGAAGAAAATCATAAAGAAGTGGAGAAAAAAAGAAAAAAACGAAAGTTACCTAGTTCGAAGGCGAACAGTGTGACTGTCACTCAAAAGACGGATTGTCAGTTTCATACAAAACCCTTGGCAAGTGAACGCTTTTAATAATCACTTTTTAAGTGACGGTGTAAAAATTGACTGGTGGTGAAAGGAAGTAAATAACGGTGATAAAGAATAGATCCTAACTATGAACCTTGAATAAGCCTTCCTGGCGTGAGCTGAGAAATGCATAGAGGGTAGAGAAGCAGGTCGCTTTGCTTCGTCCTAAAGTTTAGAAGAAAATGGGAAGAAAAGGAGAATGTGATGCGCTGGCACATAATTATTTAAAAAAAAAAGCAAAAAAAAAAAAGCAAAAAAGAGCTACAAACCTAAAAACGCCTCAGAGACAAAGGATTTTTAAAAAACCTAAGTGCTGTGAGTGTTGGAGGGCGAGAGGCAAAGGGCGGGCTCGGCTGCTGGGGGCTGAACTTAACTTGGGCGCTCAGAAATGTTGCAACAGCCCTTTGGAAGGGGCTGAAGAAAAGCCGAATTGTTCCAACTTAGGTAACTTTAGGAAACTCATTCCTGACCTCCGTGGCTCTCTGTGCGTCAGCACCGCGCTCGCTCCGTCCGCGCTCCCGCCGCCGCCGCAGGAGGAGCCGCCCCCGACACCCCCCCTTCCCCCGCCTCTGGGCTCGTCGCTGCCCGGGTGTACAAATAAACTCGCCTGGATCGAGACAGTTTCACTTCTGCCGTCACGAATTCCTCCACGTTTTGGTTTTTTGGTTTTTTTTTGGGGGGGGGATTTTTAAAAATGTTTTTGATTTTTCTTTTCTCCTCAGGTTTGCGGCCAGAGCAGCGCTCCCATTTCAGTGGAGGTTTGCTGCTAGGCTTGTGTGTGTGTGTGATAATTTAAAGGCAAGGCGAGGCTTTTAATGATATTTTCTCCCCCAAGTTCTTAAGAGCTATACTTTATTTCCCGATTGTTCCCTGCATCGTGCAACATACGCCTTACAGGGAAAAGCGACTACATGTTGCGCCACTCCACTCTTAAGATAAGACAAGGAAACTCTGGAATTCCTACACAAAGTTTACGAAACGCCTTTCCATGCTCCTTCTGCAAGGCAATGTAAAAGTAACAACGATTAAGTTCCGAGTGTCCACGTTTTCAAGACTCGTAATCAGTTTGTAGCGAGCTCGGACGGTTGCACCGACCTGCTGTTGAACGCAGGGTCAGAGGCAGGGTAAAAACAGGGAATGGTGCACGTAATCCCCGGGCGAGTGACTGTGAAAATGAGACACGCAGCTTTCTTTTCTGTTCGAAATGACGAAAAAGTGTCGAGGTGAAATGACCTCAAAAAAACCCCAAAAGAACTCCGCCTTTTGGAGTTCTTGCTGCCTTCTCCCTTGACTCCCTCCCTGCTTCGGTCCCTCCACCCCCTTCTCACTTCCTAGCGAGCCACACGCCGTTGACATCAGCAGGCGAAGAGAAACGACAAAACTCGGCTCAAAATCCCTGGATTTTCCAGTCAGGCGTTTGATCACCGCACCGAGCGCCGCTATTGGTCTTACTATTATCATCACCGGTATCTTCTTGCAAACTTTTAATGTTTTCTTGGCCGCGTAAGGCAACTCACTGCATCCTAGAAAGGAACAGAGAAACCAAATCCAGTCTCCTTTCCTCTATTATTATTAATTTTAAAGAAATTTTCCCCAATAGTGACGTGGAGTTGATTTGATACTCTTTCCTGACAACTTTCTGCAGCTGTATATTTCCTGCTATAGTGATATTTCAGTCTTATTTCTTAAGAAATCAGCGAATTTGGGGCAGAGCGATGGAAAGAAGCTCTCTGCGCTCCGAAGCAGGGAAGGGGGCAGGAAAACGCCAGCTCTGATTTTGGGGGTAGGGGAAATGTTGTTTCTGGATAGGGAAATGGGACCTCTCCCGTGCCCCGTTTCCCTACCAGATGTGTCCGCAGCTGGAGGCGGGGGGCGAGAGCCGCGTTCGCGCAGTCACCTCCGGCTTCGCGCTGGGCGTGTGGTAGCAGCCCAGCTACCAAATAGTACCAAATAAAGTCAACGCCTTCTCCTGCTATTTTTTTTTTCTTTGTATTCGAAGAATCCCCCTAAAATTCTGCCCCATCCTCCCTATCCTCCCATCCCCCCGTCGTGTTGTCACGGAAAGAGAGCGGCTGTAACCGCCGCTTCCGAAGCTCTCCTTGCTCACAAACCTCAAATGTCAAAGGCAGACGAGAAAGGGGGAAATTAAAATAATTTAAGAAAAAAAAAAAAGTAAACCCACACATAGCTGGGAAAGAAAAGGGTGTGAGGGAGGAGGGGACGAGAAAGCTTTTTGGCTGTGCTGGGGCTGACACAGTGCGTCTCTGCTTCCACCGAGCGGGAGCGTCTCTGTTATCCTTCCACTCGCAGAGGTGTTTGGAAGTTCTCCGGGATCTCCCCTCTCGGAGCAGCCCACTCCCCCGCCCCTCGTTGCAACGTCTTCGGAGAGCTCGGGCAGTCCCCCGAGGGATGGGTTCAGGCGGGCGGCGGAGCCCTCTCCGCTCCCCCAAATTGCTTTCACTGCGGTCAAGCCCAAAGAATGGGCTCGAAAAAGGGAAGTTTAGAGAAACCTGTGGACGCGAAGCTGAAGGATCAATAGCCGCAGTTAACACGAGTCATTTCTACCACGACTTTGGGGCTTTAAAAATATTTCTTTGCGGACTGGAAACTTTTTTTTTCTGGAAGGGGGTGTGTGTGCGTGAGTCTAGAGCTGCGTAATTTCGTAATTATTTTTTCAGACATCGTTGTCTCTATCGAGCGTGTGCGACCAGGTCGTTAAAAGACTGAATGATTTTTGCTCGTGCCAACCGGATCGCAGCACGAATTAATTAACTCCGTGCGCCCCATCACGTTACTTTTACCGAGCAAACGAGTGATCCGAGAAGCCCGCGGTCAGCTCGGTGCAGCTCGGGACCGCGGGACCGAAAAGATACGAAGCAACGGATGGGAAATTATTTCAGCCTTTCATGGTGTTACTGGGGTTAAGTGAAAGCACCGGGACGGCAAGAGCAAAGAGCTGCTCGCCGTCCTAGAACAAAATCGTTATGTTTAGTTGAGGCGAATTTTTATTCCCATCGACCCCTCCCTCTTTTTTTTTTTTTTACCTTTTGTTTCCCAGCGTAGCCTGGAAAGTATCTGTGCAAATTAGTGGAGGCTTTATAAGGTGCTTGTCACGATGGACCTGCGGGAGGATGTACACAGCAAATAATGATTCCCCTCAGCGAAAGAAACCCAGTGGGTTTGGACAGCAGTTGCTTGGGCTTTTTCTGGCGTTATTTATTTATTTATCCCTTATATTTTTACAATTTTTAAAAACTTTAATTAGCGATATAAACTTGCCAGAAGCGAGGGCTGTTATTTCAGATATGTCCCCCCTCACACCCGTGGGTTCTGATCGGAGAAGGGCTGGGAGCGGGAGCCCGAGCGGACTCCCACTTCTCTTCGGCTGCAAATGTCCAATCTCTCTCCTCTTTTCGTTCCCCAGCCCAAAGATTTGGATGATAATAACTAAATCCCTGTGTGACGGCTCGTTCTCCTGCCGTGCTCAGCATCCAGCTTATCCCCCGATGCCACGTTTCTGAGCGTCCAGTTTTGGGGCACCTTTACCTCGGAGGTGACCCCAAGCTTAGATTTTTTTGTGCCTCTCCTCGCCCCCCTCACGCCCCGGCGGCGTCGGGACGGCCGGTTTTGTCTCTTGTCGAGCTTCGCTTAGATTTGGGATAAATTCTGGTAGTTTAAACTCTACAGACGACTATATTGTCTTCCAATTTGCATAATTAAATTAATCGATTTTAAATCTCCTATTTCAACCTGACCAAATGGAAATATTCGGCACCTTGTGTGCCTGCTGCTACTTGTATTTCTCTCGGCACTTAAGGACTTATTTAATAAAGAGAAAGGAGTGAGGAATCGTCTCCTTTTAGCAGAAGGTCAAACGATGCAATTAAACAAAAATTTTAGCGTAGGAAAAGGCAGAAATGTGGCAGTAATAAAGTAGCAACAACTGTTGGGGTTTTTTTTGTTGGTGGTATATATATATTATTCTTTTCCAAGCGTAACTGCATTTTGCACTTGAGATGGTTGCTCTTTCTCAGTTACTTGCTTCTCGGGGAAATAGACCGGGGTCCCAAGGGGCCCGAGTCTGCTCCTAGGGATGTTACCGGGATGCCGGAGAGGAGGGGTATTGGCACCGAAGCTATGACTATGCTCACCTCTTGGTGAGGCGAAGCGGGATGGAAAGCCACTGGCAGCTCCACATCTGCTTCCCGAGCTAGTTTTGTCTTCCGGGAAAATGAGTAGTTACTGACACAACGTTCAAATTGCTCCGATGGAATTTTCCTGGTGTATTGGAAGTACGTGAAGACCGAGGCAATAATGACACCGCTTCGAAAAAAACCCCCAAACCTTATGGCTTCCTGAAAAAAAAAAAAGCGATATAAACTTTCAAGAGACGGTAGTTCATGACAGTCGTTTCCATGCCGCACAGCTGAAACCGAAACATGTGTTTGGGGGAATTTCAGACTTTCCTTTTCGAACAACCTGGGGGAAGGAGGGAACACTCCTTTAGCCAGCGCCTGTCCCCGTTGTCCCTGAGTACAGCAGAGTCGCCGTCTCCATGCATCACCCGCAGGTTGCCCCGCGGGCTAGGGAGAGCTTCCCTGCGGCTGGAATTCGTTTTTTCCCCACTCCCACCGTTCCCCTTTTGGCCACCCTGAGCCGGGCAGAGGGACAGGGGACCGCCAGGCTCTGCATCGCCACCGCTGCCACCTGTAATGTCCCCAGCAGGGAGGACCAGTTCTACAGGGTTGTGACCACTTTCAATTCATTAGGACTTCTTAGTTTTATTTATTTATTAATACATATTATTTCTCTGCACCAGCCTCTTATCTTTTTCTCGCAGACACTGGAGACAGTGGGTGCGCAGGCAGTTGCGACAGCCCGGCGGAGCTTTTCTCCACCTCTCTGACTCTTAAAATGATGCGGTGATTCGTCCCCAGCTGCTGCTGCTGGTCAGTATTAACCGACAGACAGTCATTCAGCATTTTTTTTTCTTCTATTTCTTTTTTCCCCCCGTAAAGGAGATGCAAAAGAAATTTAAGTTCGGCCATTTTCTGCAGACTTGACACCCCCGAACTGCGGGTTTGTCCGTGCTTGGACTTTCCTGAGGGACGCAGGCGTTTCCCTGCATCATCCAACCTTGCAGACTGGACACCTGAGCTTCGCAGCAATTTATGAGTCACATCGGCTGAGCTCCCTGTTTCTTTTCTCCTTTGTATCTCCGTGACAGAGCTGTCCCGGGGCATGAAGAGCCCGTCCTGTGGCCCTGGAACTGTCACCGGGAGAGCTGAGTTCGCCGAGTCCCTTCGTTTCGAGCCGCTTGGCTGGTGCTTGGAGGGCAACGCTAGCCCAAGACAACCCCGTGAAGAGGAATGCCCACTGCGGAGCCATGACAGTAACTGGAACACTCTAAGACTGTGTTGGGAAAGTCTGTGACAGTGCTGGAGACAGTGTGGCACTGTGCTCGGATAGTTGCGATGGTGCTGATGCTGTCCTGGAACAGTGCTAGGACAATGCTGGAACAGTTGCAACAGTGCTGAGACAGTTGGTTACGGTGCTGAGGCTGTACTGGGACAGTTGGGACACTGCTGGGACAGCCTGAAACTGTTCTAGGACAGTTAGAATAGCGTTGAGACATTCTGTAACGGTGCTTGGACAATGCTGGGGCAGGTTGGGACTGTCCTGGGACAATGCTGAAACAGTTGGGACAGTCCGATACTGTTCTGGGACAGTGCTGGAACATCCTGGAATGGTGCTGGCACAAACTTAGGACCGTCCTGGGATAGTGCCCGGAGGGTGGAGGAGCCGCTGGGGTGGTGCTGGGAAGACTGGGAGAGGGCAGCACCAGGAGGAGCGAGCCCTCGAGCGGGTCCTGGGGAGGCGGGGAAGGGGGTCTTCGGTCCCTCGGGAGAATCCTGGGGACACCCTCTGCTCCGTCCCGCCTCGCCCACTCCAGGCTTACCCCGCGGCGACGGTAGTTGCGGCCTCTGGGCGGCCGCTGCGAAAGGTCCGTGCGGGGCAGGGCTGGCCTACGGGACCCGGCCTCGGGCTCGCCGCCCAGCCCTGCCGCGGCTCCGGAGAGCCGGCCGCCGCCGCTCACCCTGCTCTGCGGCGAGGCGGGGCTGCTGCTCTGCGACTGCATCCCGCAGCTCTTGCATGTAACAATCGGTATCGAGCCCAGAGCTCGAAAAGGTAGCTGATAACATCATCCCCTTCTGCCTTCTCCACGGCTGCACCCAATACATCTCGTGGTTCCCTCCCTCGGCTTTTGTCCCTGGGGACGCACCGGCTGTTGTCCGCCCCCGTGGGTACCGGCTGTACCCACTCTTGCTCAGACCTCGTTCTGCCCATCCCTTTGTGGTGGCAGAATTGTGACTGCTAACTGGAACCTAAAGAGCAGCAGACTAAAAAAAACCCTCAAAAACCAACCCTCCTACACAAACCAAACAAGTACCCTCCATTAACTTTTTAAAAATAATTTTTTCAAAGCAGAGCCATGTTTGCTCTCAACTGGCGTTTTGGAGCCCTTCAGTATGCTGAAAACTGCTGGGGTACCTTGTGTGTCAGTGGGTGTGGGACACATCGTTCCAGGAGAAAGATTTCACCTTATTCAATAGAGTTACATATTATATAAAGTATATCAATGTTAATTTATTGAGATTGAAAAATATTTGCACTCTGAAATGCCAGTGGCTCTATAAAGATGTTTTCTTCATTCCTTTTGCTTGGAGATATAAAACACAGTTCTTTCTTGGCTATGTGCGTTTAGCAGAGCAAATTCATTAAAGAAGTGTGTTCTGCACAATCCCCCAGGACAGCTTTAATTGCTGGTGAAGTTTTATTTGACTTGGCAATGTAACAGTGGGGATTTGACTCATCAAGATGTAAATTAAGAGTAAATAAAGGGGGAAAAATGTTTCTCTGAATACATCTGAATGTGTATTTCCTCATTTTAGTAGATTAATTAATATTACTCCCCTTTCATAAAATAGTTAGTACTCTAGAGGGAATCCAGGGAAGAGTAACCAAAATGATTAGTGCTAAAGGGCTAATGTATGGACAAACTTTGTTAGTATCTGCTGGAGTGCTCATTCACAATACTTGGTGATTAAGGACGATCCAGGCTCCCAGCCTAGAATTCAGATTGGTTTTAGTTGTTGCCAAGGTATACAAACTCCAGAGAGAAATGAATTTCAGAAGCTTCACATACCTGGGCTGTTATATCACCTAACTCTACCTGACTTCATGTGTAACTATGTATTTGTCACTCTTCTAAAAGTCTATATTTTTCTCTGTATTTTCCAGCAAATTGAAGTACTTCATTTGGGACTTTATATCCTGCCTTGGATACTGTGTCCCTAGAGTCTGTATATGGCAACACGTAGCTTGCAAGCGCTGCACCAGGACCTGTGCTACCTCTTTCCTTTTACTGCAGTCTTTCTTCCCCACAAAAGAACAAAAATGTGTTGGGGAAGACATCTGAAGGAGAAGAATTTTTCCTTAGGACTGGCATTTCTTCACTTAATTTTCTTTTAGAAAATTTTATTATAAGCTGTTCTTGTTTGTATGTTGCTTACTTGGCTTATAAGCTTACTCAGGTAAGATAATTTCTGGGGAGTCCAGAAGCCATCTAACTCATTACAGCAATACTGTATTTAGAGTGATTATGGAGAGTGCAGCATGTTTATGAAATGACATAGATGTGTCATAGCCATGGTGGCCTAAAGATGTAAGATAAAAATTGTAAAATATTAAATAAAAAAGAAGACTTGTTAGTTACTAACAAGTTTGCACACGAGTGTAGACTGATATTCAGAAAGTATTTGGTCACCACAAAAGAATTACCTTATTTCAGTAAATGTAGCTTGGCTTGTGCTACAGCTTCAGTGAGTGGCTCAACTGTGATGTGTGATGCCACTAGAACTATGACTAAGTTAACACAATCAAGACATTGTTATGTAGACCTTTGCTTTCCACATGGTACACAGCCATTTCTGGTACACATCATCTCTCTCTACCTCTGATAAACAGACCAGCAGCACCCAGTTCACTGGCCACGAGTATGTTTATCTCAGAAAGTCTGTCAAAGTTTTCTACATGAGACTGTCATCTATCTGACACCATGTTAAATTATTTGCTGCTTGGGTAGCTCATATTGGGAACATAGGCCTTGATCCCCAAATATCAGATATCATCTGGAATCCCTGGACATCTGGGTCCTGTTTAAATATTTCTTGTTAAGTGGTAGGAGGTAAGCATCTCAGTAGCTTTAGATTTTTAGCCTTATTTTTTTCTTAGGTGCTGTATTAAAGATCTCTCATTGTACCTAAAATGTAGATTTACTAGAAAGTAACTCTGGACAATAATGTCCTGCTTCTAATGAAGGGATTTCAGCTGTTCTGGTCTGGTGTCCTGCACTGCACTGAGCTCCATTTCAAAATTGTCAGAAAGTGACATTACTGTAAAAGTAAGTATCTTGGAGGTCTTAGCACTGGAGAACAGGAGAGATACATCAGTCTGTTGAAAAATTGCTTAGAGCTTCCAAGATCAATCCCATGCAACTTAATTTGGGAAAAAAAAGGAAATACCAGAAAGTATTTCTGGGAGAAAGTATGGGAGGGCAGAAAGAAGTTGGATGGGAAGGCACAGCAAGAATGAGAAGAGGGAGTCATGTCTTTGGGATATCTAGGGTTATATATAAATCAACATATAATCGGGCAGCTTACCTCATGCTCTTGAAACTCCTATTGCAAATAATATGACAATGGAAAGAAGTGTCGTTGAGGGATATTCTCATGAGTACGGGTGTTATGTGCTTGTTTTTCATAGAAACTGGTTTCAGCTGAAGTAGAACCGGTCCCTAAAGCAGTGCCACTCAGGAGAGCAGTTATTATGCCTTTAAAATAATTTAAGGAAGAAATGTCTTTTCATTGTTGTCACAATTAAAATAGTTATTTTCATTACTTTCATTAATTTATTACTAAATTTGGATGGCTACTGCGGGAGCAGGTATGGTATGTAACATACATTCGACCAACTGGCCTAACTCAACATCCCAGCTGCCTACTCTACCTCACACCAAGTTTAAGGGAAGAAATGGACCTTACGTGATCTCTCAAAGCTCAACAGTTTTTGAGTCAGGTCAGGGCTTCTTATAAAGCAGGAAGCACAGGGGCGTCCCATAACAATGAATGTTTTCCCAGAAGTTTTCACTGAGTACTCTTAATCTCTCTGAGTACTCCTGGTGCTCAACCTGAGTGTGTTTTGTCACACAGAAGGCAATTGCATGGAGATAGTTAAAGATATATAGGCTATTTGACATCACATGGGTATGCATGCTAATTGTGTTAGCTTACTGAAGAAAGGAGACAAGGCTAATTAGCGGAATTAGGTTTTTTAACAGTAGTTCCTGCCAGAATTGCTGCCCTCAAGGAGCTTTCTGGAATATATACATGGACTTATCTTACTATGGAAATTGTTTACAGAGAAAACTCGTGTTAGTGTCTACACCTTCCTTTTGGAGCCCTAGATTTCCAAGGAAGGAAAATAAGCATGCCATGTGAAAACTCCCCAAAGTTTGTACTTGATATTTTGACATCCCTTTACAAAGCAGCTGCTACATTTGCACATGTGGGAATCTGGTGAGCCATACAGTCTTAGGCTGAGGATTTCTATTCACTAGGGATTAACTGAGCTGTTTTCCTAAATCAGTCACCAGATCTGGATTCCAAATTAACAAAGTGGTGCTGAGCAATAATGTAGACTCTAGGTAGCAGCTTTGCAAATTTATTCAGTGAAAGCATTCTAAAAGCAAGCTGTCTGTCTGCCTTAGCTTTAGCAGTGAACTCAGAACTGGCGGACTGAATTTAAAACAAGTAAAAAGCTCTGGTTCATTCAGCTGCAAGGATGCTGAATGAGAAATACCAGTCTAATGCAATTACTCTAAATGCTGCTACTCACAGTGAAAAGTTTAGAAGCTGCAGGATGACTGTATCCTTGAAAATAATGTTAGAAAGGACCTTGGAGATCATCGAACCTCTCTGCCTGTGCCCCAATGATCTGCTATCCCTCTCTTTTCCATTTGTCTAGGCTATTCCTGAAGACATCCAAGGATGGAGATTTCACCCCTCTCCTTTCATCAAACGCTATCTTTGGCAATATTTAACCATCCTTCATGTTGAAAGTCTTTTCTTGACACGTCTTCCACAGTCATCTGTAGACTAAACCATGCTGGTAGTTTTGCTTATTTTTTCACAGGGTTGGTTTTTTTTTTTACCTCTGATAATTCTCATCTCTCATTTCTGAACTCTGATTTACCATGTCTCAGACTAGATGCAGTATTGCAGCTAACTTTCCTACTGCTGAGGGAGCACTTAAGTCTCCTAAAGGCTGTCTGGCTGCCTTTACTCTTTATGCATTCCTCTATGGGCTTTGTTTTTTAAATTTAAATTTTTTTTTTTTTTAATTGCATCTTCTCCCCTGCCTGCTTTATACAGGCCTGCTATCTTATCAGTTTATGCATAGCTTGTATTTGTGCAATGTGAAAGTGCAGGACTTTGCATATATCCTGCTGCCGATTTAAAAGACTGTTTCTCCTATTTGTCAATATAATCTGAATTACAGTCCTGGGGAGTTGGATCTGGCTGTGAGCTACCATGAGGTCATCTGTAATAACAGTTAAGCTTATTTTGTCTTTTCTCATTCAGGTTATTAATGGAAATAGAGAAGCTCCAGAGTTAGCACAGATTCCTGGGGAATCCCGCTCAGTATGTCCTTCCAGTTCAAAAACTAATCATTGATAAATTCTATTACTCGATGATTTCCCAGCCAGTTTGTACTCATACTAGTTTTCCTCTAAACCATGTTTTCCTCTCTTAGGTAGAGTAATAACTCGTGTCAGTGAGAAAAACAGTCAAGATATGCCACCTCCTTCTTCTTCCATCTGTTATCCCGTTGCAGAAGAAAACTAGATGTCAACACCTAGTCTTAGTCAGAAAAGACTATGAGATATTAAGGGTGACAAAACACTGGAACAGGCTGTCCAGAGAGGCTGTGGTGTCTCCTTCTCTGGAGATACTCAAAATCCATCTGGATGCTTTCCTGTTTTAGAGAAGAATTGTACCCAGAAATATCCATTTTCATAGAATGATCTGACATGGCAGAGGTAGACATCTCTATTTTAGATATCTAATATTGTTATGCAATTTTTGCTTTTTCTGTCAGGTGAATCATAGAACTATAGAATCATAGTGTTGAAAGAGATCTTCAAAGGTCATCTAGTCCAATGCCCATGCAGTAAACAGGGACACTGTGGACTAGATCAGTTTTCTCAGAGCCTCATCAGGCCTGGCCTTGAATGTTTCCAGGGATCTGGATGGCCAGTGTCCCTGATGGAGTTCCAGAAGACAGTGCCTGACCTCTGGCTTATAGGTTGTTGCTTGAGAAGTCGTAGAAGCCAAAAATGTGATGGGGATTTTACTCTAATCTGATAGAACTGTTGAGCTTGTTAATTTATAAGATCATGAATATTAAAGACTTATATATTTAAGATTGCCTTTGAGGCTTGGTATAAAAAAGCCCATTGGTCCGAACAACAATTTTCAAAGGGTTTTCCCCAAGGCACAGAGAAGAACCATTATATATATCTCACTCTAGCAGTATACAGAGCATGAGACACACCATCTGTGCTAGATTTTTTCCCTAGAGTTCTATGATGCAGGTAAGACTATCTGTCCTGAAACTAAATAGAGAAATTCAATTGAATTTTTAAACTTGGTAAAAACTCCTAAGAAGTAGATAACTGTAACAAGACAGTTAATTGGAGAAAGGAAGCAGCATAGGCAGGTGAAGGTCACACAGATGTAAAGAAATACATGGCTTGAAAATGTTAATTGCCATGTTCCTTCCTGGAAGGCTCCACAGTATTGCCATAAGAGCTCATGGCAGTTGTTGCTATTGTGCTTGGGCCATCTAGAACAAATGACAAAGTATTTTTTTGATCTTGGGCACGAGGTCACTGAAACGTAATGTAAGGGAACTGTCTTAGTTCAGTGTAAATGATTGGCATAATTTCTGAACCATGTTGGAAAATTATGAATTTGCAGTTTTCATGGTGATCCCCCTACCAACTGTTTTGAAAAGGTCAAAGAATGAGATGGTACTTATGGGTCTGTTTTAACATTATTCTGCAGGGAAGTCGCTGAAGGAAATGGAAGTGATCTTTACACATGACAGAGATGATACTGCTGCATTCTTTCAAATTTTCTTTGGTATCTTCACTCCAGAGATTTTATGGACTACTTGAAAAGGTACAAAAATACTGCATAAAATTGCATGCGCAATTTTGTATCACTATATCCTATGTAGTATGCATATATTAGTATGTTATATCCTGGTTCTGAATATAGCATACTGTTGTAGTCAAAAGCAGGACATATTTTTGCTTCTGTTTCTCTAAAATGGTTGTTATCACAAAATTTTAAGAAGCAGTGCTAGAGCAGATCTGGGATTATCTACTCCTGTCCTCTGATCAGGTCAGAATTACATATATGTACATTCTTCTTAAGCCCAATTTGAATAAGGTGCTTTCCAAGACTTCAAAGAATGGATATTATGGATCCTCTTAAGGTTGTTCAGTCCACTGTTTAGTCATTTTAGAAAATGCTGCTCTTTGTCATATGCAAGTTATATGAACAAAACTAATTTGTAACCTGAATCTCTTTTGCTGCAAGTTAATCCTGTGGCTGCCTTTTCTAATTCTTGAAATGGCTTGAGAATAACTCATGTTGTTTGACCTCTAACAGTTCTTGCAGCTTTACTTTTATTTTCCATCTTTTCTGAGATGCAGTTTCCAAAACTAGATGTTATGTAACCTATGCCAAACAGAATGGAAGGATTCCTTTGTGTACCTTGTCAGGTGTACACCTCATCGTATGAATATTGCTTTTTTAGGTATTTATTTTAGGTGGCCACATGCAAGTTCGATATCTGAATGCCTTCTGTATTCAAGATGGTCAATACAATCAATGGATCTTCTAGGCAATCTCACTCATATGTAGACATCTACATTTGGTTGACTGAACCTTTCATAATTGTACCTTTCATAATTAAGTAATTCATTATATAATGTTAATTCAGTGTAAACATATCAAAGGAGGTCCATAGGACAACTCTAGCTTGGAAGACAAGGTGAAATTATACAAAATAATATTATAAAGCTCTCTAAATAGGATATCACAGCAATCTCCTAGCTTATGCTGTAGGAACTGGAAGGAGTGCCAATTACTCCTTCCTTTCTCTTATCTTTGTTCACATGGAACAGCTCTGCATCTCACCAGCCTACTTCTAGTTTTTAATTATGAAAATATTATGGAGGAATCTTGTTACAAAGCAAGACAAAAAGCTTACTTTTCTCCAAGTCTGTTCTGTCAAAGAACATATACTTTCTCTGCAAATGACTCTATCAAAAGGTGAAAAGCAGCCCCAAACTCTGCAAGCCTCTGCCTCTTGTTTACTTGCCAAAGAAGTAAATCAGCCCTAATGTTTGCTTGGATGTATTTGTTTTAGATAGTTCGTTACTATCGTGCTTCATAGTTGCTAAATTTTTTGTTACAGCAGGTGTTTTTCTTTATATGTTAGCAAATAAATTGGTAGTTAATATATGTGCAATTTCTTTTAATGATCAACTTTATGGAATACCTTTTCTTCAAGCCAGTTGGTATCTATGGACTAGATTCACTCTAGAAGTTCAAAAAACATATATCTAGGGATAAACTCTTCCTTGCCTTTCTGTTTGGCTACAAGAAGTAGTTTTTATCATAGGGTAGTAGTACAAAGAAGTAGTTTTATCATAGAGAAGAGATACAGTCCAGCCAGTCCTTCTGGTGTCTCTGTCAGGAAAAAGTGATCTATCAAAGCCCATTTAATGGGAACTTCAGCCAGACACTTAAGAGTGTTGATTCTTTGTTACTTTCTCATTATGTGGTTCCTAGGTTTCTAAAAGGTCTTGACATACATTCACTGCCAATAGGAAAAAAATCCCTCCTCATGAGATTTAAGCATGCTGCTTTTATCTTTAATGGAGCCATGTTTGAGTGTCTGTCATCATGTTCACTAAATCATCAATCAATGAAATCCACATTTTTAGTAGCCATTACCTCAGCTCAGGGATAAATAAAGTTCTAGCTTTTATGTATAATCCTCCATATTATTTTCAGGTGGACAGGATAACACTGAGGCCACATCTTAAATTTATACTAAAGGTGGTTTTAGGTTTCTTACTAATCAGTGTATCCACTTACCAATATTTTTTCCCATGACCCAATTCGCCAGTAGAAGGATCAAGATGTTGATCCTTCTTGAATGTGCTGCTGTAGCCAGACAAAGCTCTTCTGCAAATCTGTGATGCTCTTTTGTCTCAAACAGCCTTTGTTCTTCAGGATCAGCTCTGAAGAGATGTAGCATCAACTTCAAACTCATTCAAAATGAGTCAGCAGACTGTATCAGAGCCACATTTGATGTTATCAAATTAGATCCACCAACCCATCTTGAGGCATATACAAGTAGAGCAACAAGGTACTGCCACAGTGTGTGCTGGCAGAGTTCCAGAAGCTGAGAGTTGTAGAGACACCACACAATCACTGATACATTTGTGAAGCAGTACTCATACTGGTAGCAGAAAGACTTGAAGGACACTCATTCTTCAGACTTTGTTCCAGTGAATAGTTTACATGTACTGGTGCTACTGAGATCATAGAATCATAGAATCATAGAATAGTCTGGGTTGGAAGGGACCTTAAAGATCATCGAGTTCCAACCCCCCTGCCATAGGCAGGGACACCTCCCACTAGACCAGGCTGCCCAGTGCCCTGTCCAGCCTAGTCTTGAACACATTCAGAGATGGGGTATCCACAACCTCCCTGGGCAACCTGTTCCAGTATATCACCATCCTCACTGTAAAGAATTTCTTTCTTATGTCTAGTCTAAATCTATCCCCCTCTAATTTATATCCATTGTTTCTAGTCCTCCCATCCGATATTATGTTAAAAATTCCTTCCCCTGCCTTTCTGTAGGACCCCCTCAGGTACTGATAAGTTACTATGAGGTCCCCTCTGAGCCTTCTCTTCTCCAGGCTGAACAACCCCAGCTCCTTCAGCCTGTCCTCATAGGGCAGTTGCTCCAACCCTTTGATCATCTTCGTGGCCCTTCTCTGGACCCTCTCCAATAGCTCAATATCCTTCCTGTATTGAGGGCTCCAGAACTGGATGCAATATTCCAGGTGGGGTCTCACCAGTGCCGAGTAGAGGGGTAAAATCACCTCTCTTGACCTGCTGGTCACACTCCTCTTGATGCAACCCAGGATTTGGTTGGCCCAACCAAACTTCTGGAGAGAGTTTCACAGGTGCTAGAACTTGAAGAAAGAAGAGTGGTTGCCTTCATCGCTTCCATTCTTCAGTATGTTATTTGTATGTATCTCCCCAAACTGTCCCTTCTGTTCCCCTAGTAGAAGGCTTGTCATGGGTACTGAAAACTGCTGAGGAACTGGATGGTGACACAATTGTGGGTAGAAAGGCAGAGGTGAGCAGGTTATGCACACACTTTGACGTGAACACAGAGGAACATTAGAAACATTTGAAGTCTTATGCAGAAGAGATATATCTATTTGGACTGCATTTTACCTGCATAGAGCATCTAAAGTATCACAGCTGTTGCAAGGTTAGTAGTCCATGTCTTGATATGAAACCCAGTGCTACATCTTTGCTATATATTCTCATGATTATTGTTATTATTGATATTAGCAGCAGATGACCTATGGTTACAAATGCTCTTACTAAGAGTAATGAGTTTTTTCATAGGAATTAGACCTCATTAGAAATCAAAAGCTGGATTTGTTTTGTGTGCTGCTATATTTTTTTATTAAGCCCAGTCCCATATAGCAAGATTACATGCTTACCCACAGAAGTCTTTCAGAGTCGTTATTTTAGACCTGTATCAATGAACAGTTTATTCTGAAGCCTTTCAAATGTGCACGTGTATGCATTATAAACTATATATATATGTAGTGACAAAGCAAGTAGTTTAATGCATTTTATGGGTCCAGCCTGGAGTTCTGCATACACAAACTTGTGTGTGGTCAAGGAGGCTTGCATATTTTTGAACTCTAAGTTGGCCTAATAAAAGATATCAGACTACAGTGCTTGCTTTGTCAGCCCCGTTTTGCAGGTTCAAAATTACTTGCAAGATTAATTTTCAATTTTTAATGTAAAAACCAAGAAAAAGAAGTGTGTACTTACTGCAAGGAGTTGATTCCGTGTTAATGACCCTGAAGGAGGCTTGTACACAAGGTGCAGATTGTTGCCAATTTGGTGTGTATTCATGTTACAGAATATGAAAATGTGAAGTTATACCATCTTGAGGATTTTGTTTTTATAAGTAGGATTGGTTAAAAAAAACCCTTTAAGTAATCATACCGTGTGTTTGATGGTGGAAATTAGTATGAATGTTTCTGGCAGTGGAATGATGTGATGTGGTTATGTGTTTCTGTTTTCACTGCCTGCTCAATATTGGCCTTTTACAAATACAGATTACCATGTCGATGGAAGGAATTTACAGCCTTGGCCCCCTTGTCTCACTCTTGTGTTACAGCACCTTTTTTGCACTTTATGATACATATCCTCCCAACTGTATTTTTCTGACAGAAAAAGGAAATGTCTGCAGATTGAGATCCTGAAAATGTGTGAGCTTTACCATTTAATGGGATGAAATGAGTATTATTTCCCACTTACCTTGATTTCCTGTGGGGTGAAAGTCTCGCCCCTCTGAAATCAGTAGCAATCTTTCTACTGAATGCAACAGGTTGGAGAGTTCATCAGTGGTCCCTTGACAGCTAGAGAAGTATGCTGGAAACTCAGAAGAAAACAGCTCCATAATAATGACGACAACAGAGAGAATACTTTAAGAAGATTGGGATCTAGAACTGTCAAATAAAATCCAGAAATAAAATTCAAGTCAAATGCAAAAGCTATGCCTATGATATGTTTAATATGGTTAGTATGGGGGCCTCATGGCTTGGATAGTTAGAGCTGCAAGATCCGTTTGTGTTAATATGGGCTGTTACACTACATCCCTTACTTACCTCATCCTGTGGGCAAGGAGCTGCTTGCTCGCTCTGACTTCATGGAATTGCAGCTGTATTTGTGGAGTGCTCTCGTCCTTTGGCACTCCTTCCCCTCTATATTAATAGGGTTTGAATGCACCAGCATTTTTTCTGGAAGCAAACTTCAAAATTCACCTTTAATCCTGATGCAATGCATATTCAGAATTTTTTCTTTTCCTGGAGTTTACTTCCAAAGGAAAACAGACTTGCCTGGTGCTCCCACCAGCCAGGCAGCTGCGGTTTACAGCAATAATTAACAGTAAGATACTGCAGTCGAAATGAGGAGCAGAGAAATGCAGTCCAGCAGCTTCTGTTATGTGGGTCTGTTCACTTCTGAGGATTCCAAAGTGCTTAACAAACAATATTACTGGCAGGACAGGCAGCTCTGCCCATGATGAAGGTTTTCTAACGCTTCCTGTTAGAAGATTCTGGGTGTTTTTTCAGAACTTTGCTGAAATTATTTAGGCTAAATATTTTTTGTCCAGAAGTGATTGAAGGTGGCTGGCTAAAAGACACATTTTTCATCTTATGTAAAAAACTTTATCTGACCCTGTATTGTCAAAGGTTTTGGAGCAAAGACAGGCCTTTCTCTGCCTTTGAATCAGGTATGTGCATCTTGCCATCCTCACAGAGCCTTTCCAGTTTGGTCGACGGTTTTAAGACGTGGAAAAAAAACACAGTTACCAAATATTCCATAGAGAATTACTAAAGCCTAGCAGCAAATATTTCCAGAGATTTCATCTTCTCCGCCTTGCACAGCTCCTTCCCATGGTCAGACTTTCCATACACCATCTTCACAAAATGACTGAGCAGTCACTAGCTGGGTGCAACAGATGCCAAACCAGAGGCAACCTCTGTATTGTCCCCAGGCCACAGCAATGCTACGTAATGGAACTGAGGATAGGGAGCCTTTCCCTCCTGTGCTGGAACACAACTTGGGGCTCCCAAATTTTATCATTTGTGTGCTGGCTGTTGGCAGGCCTCCAGCTTAGTGTCTCTTTGCCGTTAGCCTGAATACACATAGGGAGTTAGACAACCTCAACAAGGCCCTGAGCAACCTCATCTAATGTTGGAATTAGTCCTACTTGGAGCAGGGCTGAGGCCACATGACCTTCTGAGATCCTTCTAAATTTAAGTTAGTTAGTCCACAGCTCTGTGATTCTTTGCTGTCTGTTTTGCTATTAGTCTGCGTGGACCCAAAGGCACTGTCCTGGTTGATGGGTCTCTCTGGGTATGATGCACACAATAGAGATAGTCTTTAGTAGCTTGTTTTTAAAAGGAAGTATATGCAAAACATCTAATTAATATAATGTTTAAGTTACCTATAATGTTTAAGCATCCTAAAATTAACAGAATGATCTCTACAGCCTCAGTATGCTTCCAACGTACGTTTGTATTGAAACGCTGACTCTAGTTTTGTGATTCCACTGAGTTTTTTCTCATATGGCTTCATCCCTATAGCTCGCACTGATCTGTTCTGGGGATGAAGAAGCACTGAGGAAAAGTTGGTGAATGGTTACTGCAGAACTCTAGTTCAGATGGTGTGAGCTATGTGAAGAAACACATAGTAGAAAAAGAAACCAAGGTCCAGGTTAAGGGAGTTGAATTTTGCTCTGGAGAGCTGGAGAGTCCTTGTCTTTACTCCAGTGGCAGCAGAGCCACGGTAGTACTGTGGTGTGGTAAGGGCAAGTACTTCCCAAGTGGTTATTAGTTGCCAAAAGATGCTTTCTGCTTTTGCCAGTGGTATCTGGAACAAGATGATTGTGCAAATGTCATCCATCAATCACAGCTCTTTTCCTTGGTAATGTCATGCATGACAATAAAGTCTTCATGCAGTCAGGTTAGGTAATTGCTAGTTCCTTATATATGTTTATCATCTAATGTTCACCTTCTATTTACACTTTAGAACTGTTTGTAAATGAATATTTGGCAATGAATTAGCCAGTCTTCATTGAAAATCTCTGAAATTCATGGAAATGTTCAGGCAGCATATGAGATTGTTTTTCAAGCCTCAGCAGACTTAATTAGATCCTGAAGCTCATTCATTTGCACTGAAGTCAATTGGAGTTTTGTATATGGAAAGTCTATGTGATCAAAAAATTAAACCCAATGGGCACATAGCTCTATAGAAGAAAATGTCAGCTCTGGATGGCAATATTTCCGACTTCTCATCAGTGAGACTTTCTTTGCCCCCCTTACTTTTTCTCTCTTTCTCAATTAGCTTTTCTTGCATTTTTATATGAATGCCTTTGAAAGGGTTTCTGGAAAAAAACAACTTGCTGCATATACTGTACATGTTTTCATTTACAGATCACTGAAATGGATAGGCAGATAACTAAATTAGATAGAGTTTTCTGAGCTTGTGAAATAATGTTGCTTAATATATAAACCTCTTCCAAGACTGTTCTGTCAAATATGTCAAATGATATTTTTTGAATTATATTTCCATTATATATTTTCAGCATTTCTTATTGCTGTGCTTGATCTATGCACTGTTGTTTGACAGTGCCCTAATCTGTCTGATACAAACTGAATGAATGGCAGCATTTAAAAATATGGCTTCAGGGACTCCTTAGGAGGTTTCTTTGTAAGTGTACATTTACTAGTTCATCTGTAAATTTATTTTATGAGGTGTTTAAACCTCAAGAGAACTGAAAAGCATAATATCAATGCCTGGTTTACGTCTATTGAAGTCAATGGGAACTTTGCAGTTGACTTTAATCGTAGCCTATGTCCTCTAATTATGAAAGTGGCAAGGATGATACACACAAAACCACAAGGAGAGTTTTCTGTTTCATCATATCCTATTCTGTTTGGAGATGCATAAGCAAATCACAATGCATTTTGTTCTTGAATTAAACAATTCCGTGTTTGGATCTTACCCTGAGCCATGTTTCTACTCTAGGTTATATTTTACTTCTCAGAAGATCACATGGACTGCTTGTCCTTTGTGTGGCTGTCCAAGGTGACAAGGTAGGAAATCCAACCAAATCCTCAGAAGGCTTTTGAAAATTATCCTTTTGGGTTTGATTTTATATCTGCCTGATGGTATGAGTAAGGAAATAAGTTGTTAAGTTTGTCTTAATTTTTTTGATGTGATCAATTTTGACAAGGTTCCTTGAAATACACAAAATATCCCTAGTGCATATGTATGCATTTTCCCTTCAGGTTTGCTGAAGTGTAGTAGAAAGTTTCCATTGCATTATTGCAATTCCAGGCATCATTTTGGTATTGTGTTAGTGAAAGAGGCAACACAACAAAAAGAGACTCCCAGAACTCAGCTTTTTTTCCGTTTAGTGTAAGAAGTGCAGCAGTCTGAGCAGGCTAGATCTGTGAAGTAATGTGGGGTGCAATTCTGGTACTTTGATTTGCCAGGGAAATGTCTTCTTGTAAAATGTAACATTTCTGGACCTCAATGAAGACTTTGCTATGTTATAGCAATGTATTTGATATGTCCCCAGGAAATGTTTTTCTCTGAGAAGGAGGAGACAAATTGGGAAGTAGTGGGGACGTGAGGAGGAGAAGTGGAGTGAAATAGCAGTTCCCTAATCAAGTTTAGGTAGTTTGTGTCAGGTAGATATATTAGGTTTTTTTTTCCCAATGGACTGACATTATATTCTATGCAGTGCTTAGCAGACAGATGCAGAAGGCACATACAGTGTGGATTCTCTCTTTTGCTTTCACCAGAATTTAAAATATACAAGACCTTGACTGAAACTACATGGTTTTAGATGGAAATCCCTAATGGTTGCTCTGGTGTTTGGGGCAGGATTGTAAAATGACAAACTTAGAGGAAGGGAAACAGTATAGAAGGGGAAAAAAAAAATGCAGACAGGAGATTCAAAGACATGCACCACTCAGGAGCTTTCCTACTTCCTCAATGCAGGGGAGCTGTTGCAGTTCTGGATCTGTATTGTGTTTGAGGGTCCTATACTCTTGTATAGCTCCAACCATTCCTAAAGGGAAGGAAGGAGCAAGGTGCAATTCCTCTGTGAGGACGGTGAACTTTCCTCATGTGTGGTGAGGGTAGCAACTACACGTGGCTGCATTCAGGTCTTGTCCTACAAGTGCAGACAGGAGGATTGATTCAGTTTTCTGGGAGCTCTGCTTCCCTACACAGCATTTCACTTCCTGGTGTTGACCCCGTGTATGCTCTCTGTGCTCACCAGGGACTTCCACCATGCACTGTCCCTGAGCTTGCTGAAGAAATAGGCACACTTCCCCAGTTGGAATCCTGGACTTTCCAGACATTCAAATGGAATAAGTGACATTCAAAAATCATAAGCACCCTGGTACCCATCTTTGTGGGACAAGGGTCACTTGTGGGACTTGGTCACTGAGAAATGGCTGCATGATCTCTGTACAACCTAAAGAAGTCAGTCAGCCTTGGAGATAAAGAGTTCCCTCCCACTGGGCTGCAAAAGACTGTGAAGGGCTTCAGCTGTAAGGAGAAGAGCTTCTCTGAGAGAGGCAACAAAGGGTTGCAGCTTGATAAAGTCCCTTGCAAATACAGAAATTGTGTGGGTAAGAAAAACAAAGAAAGCCTGAGACAAAAGAGAGGAAAGTAATGACATATTCGGGAGGGGAAGAAAGTACTTTGTGAAGTACAGAACCAACCAAAGCCAGGGGAAGCTGGTTGCAGGAGTAATAAAAGCATCTCCATCAGGCGGAGGAATGCAAAACTAGTGAGAAAATTAAGCCATACATGGTTATCTCTTGTTCTGTGTGGATCAGTTTTGAAGTAATGCTCATCTTTGATGTTAGAGTTCACTTCTGCAGAGCCTCTGGCTGTCCCCAAGGAGGTCAGCTGGAATCAGAATGCCTTCAAGGAGAAGCTTTTCGGACATGGTGTGGTTTTGTCGCCAAGGGAGTTTGGACAAGCAGAGACTAATTGTGGAGCATGTGCTGTTTGGTGGGGGAAGGGATAGGAGGACTTTTATGGGAAATGGTGCTGGTAACACATTACTAGAAGTGGTGAGAACTGCTGTGCTCTGATCCAAACCAGTTTCCTAGTAAGAAGTGGACTGGGTCTATGGCATTCGTGCATATCTCATCATTTGGTGAGCAAGGCTGATGTTAAGAATGTTAAAGAATGTAAAAAGAATGAGAAAAGAGAATGGTAAAAGTAATCCCAATGTCAATGTTGTTCCATGACATGTGAGTTAATAAGTAGAGTTGAAAGAACAGAAAGATGTGGCTGAATTCAGAGCTCTCATCCTTGTGCAGAGGCTTATTTCAATCCTGGGCATGCATTTCATTTTCTATGTGTGTTAAAAACTGGGAAGACTCCTTAAGAGTCAGCTGTAACCTGAGCTCAAAACTCAATCTCGGCTCTAATCTGACAAGTGCAATCACTTCAGGGTAAGTGTCTTTTTACTCAGTTCTAGCAGAGTACTGAGATGGTCATGGTTGATTACTGATAATGGTGTGCTCAAGGAGACTCCTCTTGAGCTAAGTGGAAGCAGCTAGAAGCCCTATTTCACTAAGGTGCCTCAGGCTCTGGCAGTAAAAAGTAGGAACATACTTGCACAGGAATCTTTTCTGCAGTTGCCTCTCTGCTTTTCAGCTAGCTCTGACCTTGTGAGATAGCCAGGCTACAGTTGGGGATTAAATCAGTCTTTCTGTTTCCAGCCTGCTGTTGTTCTCAGCAAAGGGTTGAGGTCACCCTTTGAAGGCAGTGGGATGTAGCTGGGCTCTTTGTGAAGTCAGTGCTAAGGGAGTTTTAGAGGGTGAACCCACGGTTCCATCTAAGGTTCCACCTTTTGATAGCCACAATTCTATAAGTGATTAACATTATAAAGAGACAAGCACTATAAAAAGAAGTATATAGGTAGGACTGAAGCTCTGATCAACTTTGCAAGAAATGTATTTAAGAAAACTCCCTAAATCTAAACTATCTGTTGAAACAGTCTCATGTGTCTTAACTCTTTCCTGTGTTTGCATTTACCAAACTAAAAAAGTATTTGGAAATCAGTCATCTGACTATCGTTATGAAACAATGTTCTCTTCTCAGATGGGAGATCCAAAAGAACAGAGTTGTGAAGGTAACTGCTCAAAGCCATAAATGAGGTCAGTGATAAATCCAGGAATAGAAGCCAAGTCTCCTAAGTTGCCACCTAATACCAACTAATTCTGGGATCAACAAGAAAGTCTGCCTTCTGATGTTACAGTGAGGTATGCTGTAGTATAATCTATATATTAATAATTTACCCTAGGGAAACATGTTTGAATGTATATGTTTGCCTGTGCTCTTGTAAACAATTCAAAATAATTCTTTGAATTCTAATTCTGAATTGAATTTCTAATACTGTTTCCTTTATATCTGGGCTCTTTTAAACAAATATTTTCACAAATATTTTCTTTGTAAGTCATGTTTAAAACACTCAGTTCTCAAAATGTGATTTATTAAAATTATCACAAGTTGATATCCAAATATATCCTAGAGTAGCTTCAATAAGATCTCATCCTTGTGGAAGACAGAGGATAATTGGCATATCAGAAAAAGTAAATAAAGTATATTCCCAGGGAGGATGTTCTTAGCACTGGAAATCGCTTTTGGAAATATTACTGTAAATGTGCTGGAAGCATTAAAAGCTCAAGTCTGACACCATTTTAGCTGGAGGGGAGGCTACTCCAATGGACCCAGGCAACAGAGGTGCTATGAATATGGAAGACTGTTGTAGAGCCTCAGACTGCCTGCTGTATTGAGGAGTGTTTGTCATGGTTTTGACTAAGGTACAGCTTGCTCTCTGTCTCTCCCAGCTATGTCCTCCTATATTAAGTCAAGGACACATGGGCAGTACTCTAAAGCTAATCCCTGTAGGAGGTGTTCCTGCCTATGGCAGGGGGGTTGGCACTAGATGATCTTTAAGGTCCCTTCCAACCCAGACTCTTCTACAATTCTATGATTTTGTGGTGTGAAGCACAATGTTTGTATTAGCAGCTGTTTTTTATTGCACTTAAGATTTGAAGCAGCAGCCTCTGGCTTTCACCTCAATCTGAGATATTGGTACTGCGGGCTTCCCAAAAGAGTGCTAGTGTCCAACACTGAAACACAGTGGAAGCATTGTCTTAGTAGTAGGCAGCTTGGTGATTTATTAAGAGCAAATATTAAATCAGATCAGAAAATGATATTATTACTTCTACAACATACTCCTTAAAGCACCTTTACAATAAAAATCTTTATTTTCAGTTGTTTGCCTGGTCACTTGCTCAGAGAATTTGTCAAGTTAGCTGCAGTCAAACCTATCAAATATCTGCAATTCATTCATGTTTCTCCCACCAGCAGGTGTCATTCTGGAAAAAGGAAAATATCGTAAATTCCTGCTCTGGAGAATTTGGCTGTGACAAAGAAAAAAAAATAGTCTTTACTTAAAGTTTAGCTTTTGAAGACTACTTTATTGTAAATAAAAAACAAAAAGAAAGTTGGCTGGCATTAATTTTTTATAATAATCTTTGTGCACCATGTAATCCTGGTGTATAAGCAACAAAGGACAGCAAAGGACAGATGATTGGTAAAGCAAACCAATGCCTAATTAAAGCTGTCTTCTGCTTTTTCCTGTTCTCTGTGACAGCTTCACCACTACTTACTCATCCTCCATGGCTAAAAAAATCTGTGGTATTAATCAATCTTTATTATGTGCTCTTACCTTCAGTTCCCCCAAAGGAAACGCAGAACTAAGATGTTGAATTCAGATCTAATTTACTTCAAGGTGAGCTTGAAGTGATCTCATTGAAGCAACTGAAATCTGTAGAATTGCTTGGGATTTATTCTGAAGTAACCAAAACTAATATTTTACTTTTTACTATTAAACAAGCCTCAAGCAAAAAGTAGCTGCATAATCATATTAATATCTATTATAACATTTACATTTTCCTTTTTAGTGTTCATCTGGGTATTAACTGCAGCCTTCTTTAATAGGAAGAGATTTTTTTTGATTTCTTGTAATGGAGGTAAAAAAGCTGTGGCTGAGTTAGGAAGAACCAAGACTCTGCTGTCTAGTTGGTAGTCTTCTGACTGTGGAGAGTGTCTTGCCCACCTTATATCCTGCTGGAAGTTTGTTCCAACACATCACAGCCCTTATTATAAATAATTTTCTGTCTTTCAGTGTAAATTTATCTAGGGCCACTTGTGTTAATTTTGTCTCTTTATATTAAGTAGCTTCTCCTCAGCCAATTCTACAAATGGCACCACAAAGGACTATTTATTATTGTGATGTGAAGCTCCACCAATACTCTTTCTGGAGTGAAAGGGAAGTTTTCTAGAGGAAAGGTAGGAGACTAGTTTCCAGAGCATGGCTGAGAGGCATACATTAAAATGGGGATTTAATGTTTTTTTGAATTTGTAATAACAATAAAGCAATTTTTTTCAAGAAGCACATTTTTTTCAAGAAGTTATTTAATTAGGAACATCACAGTGCTTTTCTTGAGAACAGTATTGTGCTTGGTTGATAAATAAGAAATATATACATATAAACTCAGAATTAAAATTTTTACTTTAAAGTGGTTAAAAGCTATAGTTTTTTGTTTGTGTTAGTGCTGAATTAGTGTTTTCTGACATTCTGAGTGTTTTATTTTGAAAATGTGATGATTTTGTAAAATTTGCAGTAAAAATGTATATGAATATTGTGAATGATGAGCAACCTGGTCTAGTGGGAGGTGTCCCTGCCTATGGCAGAGGGGGGTTGGAACTAGATGATCTTTAAGGTCACTTCCAACCCAAGCCATTCTATGATTCTATGATCATTATGTGCTTTATTATCATGGGATATATGATAGTAAGTGGTAGTGATCCCCAAAAGGTTTTTCACAGTAAAAGTAAAGTATACGATTTCGCCAAAATTTTATAAAGTATGTTTTAGGCAGAATTATTTCTTTGGAGGTTTTTAAAATGTTTTTAGATAAATGAAATAATAGAAAAGAATGTTCAGTTTTTAAAAATAATAATTTTAGCATTTTACTACTGGTAGAAGAAATGCATGTCCCTAAAGATATACCTCCTGTGTAATATTTTAGCCCCTGGTGGATCCCACTGCCAGTTCAAATGTTGGGAGAGTCTCCTGCAGGTCCTGCAACACATCTGCCAGCCCTCTGCAGATATCTTGGTTACTCCTGAGCATTCCAGGGGGCATTAGGCACCTTCCTTTAGACATCTGAATTTCTCCTTTGGAGAAATGTTGTAAAAGATAATATGTCTTGACAAATGCTTAAGAAAATTAAAGACAGTACAGCTGTGAAGGCAATTCCACCCAAGGTGTTTTATTTAAGTTTAACAAGACATAGAGGCAGGAAAGTAATTTTGTATCTGAGTGCTGAGTTTCTGCCTTTTAATGGGATGCCATCGAGAGTCTGTTTTGAATTATGGTGGTTGTGCTGAGCCTGTGTATGAGTTGGGAGCTGCTGTTGCTGAGGATATGCATCATGAAAGGCCCCATCCAGAAATCTGGGGCTTCTCATTAGAAATATAGCAATCTGATGTTCAAAACCATTTTGAATCTAGAAAATTTAAGTTTATTCTTCCATTTTGAGCATGATACAGCAAAATAATTTTACTGAAGAGCAGAAAGAAGTAATTTTGTATTCCATGGCACTCAGCTGGAGGGAATTAAAGAAATATTAATGTTAATTATATAAGCATTTAGAAATGTACGTTAATCAATCAGATTCATTTTTGATGGTTTACTGAGTCAGAGGAAGTAAAAACCTTGATAAATTATCTATGAATTGTACAATGTGGGGTTGAAAATTACTGAGTTGTTATTTTATAACAAGAACAATTTGTTGTATGTAATGTATGAAAAGAATATATTAATCGAATCATAGAATGGTTTGGGTTGGAAGGGACCTTAAAGATCATCCAGTTCCAACCCCCCTCCTACTAGATCAGGCTGCTCAGTGCCTCATCCAGCCTTCAGAGAGGGGGCATCCTGAACTTCTCTGGGCAACCTGTTCCAGTGCCTCACCACCCTCACCGTAAGGAATTTCTTTCTTATATCCAGCCTGAATCTCCCCTCTTCCAATCTGCATTCATTCCAATTTGCATCCCTTACTCAAATCTGTTACTCATATTGTATATGTATAAAAGATGTAACTTATTAAAAAGTAATTAAAGCTATTGGAAGGTAGCATCTTCAGATAAAATTCAGCATGAGCATTAATTACGATGAACTTTTAAAATCAGAAAGTAGCTTATAATTGATAGGAGCTTGAACTACTTTTGCAGAAGCTTAAAAAGTGAAATTGTTACAGAAAAAGGTGTAATGTAGGGTGTCTTGCAATGCAATCATAAAATCTGATAAAATCTGATTAGGTGGTGTACAATATTAATTTTATAGCTTGCAAAAGAAGCAGAATAACTGTTTTCATGTAACTTTTTTTAGTCTCTATTGATCTTTTTCAGGATGAACACCCACAACATGTCTGTAATGTTTGTCTGAAACAAGAAACTCATAGCCTCTTCTTGCTGTTCATTTCACTGATCACTGAGAATCTGAGCCTAAATGGAAGAAGAAGAAGAAGAAGAAATAGAAGAAGAAGGAGAAGAAGAAGAGCAAAAAGAAGACTCAGAATCCTACAGGGAACCAATTGTTTTGTCCCTTAAAACAGGCACAATGGCATTTTAAATGTCTCTATCAAATACCAGGGCATGTGATAGAAGTTTATGGACTGTAAATTAATTGAAAGATGTGCACATAATAAAAGCTGCAGCCTAAGCAGCCTGAAATTTATGGCCAAGCCCACAGAGCATCATTGAGTTACTGGAACTATCTCAGATGATTGTTATTTTTGATATAATTTATCAGCCCTGGTAAGTTCCTCCAGACAGACATTCCTTTTGTCAATGTTAGTCCAGGGGACTAAAATGTAATCTGGGTGGTGTAACCTTCAGTTTATGGAGTTAGCTTCAGAATTCAGATTTTAAATAAAGGTAGTGTGAATTTCTTCCAAGATGGTAGTACCCACTAAAAGAAAAAGAAAATATGTTTGTATCTAAAGTTTTTTACCTGCAATATAAAGGTTTTTAGTTTTATATGCATTAACTCATCTAAATGATGAAACATGAAATGTATCATCAAAATGGTGACTGTAAGTATAGAACTGTGTAAATATTATTTAAATTGTATGCATAAATGTTGAATAAATGGTTTCCTTTCCAGAGCTTACAGAAAACACTTTAAAAATTTATAGACTTTCATCTCCCCTAGTTTTTAATATAATTGCAGTTTTAGAGCTAATTTGTCTATTCATTTATTTTAGTATTTGCAGTTGTGTTAGATTTTACTGAGGAACAATTTGGTTTGGGGAAATGGTTACATTTTATCCTAGCTGTGGTTCTTGTTGGTTGAACAAGAAGTTCCTGAGAATTTGTCCCAAATGGCAGTTTTTTTACTCCACTGGCAGCTATGTATTTGTGGTCACTCTATGACAATATGTGAAAGAATATGTACAGTGGCAGTGCCTCTTCCAGAGAGTACCAGGAGGAAAAGTGTCTGTGGTCAACCCACATGTAGTTTGCTCTTGTTGGTGGCAGCCTCACATCAATGGCACTTAAATGACAGTTTTTGTTTCTGGATAAGATGAATTGTGAGATAGAAACCATTTGAAAGCCATTGCTTATGTTCCCTGAAAGGGGCTAGAAAGAACAGCCCTTCTGAGACTCAGCTTTACACTGAACATACACAGGGCTCTGTCATTATTAATTCTGAAAATGTGTTTACAATGGTTAGGTAAAACATTTAGTTACTATTTAAATATTTTGATGTGTTATAGCTCATAGATGGATTTTAGATGCCTACTGCACTTAACATTTCCAATTTAAATAGCTGATTTCATTAAGATTTTTAGTGATACAAATTAATAACAAAAGGCAGTTAATACAGAGTACTGTTATGAGACCAAAATACATGTGGTTTAAATTTAAAGAATTAAATGTTAGCATTTCCCTATAGAGAAAGGTTATTTGGGCAGTGATGTACTGACATTATCACCACCCACGGAGAAAGGGACTTGTTGATCCAATTGGTTAAGAAATTCAAAAAAGGAAAATGGGGGTTTGCTTGGTGTAAATGAATCACACAGGAAAAATGCTGATACCCAGAGTTGTCGTAGTGACCTTTGATGGTTAGAAAGACAAATAAGCACATAAATTTTTTGGCAAGTTAGAGGGTTTAGGTGCTTGCTAGGTGAAATCAGTCTTGGTTATTAATATAGCAGAAAGTTAAATGATGACCAAGGAAATATGATAATGAGTGCTATTGCAAATTAGGCAGAAACAATTTTTCTGTGGCTAGTAAGAATGATAATCCAATGTGTTAACCACTGGGCTGAGGGGCTGCTGTGAAAATAAATGTGGAAAGTGGATAAAATAAAAGACAAAAGTGTGTTTAAGTAGGTGTTTTAAGCTTCCTTTGGGAGAGTGTTTCTGAACACTACCATATTGCTTATGACAAGTTATGTCTCTTAAGATGAAGATAAGCAAGCAGCATTCATTTAGCAGTAAATAGTGCTATCTGCATTCTCTGGATTTCTCTTTAACTTAACCCTTATAATCATTTATTGAACCTCGCTAGAAACAAGTATATTAAAAATAACAATTACTAATTTGTCATTATTTGATGTTAGCTTAATCTGACAGCTCTGAAATGGCTTCACCTATTTTTCCTGGAAGAAAGTACATGAAATTGGGTGATTTTGAGAAATATTGCACAGATGTGGGGCTACAAAAAAGCCAGGTCTCAACATCACTGCATGGAGGGGAAAGCTTATCTCTGACCCTCAGTCTGACAGCTTGAAAACAGACTCAGCTAAACCTTAGGCTACCAGTGCTCTGCACTTTGGCTTTTGGAACTTTCTGGCTGAGCTACAGTTTCAACTTGAAAAGTCAAAGTATGGTGGTTTACAACCAGTTTTGCTTTGTTTGAAGCTAAAACTCAAAGCAAAACTCTGGGGGTATGGAACCATACGAAGCAAAACATCATAAAATTGAGACAAAAACTCTGTAAACTGAGCAAACTAGTTTCACTCAGCTCTTGAAATAATTCCCTTTTTGCAAGTTCACTTTTCAGTTGCTTGTGTGTGATGCTAAAAAATGTGGTTTCGCTACGTGGTGGCACAGAGGAACACAGCAGCTCTGAAGCATTGCCCTTCTTCAGATCAAGGTCTCCTTTCGCTCTCTGTCTCAGCTGATACTTCAGACATCTGCCAAGAGATGAAATTTCCTCAGTCCCAGGCTAGTTACATTTAACTTCATTCATCTGTCAAACAAGGGATTTGGGTCTTTCTGTCTGTATGCTCCTTTTTGTATGGTTGTGTTCCACTCTGAACTTGTTTCCTAAATCCCTGTTAAAGCTCTAAATGGTGCCCAGTCCCAAAATAGCAGGAGTCACTCACTTTACCTCTGTGAGGTCATCCAAGGATTCATGAGTTCTTAAAGTTCAAAGACAGGTATTTCAGATAACCTGATGCACTTTCTAGCTGTTGTGGAATCTATAGGTGCTCGTGCCCTCTTGAGGATCAGCCCCCTCCTCCCAAGTTGCTCTTCTTTACAGTGAAGCAATGAAAAATCTTCAGCCCTGCTTTCACTGTTTTGGGTAAAATTTTAGTACAAGCAGCTTGAAACAAACTTATGAACTGCACCAAGATAGGATGCTTTTAGCTCAGCAATTGTGAGTGCATGAACTCAGACTGCTCAGGACTCAGTTTGCTGTGCAGCTGATCCATCTGCTTTCCCAGAAAATATTGAGAGCCTGAATTCCTGAGCTCCCAAGATGACCACTCGGCAGCAGTGGGGCTGAGTGAGTCAGCTTCTAGATGTAGATCTCAAAATGATGTTCAGAAAATAGAAAAAAAAAATCAGATAATCAGTGATCTTGCATGCATATATTTTGCTTATTCATATGTCAAATTTTTGTCGTGAGCCAGGACCTAGGGAAGTGCAGAGTGCAAGCAGAATGGTTGAATTTGAAGGTTCTAGAGGAGGGCCATAAGGATGATCAATGGGCTGGAGCACCTCTGGAGAACAGGCGGAGAGTTGGGACTATTCAGTCAAAGAGGAGAAGGCTGTTGGGAGACTTCATAGCCACCTTTGAGATCCTGAAGGGTAGCTACAGGAAAGCTGGGGAGGGACTATTTGCCAGGGCATGTGGTGACAGGATGAGGGGCAATGGTTTTAAACTAGAGTAGGGTAGGTTAAGATTAGGCATTAGAAGTTCTTCCCCATGAAGACACTGGAACTGGTTGCTCAGAGAGGTGGAGAGGTTCTAACCGTAGAAGCATTCAAGGCCAGTCTTGAGGCTCTTAGAAACCTGATCTAGTGCATGATCTCACTGCAGGAGAGGTTGTAGTAGATGACCTTTGAAGGTCTCTTTCAACTCATCACATTCTGTTCTATGTTTCTATGGTTTAAAGGTATATTGCTCACAGACAGAGTTACACAAGGATTATTGTGTGTGGAATTTACAACATAATGGTTCACCTCTGTGAAAGTGAATTTTATATGGTGTGAGCAAATGCTACAGAAAAAACACCATTGGGCTGTTGGTGGAATGCAAATTTTCTGTGACTTTGAATCTCACTTGGTCTTCTAAACCACTAGAATTTCAGTTTTGAGTCATAGTAACTAGGATATACATATATGTGTGCATCTCTAGCATGCAGCGTGTGAGCAGAGCAGCTGCCTTGGGGTTTTTTTCCCCTCAAATTGCAGATTTGACTCTTTGTTATTGCAAGTCATTATAGCCTCGATAGAAAGTCAGTAAGTCAGACCAGACTCTCCCAAAATTTGAAAGGAAACCTCATCTAGAAGCCTTTACATTCTTCCATTTTCTTCACTGTTTGGCCACATTGATTTTCAGAAACCTTGGGTCCATCAAACCACATTCCACCTTTCCTACACCTCTGCTTCTCCACACCACTTCCTGCACAGAACTAGCATCAGAATTTGTCCAACCTCGAATTTACCCCATCAATGCTCTCAGCAGCATCTGATCTTCCACTAGAATTGAAAGCTTTCTTAGCAATGCTCAAAGAACACCTGTAATGCACAGCCTTTATTGGCAGACTCTCTAGTCAGAGCAGGAGCTGGAGAAGATGTCAAACAGGTGCCTGCTAGGATGGTGTAAGCATCTCAGCCCACAGTTATTTTTCTTCTTTTTTCCATTTAATTCAGATTTTGACTTTAAAAACTGCATCCAGCCACACCATGCAAAGAATGACTTGCTGGAAAGAAGACTGTAAGGTACGATTAGAAGCTCTGCTTGAAGAGAAAATCTGCTTCAGACTAGAGAACAGTCCCACTACAAAATAAAATTAACTTTAAAAGTAATGAGATTTTCCACTGTTAACTTAATAGCAGCAAACCACATGTTGTAAACAATGTTTAATTTTTTTTTTTTTGGTGTAAGGACTCATTCTGTGTAACAAACCCCAGACTATTTGCCCTGCCATTTTTCCACTGCTGGAGGAAAATGTGGACTCTTTCTGAGTTGTAAGGTGAATATCTCAGATATATTTGAATCTGCCACCAATAAAAATGCCTCTAAAACTAGCATGGAGGAACTAGTTCAAGGTAGAGGAAACAGAAAAAATGGGAAAAAGAAGAAACATCTCTTTGGATCTTTAGCTCTGTTATTTTTTAGATTATATTTCTCCTGGGCTCCCAAAATTGTCAGTAACAAACAAGTTTTCTTTTAAAAAAGTATTAAGTTATCAAAACATTTGCCAGGTCCTAATATTAAATCCTAGCAGTCAGCAATGTTTAAATTCAGCCATATCGTTTTTCTGTGTAAGTAATGCTAAAACTTAAAGTTTTCCCCTCGAAATGGTCTTTCCAAATGAGATTGATATTGTGAGAAAAAAGGAAAAAAAGAGAAGGATGCCTTCATCATGAGGAATTATGGAATTAATTTTCTTTATACACTCTGTTTGCACAAGACATTTTTGTTAACTCTTAATAAAAATACCATTCAGCTGCTACTTTCATTGTTTTTATCCTGGGACCAATACAACATTGTCATTATTGGATATAAAGTGCTGTAAAAACAAATCTAATTTGTTAAGTTTATTTTGATAAGAAATAAATATAAAGGTAGTGCATAGTTTGTACAGTGCTGCTATCATAGGACTCCTGGGTATAATTTATATAAAGAAAATAAAAAAGCATACATAACTTTCTAGTTGATTTCCTTTAACAGGGCTAATTGAAAACAGTTTCTGTTATTTAAAAGTAATTTATTTTAAATATACTTTTTAAAACAAAGTTCTTATTGATATTCATTTTAAGTATAATATTATCTCAGTGTGGGATACAAGTAAAAGGTCAAATCTTGTAGGAGTATTTTCTGTATGACTCAGTTCTGATCATAGATAAACTTATCAGGGAAACCAAATTAGTTAACCTCTTCAGTACCAAAACCTTGTTTTAACAGGGCATGATGATTTCTTTCACAAATACTGAACTTCAAAGCTCATACTTCTGTTCTGAAACAAGAAGAGAGTGCTAATTTCCCTTTTCTCTATCTGATAGAAGGCGAAGACTAGTGATTTTAGCATGAGGTCAGACTTGTTGAAATTCAGCCTATAGGCACAGAAAGCAATACATTATGAATTTTTAGTCAAGAGCTGTGGCATGGCAACAGGAATGCACAATTTTTTAGCTTTGATTATGTTTTTAGCTTATGGACATTGTTAAAGAACATTTTTTTTCTTGCCTGGTAACACCATCCTTATGTGTGGGCCTGATTACTGCAGCACCCAGAGAGGCTGCATGGACAAAATGGTTATGGGAGCCTATCTTGAGGAACCAGCCCCTTTCCACGTTGCTTGATAGTTTGTTTCAATTCCTGCCCAGTTAACTGGCATGTGACATTTCTCAGAAGTCCCTTCAGCTCTGCTTCCTTTCTCATTCCCTTCACAGCAGTGCAAAGGATTCAATGCCTTGTGTTGGTTCAGTACACAGAGTTGACACCAGAAACTGCCCTTCTTTCCTGAAGCCAAATCTGGAGCAATCAAAAGGCTTTAATGGACTTCAGATCTGAGACCACACTCATGTTTGAGAAAAACTCTCCGAGACATTCACAAGCAGAAGCCCTTGTCATGGTGTTTGTGCAATCTCACCTCTATTTAATGCATGATTTAGTGTGGCAGCTGGGGACAGTTAGACTCAGAAGGGGTTTTGCCTGCAAACTCTGGCCACCTTTACTCATTTTGCTTTGTATTTACTCATGTGGACTTGCTTGAAGAAGTTCAGCTCCCAGGGATCAAAAACAATGAAGTCTTCCTCCATACAGCTCGCAGAAGGCTGTATTTAAGACATTGTCTAGTGGAGAATTCTCAAAATGGATATCTTAATGATATATCTCATATTCAATTCACAATAAAAACAGTCAAGGGTGAACAGATCCAGAGATCTGGTTCTGAAGGTCAAAGCACACAGAGCTCCATCTCAGGATACTGGTCCTGCGCAGCAAAAAAGAAAGAACACAAGTCTGCAAGGCACGTCCCAGGCTGAACTTGAATGGGCTTGGAGTGGAAATATTGTGTGGCCAAATGCTGTGAAACATTCATCTCGCTGTGGCAATGAATTTTCTTTTTCTGTTGTCCATAATTTACAAAATACGAATAAGTAGGTAGTTTCAACTCTTCTATGAATGGAATGATTTGACATGGTATTTTCTAAGCAGAAGGATAACTGGTGCTTGGGGAATTACTTTGTCACTATCACAGAATGTGATTTTGTCCAAAGGGGCAAAATAATGCAACCACTCGGGCAGATAATGCAGTAAGCTCTGCACACACGGGCAGTGAAGACAGCCTTTTATTCCATGAACAAGCGATGATTACTCTGGAAAACTTGCCGGGTCACTTTTAATTAATAAAAGAGCAAATCAAGGGTTTATTTGTGATCTAGCCATAGTGTCTATAGTAATTTCTTTTTTGTTCTGTTTAAATTTAGACTGGTTAGTCATACTTCCTGGCAGTGGTTACAAGAGTTTGATGACTGAGAGTTTGGTAGGTGAGTTAATCTCATTTTTACTGTGTCTCTAGAGCCACCCACTTTCCCTTCATGTGACTCGACACCAAGAAATGTGGCAGAGTGAGACCAAGGACTGACCTCCTGAATCCCTCCATCTTCTACCCTGTTTTTGCTGCTCCCCCTTTTTCTTCTGCACATTTTCTGACAGAGGAAAGACACAGATGTATACATTCAAACGTCAAAGCTGCTTCACAAAACAGGGCTAAGATATGGACAACAGAGATATCTTTTTGCTGTTCTTAGAGTAGCAGTTACGCTCACCATTGGTGAAAATTTTCTGCAGGAGTATTGTCCAATTGTGACATCCTTACATGTTTCTCTTACTGACTTCCATGGAAAATATATTGAAACAGGCCCAGGAAGAGCTTTGAGTCTCATTAGATGAGATAATGAGAATAAAGGAGATTTCAGATGGCTTACAACATCTTTTGCCAGATATATTAAAAAATTGTCTCAATATCATGGAAGTAAACAGACCCTTTGTGATAAATGTGCTTGGTGCAGCTCATACCCTGGGAGTTCTGCTCGTCAATGTTTCTGCTCCTTAGAAAAATTATCTTTAAATAAAGCACTGCCAAAATGTAGCATCTCAGAAGTTACCATTTAGCGAATAACTGACATGTAGCTGCCCCTGCTGCTGTCCCAGGTTGTGGACGTTTGTTGTGCCCAGGGCTCCCTGCTGTCATGAAGCGTCACCACAGCCCTGTATTTTTCTCAACAACTGAGGACACGTTCCCTTTTCTGCTGCAGACAGCGTGACTATCCTCCTTCCACACTCTCATCCTGCTTGGGGAAATGGTTTCCAGGTTCTAGCAGTCAGAACTGAAGAACTTTAAAGCCTAGCAGGGCTGTTAAATGCTAAAATGATCAAATACTACCAAGGTTTGTAGGGAGAGGTGATAGTTTTGAGCTGGAGGAAGGTTATTTTATTTTTCCCCCAAATATATCTGTTGGTCTTGTGAAAGATATTAGGTCTTCCCACAAATATCACCACAGTTAAAATCCTAGACTACCCTGGCTGCAACAACAGTAAGAGTACCTTCAGGTTTTTATTTTCTTTTCCATTTCAAGCCCTGTAAATTGTATGTTGGCATCCTCACTACAGAAGAGCATATCTCTACAATGCTTCTGTCTCCATGTGGGACATGGCATGATGTTCAAGAATATGCCCAGAGCACCATAATGTGAATTGTACATGCAACCAGGTATGAGGAGTGAAAATTAGAGTAGCTGCCAAAGGATGGGCTCATAAAGAAGTTGGATACTTGGGACTGAAAACGGAGAGCTGTAAGACTTTTGAAGGATCAGGCTCGAAGATTTCTTTTGGCTTCAACTTCATGCAAAACTGGAGCATCTCTCCCTGACAGAGAAATCAACCTTTTTGACTGAAGTGATAAGCCACTAGTTCCTGCTTCCCTGGCTCCCAGTGCCTTGTGTTCCTGAGTGTTGATGTCCATCATTAGTGATTTTGGACTTTAAACCTTTTAGCAATTACTGTGGCTGCAGCTCCGCACACAGAAAACGACAGTGAGATCCCATCACCGAACGTGGTTCTGTCATGTTTGTGGATTGTGTGGTCTTCTCTGAATGTTGACTAAACACAGCTGATTCTCCCCTGCAATATATTATCTCTAATAAAGATGAAGCCATACAATTCATGCATTTTTATGTTCTGAGAACAAACCAAAACAAAAATTTCAACTTTTTTTCTTTTCAGCTGAGGGGAGACAACATAAATCCTTTTAAAGTGCTCTTCAGCTTATTGGCCAGCTGTAGAAAGTGCTCCAGTCTGCAAGTATAGGAGATGTGTTTATGTGTCTGGTCATCTCTGGAATGTGTGGCCACCAAGTGAAAGGCTGGGAAACTCTCGCAGGACGGCTGTGCTGATGGTGACCTGCCAGCACTGACAGCCTCATCCCTGATGGTGGAGAGAGAACGTGGGTATCTCTGCAGTGCAGATGGGTCTCCAAGCAAGCTTAGAGCACACAAGCCGGAAGGATGCTCTGTTCATCTCTTGGAGTTTGCTTGAGCCCTTTAGCTCGTTACAGCCAGCACTCAGCAGTTTGTAGGACTGGGCTTCTACTGTCTGAAGAGGAAAAAAACCCTTCACTTGCCCAGGATTTGTGTGTGTGCAAAAGGCCTACCAGAAAACTGTCAAAACTAAAGTGATCACACATGTCCTTCAGCTTAGGGAAAGAGAGTCCTAAGTGAGAGCATGTGTGCGCCGGCTCTCGGGCTGAGAAAATGTCAGTCTGATGTGCTTGGGAAGTTCATATTGATACAAACAGGGAGGCTCCCTGCTGCCCACAGATTTCCCACATAAAAGTCCTACTGGTAGCCGTGGGAACTTAGCAGCAACCACGCTGTGGCTAAAATCACCACTCTGAAAATGTAGTGAAATTAGTGTTCATAAAAGTGAAAAACACGCCACAAGAATGAAGACGTTCTGATTCACAGCCATGAAAATTACATGAGTTCTGGCATCAAAAAAAGGCTAAAATTTTGCTGTTATTCTGGCTTCAGAAAGGGATTGCTGGTGAATTTTTTAGAAGTTTCTCTTGAGTAAAAGTCTTTGGCTTTTCACAAATCAATTTCTGGCACTGAAGCATAAAAAACCCCTCCCAAGTCATGACCATGATGTGACACTGTCCCTTCTCACCAACCCTGTGGAAAGGGCCCATCCTGTGCTGCACAGTGGCCCCTAGTGAAACTGCATTGTTTCTTCCAGTCTCTGTGAAATAATTTCCAGCAGCTGGGTTGTTACTAATTTCAGTTCTGCCTTCTGATCTGACCTGCACCTCACTCAGATGATGCCACTCACTTCATATATTTTTCAGGTAAAAAAACCTCAAATAGCCGAGGGAGGGTTAGATGGACCAACAGACTTATCCCAGTCTAAATCGAAGATGAACCTGGGAGTCAGAGGCAAAGGTAATACCAGCAATAATGCAACTGTTGTAGCTCAACATTATAATTTAGCACCATTTTCTGATTGAAGTTCCTTTCTTGACTTTTTCTGCTATGCCTGCCATAGCAGAGGTGGCTTTGCCACCTGTAACTATTGCTGCTAGAATTTGGATGCTGTATCTGTTCCAGTTACAGGGACTTTTCCTCAAACACATACCCTGTTCCCTCACAACTGCTTTTTTTTACCTGCACCACAAGGATGTGAAAATGTAAGAAAAAACTTTTTCACAGTGAGGGTAACAGAACACTGGAACAGACTGCCCAGAGAGGTTGTGTAGTCTCCTTCTCTGGAGACATTGAAAATCCATCTGGATGAATTCCTGTGTGACCTGGTCTAGGTGTTCCAGCTCTGGCAGGGGGATTGGTCTAGAAGAGGTTCCTTCCAATCCCTGATACTCTGTAATTCTGTGAAACACTAGCTCCATAGTCAAAACACTGTATGAGGCTCTTTCCCTGTGTCTTATCAAGCCTGTTAGCCTTTATTTTCCAGGAGAAAAGCCACAAAGTGATGAGCATCATCCTCCCCTTGGTCCTCACGGTGTTCCCCCCAGCACCACTCTGTTTTGCCTAGCCTGCTGTGCTGACCCATAGGACAACCAACTATTGTGCTGGCTGGGCAGACAGCACCTTCCCATCCCCACCCCCACACCGGCAACAACTTATTACAGCAACAATCTTAAAAATAAAACAGGAAATGATTTCAATAGGGGATGTGGTGGCTGGCAGAGAAAAGTGGAGTAGGTCTAAAGAGCAGTTGTTCTTTCACGTGAGCACCGAGGCCCCACTGAAATGTTCCAGAGGAATGAGTGTTAGTGCAGCCTTTCATGTGGTAGAGGGACCTGCACTTGTTTTTGTTATTGCTGTTGAGACCTATTGTGGTGACTGTCCTTGTCACCTGGGCCTGAATGCTTCTGGTTGCCATGTGGTAGCATTTCGCTGGGGCTGTATGGCCCTGAGCTGATATCAGCACTTCCTCATTAGTCCATGGGCATTGCCTGATGATCTGTCCTGCATTCGGGCCACCCTGATAACCCCTTGACTTTAGCATCGCAACTATTTCCTTCCATTGCCTGCAGCTGGGATAGCTGTGCTCTGGCCAGTAAATAATTCACTTGCCCACTGCATTCCAGCATGAGATACTGTTTTGGTCTGGTGCCTGTAGGAAACACCTATCCAATCTGCTAGTCTTTCTGAGAAGAATCTTTAGCACCAGCTTGAATTATTGAACAAGCAGGTTTCAGACACCTTGGTCCCACAGGCTGCTGTCAGCTTTTTGTCCTCTTTGTTTTCTCCTGGGGGATCAGCTAGAAGGAAGTAGGGGTCTGGGTGAGCCCTGCCTCAGAAATGCAGAACAGCCAGAGCCTCTCAGGCTGAAAGATGCTTCTTGACCTCAGAAAGCTGTTTTCTTGGGGGTAATGTGTTGCGCTTCAAAATGCACTCTTGGTCTGCTTCCATCAGCTTGATATTTATAGGGAACATTTATTTCTCTCACCAGTTAAGTGTTTTATCCTGTAGCATTCAAATGCTTGGAACAGAGGTTCAGATACTTCTCTGCCTCCAAACACAAACATATCATATCTGGGTCTGGAAGTTCCTGACCTCACTGGAGGTTGACAGAGTATATCATGGTAGTTTTATTATGGGCTTGCCCTGGTCTTGTACTCTTCCCTAGGCATCTGCTATTGCCAGCATTAGAGATGGGATATTGCGCTAGAGAGACCTTTGGTCTGACCTCTTGTGGACATTTTTATGGTCTTTTGTCTTTATCTGGGGCCTCTAGAGGCCAATAAAGATTTTGTAAATATAAGGGATTCATTGTGATCCAAGAAGTCGGGAGCATAGGGAGGGTGTCTCCCAGCCCTGTGCTCCTTGGGAGCAAAGGTCTGATAAGAGAAGTGAGTATCTGGCATGTGCTGATGAAACAACTTCCAAAGTCTATCAGTTACTCGATAGGTGGTCCTCAGTGGGTAATGAAAATAACTGTTTCTGGTCACTTCTTAACATACAGTTCTTCATATAATGAAGGATTTCATTATTTTATATACTAAGAAATGTATAATTTATGTTTGCTTCTAGCATTGTTCCACAACCTCATTTGAAACATCAGATTTGCTTATCTCCATTGGCTTCTTACTTGGTTTCTTCAAAGAATAGAGGTCCCCCAAGAAGTTCTGTGTCCCCCTTACCAAATCCTGAAGGCCTGCTGAGAAGTGTGGGTATCAGTGCTTGTTGCTCACTGTTATCTAAGTGGAGCAACTCCAATGTCATGAAGCTGTGCATGGGTGACAGGCTCACTGAGACACATGGTGTTTGTGCTGCCACTGGAGATGAGTGCTGAGATATCTTTGGTGCACCAGGAAATGCCATGGGGGTTTTGAGACAGCAGAAAAGCTTTTGCTGAAACTTCTCTGAGACTTGTTTTCTCTTCTGCCCCCCTTTCCTCTTCTACTTGGTCAGAGGGAGGAAGTAGGACAGAAATGCCTTGTGTAAATTCAGTTTTCCTTTCTCCTTTTCAGTTTGCAAAAGGGTGTTTCTGCATGAGGTAGAGCATCCTCACGACCGAGAAGGGACCTCAGTCAGATGATGAGGAAGGCTTAACCAACTGGGTCCAATATCTAACCAATGCCTATCCCTTTCGGGGGTTTTTTGATCGAAAGCTGCTTAGCCACATATGGGAATAGGAAAAAAAAAAGGCACATTTGTTTCCACAGGTAATGTGAAAAAAATTTGAAAAGCTTCAGACAAAGATTTGCAGAAATCCTGTTCATCTTTCCATCTTCACTTGCTCTTCCAAGATTAGAAAAATCCCCCTCAGTATCACATTAATCCTGTAAGAAGTCCCATTCTCTTTTTAGTTGAATGTTGCTGAATAGTTTAGAATTCTGGTTTCCTTGTCAGTCCTGAAGCTGATTAAACATTTTTCCTTTGTTGTGATCTCTGTGACTTGAGCTGGAGCTTCAACATGGACAGTTGTAAAGAAAAGGCTATTTTAAAAATCAGTCTCTCCATTCATGTTCTGCATGCTTCCAAAATACTCCCAAAGATTCACATGTCTGTGTGCACAGCCCTGCCACCCCCCGTGCCCTAAAGAGTGACAGCCCTGCCTCTGCAGCCACAACACATGACCAGCATGAAAAAATTCAGCAGTGCTCATTCAGTTACCTTGTGGAGGCAAGAAAAGGTTCCATGTGCACAGTTGGTGCTTTCCTGCATGTTGCACAGCTTTGAAAAACATCCAGTATTTTAATCAGAATGAGTGAAGTATATGGTCCTGCTTAATAGCTTTCTAGGTGACACATTAGAACTTCAGAAGAGTCGAGAGTTTGCTTGATGTTATTCAAGTGTCAGTGCAATGTATACTCCGAAAAGAACCACTTCATCCTGAAAAATATTCCCTTCTCACAGGAAAAACTGAAATGGCTGATGGGGATTCTGTTGTGAAACTGGAAAACACCCCTGCAGCAAACTCCTGACAGCTCACAGAAAGCGTCAGCCTTTTCTGCAGAGTTCAAAGTATATAGACATAAGTGAATGCTTTGAAAACTGTTAAGGCTGCCTGTGTGTGTGTCTCGCTTGTCTAATCTGTGGAGACCCTTGTTACTCATTTGGGAAAGGAGATAAAGGTTACTGAAGTCAATAGAAAAAGGCAGAGTGATTTGAGGTGGTTTTAGGTGAGGTCATGTACTTAGCCTCCTCCAACTGCCAGCTTCCTTACTGTTCTCTGCCATCCTACATTTTCTGAACTGCAGTGAGAAGATGCAACTCTGCAGATTCACATTCCAGGAATGCTGGCCTGTCCCATCCCCCTCATGCTGTGAGCCAGGGGCTTCTGCAAATGTGGTGAAGAACATCCCTCCAGTGATAGCATACCAAGAAGACCTAGGAATAAAAGCTTTTGAAGCTTCTTTTTTTTTAACAAAAAATAAAACCTTTTTTTCCTACTGAAATGGCATAAGGTAAGAAGGTTTCTGGAAGGATTAATAACATCCTTTACAAACACTAAAGTTACAAACATGTTGGAAGGGACCGTGCAACCAGAGCATTAGAATCATAGAATTGCCTTGGTTGGAAGGGACCTTCTGGATCCTTGAGTCCAACCATTGACCCAGCTCTGACAAGAATCATCCCTAAACCATATATCTAAGCTCTATGTTGACCCATCTCTTAAATACCTTTGGAGATGTTGTCTCAACCACTTCCCTGGGCAGTCTGTTCTAGTGCTTAGTAATACTTTCAGTGTAAACGCTTTGCCTACTATCCAGTCTAAACCTCTCCTGGAATGACTTGAGGCCATTTCCTCTTGTCCTAAACACAGGTCAATTCAGAGGATTTACTGAAAGCATTGCTGTGGGCATGCTGAAGTGGATGGATTCTACTAAATTTCAAGGTCGGGGGAATAAAGAGGGCAAAACTCCAAAGCTTCAGCTTACTGCCTGATGCTTTTAAATACAAGTATGTCCAAAAAATAGTTGGTGTCTGTAGACATTTTTTTTTGCCTGATAGCCAATGGTGGTTGCCAGAGGCCAACACTGCACCTGGGCTCTCCTTGTGAAGAAGAAAGGCTGGTGGCAATCCCTGCATCCCACAAAACACCACTGAGGAGGGAAACCTCTCCCATGGAGCTACTCCAACACCAGTCTCTGGCTGAGGAAAACAGGGCGCTGTCTCAGCGTAGTGTCAGGGACAGCTGTTGAGGGCGCAGACAGCCACCCACAATGTCTGCAATGCTCACAGCTGCTGCCTGGCTGCATTACAGAGGTGCCTGCGCCGCAGCACATGGGCTGCCTGTGATACCGGGGAGGGGGGGGGGGGGCCTACCAGCAGGGGGCCTGGGATGATATTTTACAAGTCCCCCTTTTTTTTATCCCTCCTCTGGGTGCTGCAAGCATGGGCACGTTTTTATGGCATCTAGAGCATTTCGCTGGATGACTTGGGAAGCCAACTACTGACTGGACAGCAGCGTTTCCAGATTTAGATTAGAAGAGGAAAACAGCAAGTGGTGGGTTCAAGTGGGGGTCAGTGGCTATGTTATACCACAGCTCCTCTGCTGAGCACCAGGGGACTCATGCTCCCCCGAGAATGATACTGCAAAGTGTGAGCAATGGAGATGGCCCAAGGTGTTTGCTTTCATGATTACAGGTACCATTTGCACTGAAGAAATACTATTATTCCGTTGTAAACATGATTTATAATATGACAGAACCTTTTCAGATGATATTTGGGCTTCAGACTTGAAATGATGTTAATTTTCTCTTGTTATCTTGATGTATTAAGCAGCATTTTAGCAGGGGATTTTCAGAAAGGAAAAGATGGGTATTGAGGCAAGACAATATTCTGCATCTACTGATGGGCTTGATTTTAAATAACCACTAGTACCAGTGAGCACAATTAGGAGGAGGAAAGCATAGAAAAGTTCTGATCCAGACTGAAAACCAAAATTGGTGCTGATGGTCACATTACAGATACACATGGAAAAACAAACACTGCAATACAATGTCATTGGCATTCGACGGGGACAAGCAGCATTTAAATATCTCACATCTAATAAAACCTGAGTTTACAGACAGCATAAACCAACTTGCTAGCCCAGCTCACATCCACCATCTGAGAATCTATGGAAGAGTGTTTCCTGATGGTCTGAACAGCAAAGCAGATCCCAATAACAGTGTTTAGTAATTGCAAGCTGGCTTTGAACACTGCAAGGTTTTTCTTTAGATTAAATTCTGTTTAGTTAAACTTTATATCACCTTCTGCAGGACAATGTTCCCTTTAAAGAACAGACCCAGGGCTGCACAAGTCTCCTTTCTCTGCCCCCTCAGTGTAAATGGTGATTGCCAAGAGCAGGGCAGGTTCAATCTCAGCAGAGAAAGCTGCTTACCGTTTTGTTGCCTCAAGGAATAAAGCACCATTTCTCACTCTTGCTGGCTGAAAGGCTTGTGAAAGTGCAGCCTAGGCCCCAGCCCAGGGTTTGCTGAGTAAGATCTAGCCTGTGTAGGAGTTAGTCATGAATAATCTGCTCGGAGTTACGGTTCAGGTGGCTCATGGCTCTCACACAGCTTTTAGGGCAAAATATTTTTAATGCAGGGGCACACCATGTAAAAACATACACACACACACGCACAGAGTAGCACTTTTAGGCTGATAAGGCTTGTTTTCCAAATTGTACCTTTCTCCTTTGCAGCAGCCCAAATTCCACATTCCTGCCTTATCTCTTTCTCAGACAAATCTACTTGAATCTGAACCAGAACTAACCAAAACCCAGAAGGTATGAAATAATGCTNCAATCTGAAACAGAACTAACCAAAACCTTTAGTTCTTGACCCAGAAGGTATGAAATAATGCTGAAAAGACAATTCAGAGAGCTCCATCCCTTTCATTTAACCTAGTTTCCACAGGCACATCTGACTACGTATCTGATGGTGTGGTGCATGCAGTGCAGGTGCTGTCCATTGAGAAGAAATTTGTGTCATGCCCATCCCTCTTGCAGGATGTCCCACTGCATGGGAGCCCTCCTCCCACCTCTCACCCTCACTATGAGGATGGAGCTGGGCCAAGGTGGGGGAGAAGGGGAAAAGGAAATGTTTAGATCTGCCTTTCTGAAATAAATGATCTGTTTTTTCAACCTGCTTCTGCCTGCAGATTTAACCACCTCACACAGCCCAAAGTGTGTAGCCCTGGGGTAACCCTGCTGATGGTGTGTTTTGTATTCCTAAGCAGTGCTAATTCTTTGAAGCTAAGCTGGCAAAAATTCAATCATTTCTCAGGAGATGCCCTTTCCCTTTATCTGTTCACATTGTGCTCCTTCAGCAGATCTGGTTGGCCTTTGTGTCCGAATCCAACTTTGATGGGGTGGTCTGTGCTGGAGCTTGGGGAGGTCTATACTGGGTATTAAGAAAAAAATTTACTCTGAAGAGTTATGAAGCACTGGAACAGGCTACCCTGGGAAGTGATTGAGGCACCATCCCTGGGGATATTTAAAAGATGGTAGATGTGATGATGAGTGCCATGGTTTAGTGATGATTCTTGTCAGAATTAGGTTGATGGTCAGACTAGATGATCTGAAAAATTCCTTTCAACCTAGGCAATTCTACGATTCTGTGGCATATGACAACCCTCTTGCACATGTGGGCGGCAGCTATAGGGCATGCAGGTGGCTTCATGCCATGGTCTTTTCATGAAGAATCAAATGTATCCTAAAAAAGGCAAGACCGGAGGGTGAGAACCATGGCAATGATGTGCTATCTGAGTGCTGTGCTTTCAATAATTGCTCAGGTTTTAGAGCAAAATGGAGAGCTGCACTTAATGTCTCCAGCAGTTAGCAAAAGCCAACAGTAGAGCCATAAATGGTTCTGTGCGGCTTTACAGAAGGCCACCCAAAGGACAGAAAGCAAAGGGCTGGTGCTACCAGGAGCAGGTGTCCCAGCGATTGCAGCTGCAGCTGCAAGTGCAAACAGCCTTGTTTTGAATATGAAAACTTCAAGCTGGGAGGCACAAGGGCTGTTGAGGAGGGGGAAGGAAGAGGTGGAAGGGCTCAAAGATGTGGAGCTGAGTTAGCGTCTTGCTGGCTGAGCATGGCCCAGCTACACTGAGCAGCCAAACAGCCTCCTTGCCAGCTCTCCTCCAGCAGTGCTTCAGGTCTTGCTTTAAACAACTGCTATCACTGCAAGGAAAGTGCCATGCTAGCAGGAAAGCCCATGGAAAGGTTATGCAAAAAACCCTCCCATTTTAAATGAATGCATTGTAACAAGTGCCTCCTCTTCAAAATGATCCGTCATGGATAGAGCTGGTTGTCCATGTTTCTGTATAATCTTGTCTTTCTATGCCCCCTATTTGCTTCTTGTGGATCAGTGATGCTTTTATCCTGCTGTTCATTGGGAGCATGGTGTTCTACAAGGTCTTGTATTTCACCTTATCATGAGTCAACTCTTACACTCTAAAAACACTTGATAAATGTAATATTTTGGTCTACATGATTGTTTAAAGTTATTTTTTTGGGTTTTAAAATAAGGATTTAATCCAAAACTGATGGAATTCCCAACACTTGGTAAATCTTGGTGATAATGCTCTCAAGGACAGGAGAAAACTTGCTCTAAGCACCTAGGAACAGATGCTTCTTGCAATCAGGACTTCATCTTCTGATGACTTCATAAATTATTCTTCATCACTGAGTTAATTCTCTAATTTGCAGCCTTCCTCCCAGTATGCAGGACTTACTGATTCATAGAAGTAGATCTGTTATCTTTAGGAGAGTGACTTGTCTGAAAGTTTCAAAATCTAGCCAAAAGTAAGCATAGATTACTATCACTGTTAAATGTACGTGAATAACTGACATTATGTATTTTTAGCCTCATTAAATAAATGCTAGAATTATTGCAATTTTCCTTAAATAGCCTATTGTACTAATACATAATAAATGTGCACAATAAATAGTAAAGCTTTTGTTTACTGCTGCTCCTCATTACTACATGTTTTAGGTCTGGTTCTGTTATTAGTATGAAGTCTATTTTCGGTGAAAATTCTTCAAATGTCAAAACATGACTGAAAATGCAGCAAACTGCAAGTAAAACAACCACATTTGAAGGAATGCAAACACTGCTTTGCCAAGTCGTTATCTTTATAGTGGTGTCTTTGCTCTATATATTTACACAAATGCAGAGAGAGATATTACATATTAATTACACAGGAAAATCTTACTCATCTCTGTAGAAAAACAGGATAGAGAGTTCATATGTGGCTCAGCCCTGGGATGATGTGATATTGGTGTCTGTGCTGTTTTCTAGATGCGATTTATCTAACACTGGAAAAGGCTATGGTTTGGGGCTGACTAAACTCTGGAGTGATGCTGCATGATAAAAGTGCTGAGGGGAATTTTTGGGGCGTCTAAAAGGCAACGTATAAGACTCTGTAGGTGTAAAATCAGAACAACTTCTTTTTTTTTTTTTGTCTGGTGGCTGTATAAAAAGCTCACTGACATTTGGTGGTACAGACTAACCTCTCCCTCCCACCCATACCTTTAACCACCTCTTGCAAAATGTAACTGCCTTAAAATTGAATGCTAATGTTGGGATTTTATTTTGTCACTTTAGCTCATCTTGACTTTCTTTAACAGTTTCATTATATCTTTGGCATCCCAAATGGGAGCAGATTTTAGTGCTCAGAGGTGTGACCAGTAAGGAGGGTCAGCAGACAAACCCAACATCTCATCTGGGATATGGACCACTAGTTATCTGCAAAATACTTAGCATTGCAGACATCTGAGGGTTGACAAGAACCTGTCAAATGCTGAAGAAACAGAGTTCTGCCCACTCTACTCTGCCAAGGGGTCAGGCTAGGGGTGAGGGATGGCTCCTTTGCTCTAGGAACCTGCTGAGCCTGGTGGGTTCTGGAAAAAGACCTCTGAGCTAAGAAAGCCCTAGTGCTCTTAGGCATCTTGTGGAAATAAAGGTCGGTGGGCTGGTGGAGATGTTCTTGAAAGCAGTGCCCTGCAGGACAGATTTGCATCAGTAGAACATTTTGCTTAATGGTGCTAGTTGGATCTAGATGGTGATGGATGGTCTTCTCCAGCATTTCCTCCTCCATGTGGGCTGGCACCTCTCTGTAGTGGAGCTGGAGTGTAGTGATCTATCTGTTGTTAATTCAGAGGCCTAAGCCTACTATCAGACCTGTTATTCACAGAACCTTATCTCATTTGTGTTCTGAGGTGTCTGTGAAGGCCAAGGGGGCCCTGGATTTTCTCCTGGGCTGCCCAGGTACAGTCAGTGGTGGCAGCTCTGAGCACGATTCATCCTAGCCAGTTCATGTGCCAGCTGGTGCAGAGAAGGATGAATACATGGAGGTAGAACTGGATTTTTAAGGAGCAATTGAAGTTCTTTACTAGGGTCTTTTAATTTGAACTCAAGAGGGAGCCTGATATGAGCAGAGCTTGCTGCTCTTACCTTCTCAAAGTCACACAAGTGGAAATGCCTGCTTTGACTGAAGATGCCTCTTGTTCTGAATATGCAGAAAGATGGAAGCTCTAGGTCTTGGTGGAGATCAGCTTATCCCTAGGTCTGCTCCTTGTCTTGCAGTGTAGTCTCAGATCTTTGGACATAAACCCATTTGCTTCCCTATCTACCACTGCTTCAGGACCTTGTTTTATGAGGAATGGGGAAATCCAGGTCCTCATCACATTAAGGATCACGAGGAGATCTTGTTTTTTATGATGTTTTTAAGTCTGGGCTTCCTGTCCTCTGATGATGGATCTTCATTTCAGGCCACTAAAGCGAAGATGTGAACACCACTGGTCTTCATGGGACTGCTGATCTCCAAATAGTCCCAGGTCTGTGTTGACAATGGTCTGGAAAAAAGCTTTGCTGCTTTCTCTTGTATTCCTAGCTCCTGATGGTGCAGCAATCCCAGCAGTGAGTGTATTTTGAAAAACATCCTGACTCTAGCACAGTAAACAAAAGCTTGAAAAGTCAGCAGTCTTCTTTCCATACCCCAGGTTCCTCTTTCCACACTCTGGAAACCTAAAAAGAGTACAATTATAGTTGAAACTTAGGATTTCTTTAACAAGAGGGTTTCAGCAGTCCAACAGACACCATCCATACAGTGGGCTTAGTGGGTTTTTTTCTTTATGTGAAAATCTCACTGAACTGGGAAGGTTGGCTGCCAGGTGTGGGTGACAAAGCTCTCAGATATTGATTTTCAGTCTGTCAGTCTTGAAAGGAAAAACATGTCTTTCATGTCACCAGGCACTGTATCAGAGCCCACAGTGGCTCACAGGGTATTTCTGTGCATGGTGCCAGTGAAGACAATAGAACATCCTGTAAAGTAACAGCCTTAGCAAAACACCACAAGATAAAATTGTGAAAAACACACTTCTCTGTTCCTTTTTTTTTTTTTTATACCAAGGCTTTTGGTTAGAAATAAAAACATACTGGATCTGAAATTGCTTTCTCCTGTGTTTTGGCTTCTTTTTAAGCCTCAAACCATTTTAAAGCTCCACTCCCCTCCCTCAAACCCCATTGAAGCTTGATGTGGGAGAATGTGGGCTTTTTTTCCTACCGCTTTCAGTCACTGTCTGACATATTCTAAATGTGCCTTGATGTGTCCGCTGCTTTTAATATTGCTGGCTAACACAAAGAACTTAATTTCTTCCCTCCTTCTGACACACATAATTTGCATGTCCACAGAGAAATGTTGCTGGATTTTGCAGGGAGATTATATGGGAGAGCAATAGAGCAACCTCCATAAAGTCCCTGGTTGGTGGTGACTTAGTCAATCAGTTTTCCTATGGCATTACATACTTGAGGACTGGGGCATCTCTCATGCAAAGTGCTACATTTGTAGGCTTGACACTTCAGAGCAGAAGGCTTGTTCTTTCAGTTGCTGCTTTGAAGTTGATGGAAACTTCATTTATTGTCTTATAAGTTGTTGTTTCTGCTTCAGTGCTCTTCGGGACACTGCTCTGTCGTAAGTGTAACCTCAGGAATGGGACTTAGGATTGAGGTGCCACAGCTGGCAGGAATGAAATGTCATTTTTTCAAGTTTTTTTTTTATGTTCTCGTGAGAGACATTGTGCCCACACCATGGTGGGAAAAGAATTTCTACCAAAATGCACCTCTTCTGTGTTTTCAGGCATATGCAACATCCTCTTCTACTCCCTGGCCCAGGTCTGTGTCCAGACTTGCTGTATTTAAAGTTTATTGTACCTCCCTTCAAGTTGGTTGAACTCTGTTGGTGGGTCTGTTGATTCCTTTAATGTCTATTGCAGTAACATCATTTTATTGTCTTTTGGGATGGATGACTTTGTGAAGAACATGATCTGCCAGAAGCTCTGGGTAGATATTGACCAGCTATGTTGCTCACTCATGCAGGTCTTTGCCAAAGTATCAGTATGAAAACAGGAAATTATGTAGGAAATGTTAATAAAACTTGACAACAACAGCTCAAAAGGTGTTTGATCCACCATTTAAGTATACATAACTATTACAGGATGAGGAAACAGGAAATATGTGTGGGGGGGAGGTGATGAGAAAAGAGAACTGTAAAAAGAATAAAAAGACCAGTCTTGAAAAATTCCAGGTCACTCTTTCTAAGTCAGCTGGTGTGCATGAGGCATTCATCACAGCACACAGACCCTCATTTAGGTGTTATGCATGTATAACCCAAGGAGCTGGAATTGAGATCTTCAGCAATAAGGCACGGAATATGAGACTAAGTTAATGCCAAAGAGAAAAGCTCCTAATGAAAAAAGAGTTTAAAAAAATTCAGTAACTCTCTGTAGTTCCTGTTTTTATTTTCAGAATCTGCTTTTGCCCACAGCCTTAAATGAAATGCCAAAGTGCTACTTATCTTCAAGAGTTTACTATTTCATGACTACTTTTTTCTTTTCTAAGATCCCCTATGCACCACCCACTTCATGTTCTTCCAGAAGTAGCTGAGTCAGATAAAGCAAGCACACCTGCTTTTTCCTGCTGTGTTTTATTGCAGTGGTTTTTTTCCCCTTCTTCCCATTGAGGTTTGCATGAAGAGTTCCCTAGTAACCCACTTGAGAGTGTTTGTGAATGAAGTCTAATAAATGTGTTAATTTGAAAGAACAGTGGGGGAAAAAAGAATATTGATTTGGATGTAACAGCTTCCTTTATGTCACCTTTCACTAACAGCATTCAAAGTACTTGAAATACCTGAAGTCATGATTTGCAGTTTATAGAAAAAGGAACTGATGTCCAGAGTTGGACACATTTGATAACTAGCAAATTAATTGTAGAGTTCAGATCTGCTGATTTTTATCCTCTGGCCCATCTCCATTTATTGATACCTTTTCCTATGCCAAATACACTAAAAGTGCATTTAAAGGAAAGTATAAAAGGAATTACTCTCTAATGTGCAAAACATTAATTATCTTCCTTAAAATGTCCAATGTGGACTTTCAAAAACAGGGAGCAGTAGTTACAAGCTGCACACTGCCTTCTAGCCATTGGCCTGCACAAACGTATAGGGCTTTGTGTCTCCAAGAGAGTAGGAGATGCTCCTGTGTTGGGAAGGCAAGGAAAGAAGGACTGTCCTGGGAGTGAAGAACAAGACCGTCCAAGCCCTGGAAGCAAAGGAGATGTTGAAGGTTTGCCCTGTATAAAGTGTAGCAGTCTATTGATTTTAGTCTTTAAAATGTCCCTCCTTTGGGTCCATGATATCATTGCCTAGCACCCCATGAACTTCATCTAGAGTGCTTTTGTGTCCTCTTGTGTTAGGTGGAATTACAAAATGCCAAGTTTACTCATGAGTGAAGTGAAATATCACCCACGTGTTGGCCTGTCGTGGTGGAGACAGCATGGCCTGCACTAAGTACCCTCTTCATTATCTCCCACAGGCAGGAAAAGACACTACACAGTCACCTATTATCGAACAGGCTTTTTATAGAGAATGATTTCTCTGTGACATAGTCTTATTGTGTGTGTTTTGCTTTTTTTTAGGTAGTGACATTAAAAGCTGGTGTCATTCCATGATGCCTTTAATTAAGACTGGCTGGAAGCACGAGTCACTTTTTTTGAAAGGCAAAGAAAACAATATCCAGTTTGACCAGTGAGTCTCCTTTTACCCCCATAGTAAATTGTTTTCCAGCTCACTCCACCATTTTCAGACTCTTCTAACCATTTTGCTCACTGTGAACAAGGATAGGTGGCTGCTGGAGAAGGCACTGGATAGTGAGAAAAATGAGTAACACTCCATGTCTGCATGGGCTTTTAGGAGGAAGCCTTGTTTGTATATATAAGAAAAAAAATGCAAGCCAGGTCAAGGGCAGGAGGATTACATGCCCATGCAGTCACTGTTATTGAGCAGGAGGAAAAGGCTGGTGAGAAGATTGTAACAAGGAGTAAGGTATGGAGACTGATGACACTTGCAGGATGTAGGATGAAGTAATTCTTCGGAGTTGGCCTTGGACCATGCTTTCCTGGCAGCACTCTCTTCTTTGATACTCTTTGCCTCCCATTTCCAGGTAGAACACCATGGTGGAGTGTAGCAGTCTTAGGAACACCACGTGCTTGTGGATAGAGGATTTGATTACCTTGTATTAATGATTAAAAAATAAAAAGAAATCTAACCCTCATCAAATCAAGCTGTGAAAAACTCCTAATATAAATTGGATTTTTCTGAGTGGGAGCAATAATGAATATTTAGGTAGAGGGACCACCTAGGAATACTTTGCTTTTTCTATTCATATCTCATTAAAAAATGAGAGTGGATGTAAATGAGCCCAGTGAGTGCAGGCTCAGGTAAAGGCAGGATGTAGACGAGTGAGTGGCAGAGAAAACACAAAAATCCTGGGGGAGCTGAACACCCTGTAAAGATTAGTTAGCTTGGAGTAGCACAGACCTGGTTTGTGGATGTGCTGAAGATAGCCTGTGTGCACAGCCTAATAACAGGATCAGCTCAAGAGTAGTGGAATATAATTTTCAACAGCACGTAAGACCTTACAGGCAGAAAAACCTAATGTCATGGAGCAACACAAATTACAAAGCATCTTGATCTTGATCTTAAGAGTCTCCTTTCATGTCACAAACCTGATGGCAATGAACACTTGGCTGTGCTGGCCTTGTGCAAATAGTTGAGATCTAGTGAGATGATACAGGCAGCAGAGACCCCAGTCCAATATTAGGGCAATCTGTCCCAGCACTGTTTGCAGGTGTTCAAGCACAGAATGCAAAAAAGGGACAAGGTGAAAGATGAGCCTATGAAAAATCCAATTTAAGTGTGACATTCCTCACAATAGTGAGTAATGACAATTTGTGCAGCTGGAACACAAGAAATTCCATGTGAGCATAAGGAAGAACTTGTTTTCTTAGCTAGTAAGAGAGCACTGGAACAACACTGGAGAGGACCTTCTTGGATGTGTTTCTGTCCAGCCTCCTCTAGGTGAACCTGTTCTGCCAGGGGTTTGATAGATTATCTATCAAAGTTCCTTCCAACCCCCATTATTCTGTGATTCTGTGCTGCAGTCTTCTCAGAGACTTTACTCTTGCAATCATGGAGAAGCAAGCTGGTGGCACCTGATGGCTTCTCCTCAATTCTCCATGCCCTCACTATATTTTGAGGGTCATTTTTCTCCTCCCTTGCAGATCTGCCACTGCTTGAGCTGTACTGTCTGGGATGGCAACCTGTCACCTTGCTGTGGTGCCTGGTGGCCTGGTGTGAGACAACAATTCTTTGTTCCTGTCACAGAAACAGGTCACCGTGGTTAACCACTGACTCCTTTAGGTGCAAACAGTTCCGTTTGAGCTTGTATGTATTGATCTTCTCTGTGACATCAACAGGACGGTATGTGGGAGGCAAGACATGCTGACTTGAGTCATTTGAACTTCTGACAAAATCCTGCATAAGGAAGCTCAGTGGGTGTAGGGGTGAGAAGGTGCTAGAAGTAGGGACTGAGATATAGAAATAAATGGCCACTTGACAACCCAGCAAATGACAGGGCTCAAGGAGCTCTCTGTTCTGTGTAGGGCAAGGCTTGGCGGGAAGGGGCAAAAAGACTTTGGAAAAATGAAGGAAATGTTTTTGAGATGGTATTTCACTACCAAACCTTTTAATGAGATTCCTTTGCTGCCCCATGTCATGCTGAACCCTGTGTTTTAATCAGAGAGCCATAAGTGAATATTGCAGTGGTCCTAGGTTCTGTTGACAAACTCAAGTTGAACAAGTAAGTTATGGTAACGAAGGTCTAGCAGTCCTTGTTACCACATGGACACAGAAAATACCTGATAACCAGAAAGAGAAAATGAAGCCCTGGGTAATGCAACTGTCTTGATCAAGCTCCAGATGGCCAGGGGACCAGGATAGGTGGCAATGAAGCAGAGTATGGTTACTAGGATCAAGGTGCTCCAAGAGGCTCTGTAGATAATGCTATCAGTGGTGCTCCAAGAGGCTCTGTAGATAATGCTATCAGTGGTGAGATAGAGATGGCAAAGAAAATCCTGGTGGCTTTATGTTACAGACCAATGCAGAAATGTCTACTAGGTATCAGCAAAAAAGTAAAAAATGATGGAGTAGAATTGTTTTATGTAGGTCTTTCTCAGCAGTTACATTCATCTTGCAAAACTCCATAAAGGTAACTACTCCCACTGTCTTCTGCTAGAATAAAGGCATTTAAAATTTTTGTGTTCATACTTTTGAACTGCAAGTTTTATGCCAACAATTAAATTGTGAAATACTCCAAAGATCTGGGAAATTCTGACAGGAGCAAGCACTGTACATTTTGTACATTTAAAAAACAAATTATTTTTTTCCTGTTTTCCCTGAAATAAAGCACTTTTTCAGACTGTTTCAACCATTTGATTGTTTCCATACAGTGAGTAATTCCCATCTCTGAATTGTGAGTCTCTAGGTCAAGTTGCTCCAATGTCAATATCTGTGCAAAATCCCATGGGCAAATAAAGCTGGCTACTGATTGATAAAATATGTGATACTTGTGTTGGGCACAAGGACTCTGCTGAAGATCAGTGTTTCCTGCATAATAGCTGCATTTTTCAATGTTTTCTAGAGGCTACCTCTTCAGTTTTCCTGACTGGGTCTGTGTCAAGACCTTCCCAGAATCAAGATCTGACCATTGAAGTTGGGCAGTTATTCTTCTGAGCTGGGATATCAGAATCCACCTGATGCATTCTGGTCCTTTCTAGACCACCTTTCACTAAACCTGGGGTTTTCTCATGCCATTTAGTAACATTATGCTTTATATCTCAACATTATGCTTTATATCTCTGTGCCAGTGCATCTTGCAAACAAATGCTCACACACATGGCTTAGTAACACATGGAAGCACCACTAAGTGTCTCCCAATCAATGTTTTCCTCATTCAACTCTTCAGAGAAACTCCAGAGGGGTTAGCCCCTGATTCTGATATGCAAGTTAGGTTTACAAGGTGGGAACAAGCCCTCTGCTTCATTGTGATGGATGGAGGACAGGAGATCTCAGTGCATCCGGACCCACCACAGCCTGGAGCCAGCAGTCAGCTCTAGGGCTTGCAGGTGTCTGTGTCAGGATATCTGTACAATGTTAGCTTCACGGTTCATTAACTTGGGAATATGTTCATCCTGATATATTCGGTATTATCTATAGTTTTATTGTTTAGGTTCCAGCATGACACCTTCCATAGCCATTCTGGAAGAAAAGCCATGGTGAAGAAGTAAATGAAAACGTGGGAAACTCACCTTTTTTTTTATGTGGTAGGGAAATGGGTGAAATCAGCATTGCAAGGATGATGAGTGGATGATATATACTTACTTCCATCTATGCTGTGCCACTGAACAGTGTGTCACTGTGTGAGTGAAGAGACTGGATATCTGGAGACAATGAAGAAAAGTCTGAAGATAACTGGGGGCCAGACCACTGCCTTCCTCTGCTCTGGCACCAGAACCTCTTTCCATAGCTTCCACAGCAGCATGAATAACATCTGCTGCAGAGTTTTATCTCACGCCCTCTCCCCAGAGGGAGAAATGTGTGCACTGGAGTGTGCTGTTTTGCTGAGGAGAAGGGTAGCTGTTGGTGGTAGATGTGGCAAGTGTGTTCATCTCAGAAAGAGCAGAGACATGGACCTTACTGGTACAAATGGAGGTGATGTCTGCAGTGACAATGCTCAGACCCTGGGAAGGCTCTGCCACAACTGTGGGGAAGTTGGAGATCTGTCACAGACAAATTTAATCCTCCCCCTCTATGGCACCATCTGAAGATGCTGAGACTGCTTCCTGCCTGCAAGGCAGTTCCCCTAGATGCAGCTTGATGCTATTCCCAGCACCAAACTGTCTTTGTGGAGAAGCACAGTTCTGTTAGGCCCAGGCATGTCTGCATGGTGACCTTAAAGTGGGCCAAATTGGTGGCTGTAGATATCTCAAGTCTTTATGAAGAGTGGCAAATCCCATCACAGCCTCTCTGCCTTATCTGTATGTAACCTCTGTCCTCCCAAGCCCTCCACTGTTTACTTTTTCCCCTTGTATGACTTAAAATGCAGTTATTTTTCAAATTTTCAGCTTGTAATCAACAGAGGATTTTGCTGTGTAACCATCTCCTATGAAATAGTGGCTGGGCATTTGGTTGTCATATGGCTGTGCTGTGTAATTATAGAACATGTTACGGTTTGATGGATGAAGTCATTAAGAGTACAGTAATTAGTACCAGTCTGCTACTTTGAACTGCTGTGTGGTGTCACATATTCCTTACAGTGAATTACATCTGTGCACACACTGAATGCAGCATTCTAACCATCTGATGCCTCAGGCTTACATATTGTTACGCTGTATCCATCCAGGACAGTTTTCACTCATTTTAAAAAATACACACACACCAAAACCAGACAGCAGTCTGTAGCTTCCTACCTCCTAGAAACTGCAATTTTTTTTTTTTTTTGGAAAGAAAAACTCAAAAAGGAGAGTTTAGAGGCTTGGCATGATGTCTGACATGGGCTTGGCACAGGAAACAAGATCTTGCAGTGGAAAGGTGAGACTCTCTGCTACCATGTGTAGGACCTCGAGCCAAAAGTAATTCTGATTTTTTCTGCCTTTCAACTCAGCAGGGTGTTTGCAGCCCCTGAAGAGCAGTGAGTGATATGCAGCCTCTTACGCTTGAGCTGAGCTGCATGTTGGGATTTCAGTGATGGTTTATGGAAATCCCAACTAGGTGACAGAGGTTTTCCATGAGAGCTGTATGCATGCAGGAGTCCAGAAAGGATGGGAAAGCAGCTCTGCAGAAGAGAGAGGGGGCAATGGCTTGTCCTGGGGTGTTGCTCATCCTTGACCAAATCTTGACTGTATGAGGCATCTCTTTGCAGCCTCCCCCAAGCAAGCACCCTCTTCCTTCCTGTTTTCTAGCCCAAGGCCCTGGAAGAAATCTCACACAATCTCTGAGAACAGGAAGGACACAAACCTGCTAAAGCAGGTCCAGAGGAGGGCCACAGGGAGGATCAGTGGGCTGGAGCACTTCTCCTATGAAGACAGACCAGGAGAGCTGGGGTTGTTCAGCCAGGAGAAGAGAAGGCTCCAAGGAGACTTCATAGTAGTGTACCAGTACTTAAAGGGGGTCTACAGGAAGGCAGGTGTAGGACTGTTTGGCAGGACATGTAGTGATAGGGTGAGAGGCTATGGCTTTAAACTAGAGCAGAGCAGGCTTAGATTAGACATGAGAAAGAAATTCTTCACCATGAGGAAGAGGTTGCCCAGAGAGGTGGTGGAGGCCCCATCCCTGGAGACATTCAGGGCCAGACTTGATGATGTTCTGAGCAACCTGATTTAGTGCAAGATGTCCCTGCTTACTGCAGGGAGGTTGGACTATGTGGCCTTTGAGGCTCCCTTCCAACTCAACACATTCTATGATTCAATGATTCTATGTCTGTGGTGGAACAAACTCAACCATAGTCAACAAACTCAACCTACAAAGGGCAGCTGCATCCTTGCTCTGTGGCTCGTAGAGGGCTGATTATTTTACCCTCTTCCACCTGCACTGTATTCCCCTCTGGAAGACCTCACTAGGTGTGAAAAATCAAAATGTGACCATCTTCAGCAAATGACAGCTCTGGTTTGCAGCATAACATGTTGGTGCCTCCTGGGAGGTCAGCTAAGGGTAAACTGCTGAAACTATGGTGTCTCAATTTTCCATTAGACCCCTGCTGTGTCCCAGCTCCCAGCGTGCCTTAGTGTCTCCCTGCATGGACAGTCCCCTCACACTGAGGAAGAGGCAGCTTGAAATAGGGTAGTCCAACTCAGAAAGAATATTCAAACTACACTGAATTTAAGCTGGATTTGGACCAAAACATACTAAAACACTTTGGCCTTAAGGATTTTATTTTTTTAATGAAAAGTTGTAATTTAGTCTGGGAAACAATCGCCTTTAGAGGAAAAATAGAACTGAGCAACCACAACTAAAAATTCCATTTCCTGCTGAAAAAGTATCCGGCAAGAATTGCACTTAATCCTGTGAATAAGAAGTGGCCTTTGCTGGCAAAAAACAAAAAAAGGAGGACATATGAAAGCAAAAAAACAAAAAAGTCTTGTACAAAATACTTCTGAGAGTATTGATTTGATGACCACATACGGAATGGAAGTCTGTGACCATCTGATCCATCTTTGCAAGGGGCAGAGCTGCCTGCTTTAGAAATTGCTGCTGGTTTTAGAGCTCATTTGTGGGGGTGGCAGGAGAAGAAATGGCCTGTGTGAAGTGTCAGTCATTTAATCTGTCATGCCTTTTCTCAGTTCAATGAGCTATTTCTTCAGCTTTTTCATTCCTTTTGAATGTGATGTCACTCCACAGACGGTGCTGAACCGTGCTGTACGTATAACAGTGCCCTTAAGTCCAATCTGCCCCATTCTCATTTTGTTATCATCTGCCAAACTACCTGGTTACGAGTTGCCAGGGGAAACTTCATGAGGACAAATGATGTGCTTAGAGACACCATCCCATGGGCATGAACAGGTACAAACATCTTATTTCCCATTTCATCCTTTTCACACTTTCTTGCCAAATGTGCTGAGATACTGAGATGGAGAAGACCTGCTATAGAGAGACATGTCTAAACTGACAGATAGGTCAAGGTGGATCTTTGAAGTGTCCTTTTTCAATTCTAATTCTGTTCTGGAAGCTCAGGGATAAGGCAATGTCAGAGGTCTGTTTTGTAATAAGGTGTAAGATGAGAAAGAGCTACCTTCTGTGAGGGACAGGCCTGTGCCACTGGGACTGTATGCCACAATATGAGTACTTTGAAGCTCTGGTTGTATTCACCTTAACCAGGTATAGTGTCCAAATTTGAGGTCCCTTTGCAGACAGTGGAGGGCCACTGGCACTTCTGGGTCAGCACCTTTCGTGCTGCAGTAGCTATCAAATGTATGATTTTAGTAGTATCTCAGTTCCTTGCCTTGTTTAAAGAAGTTTTTTCTCTTTTGAAGCACATGAACCCTGGATGGTGAGTGACTGCCATCATCCCTGTAGTCCCTTCCACAAGCAGTCTGAAGGACTGTCATTCTGGAGCTAATAAACTAAAGATTTAAAACTGAGCCTAATCTACATGATTTCATCTGGGTACAAGTTAAGAAGCAAAAGCTGACTGTTCTTTTCCAGAGTGACTGACTACACCATCCATTTTAGATGCTTCTACTACAGTCTGCCTTAGTTCCTTCTTCAATTTCTGTGAGCATTTCCCACTCTCTGAAAGGTGCTGTGCTGTCAGCACCCATCTCCTGGTGGTGGACACCCTGACAGCAGTTTGCTTTAAAGGTATTGTACTGAAGATTAATTACAAGTGCAAAGATCTTAAATTTGGCCCTATCCTGTGCATTGCTGCAATACTGAATGAGGTTTTATCTTTGTCTCTTTGAATGGTTGCTTTGGAGATCACTAGAATGGCCCTAAGAAGACCACGAACAAGGCAGGGGAGTGTGCATAGTTTTCCTGATCCTGAATCAGCACCTCGGTCTACTCAACGTCAGCTCTCAAAGAGGAGCAGTGTATAGGCTTGAGTGCTGTTTGTTTTCTTTTTCCGTCCTGTGGCCACTGAACGGATGCCATGGCAGGTGTTGGCTGTAGGATGTTGCCCGTGGATGGACAAAGCAGGTCTGTGGCTGGTGAGGAAAAGGCAGAGTCACCTCCGGACTTATCCGGGCTTGTTTTGTGCTTGGCGGAGGTCTCTGAGCCCACATCTGTTCTCCACACCTGACCCCCCCCGGGACCCTCTCCACCGAGCTTCTGGCCCTACGTCCCTACTCTGCTGGATCTGTTATCAGGCACAACTTTATAGCTGTGACTTATACGGCTTGTGGCTTAAACCATATGGTCATTCTTTTATGTAGTATTTCTGCTTGCTTATTTTTCATTTTCCCACACCCACTCCATTTATTGTTGGCTGCTTTCCCAGCACCTTTCCTCCAGAGAGGGAATTACATAAATAGATCTCTGTAGGCTTTAGAAGGCAGATGTTGATGGATAGGTCTTCCTGGACACACTGCAGACCAGTGTGAAAGGAACATCACCTATGTACCTGCAGACACTCAAGCCAGAAACCATGGCTCTCTGCAACTGAAGAGCTTGATTGAGGTGACAGTGCCACCGTGTTGACAGTGCCCACACGGGGCCAGTGACAATCTCTTGTGCTTCAGCTGCTGCGTCTTATTAAATGGTGTCCTGCTTTGAGTGATTAGTCTGCAATCACTGGGAATGAATGTAAGGCTCAGGGGGAATTAGAAATAATTGAGGAAATTAAAATCTGCATAATGTTTGCATTTTCCTCTTCATATGCCTTTTGTAATGACTTAATATTTATGTACCCAGTATCTGAAAACATGTGGTTGATTTGTTTTCTTCACTTAATTTGCTACTGAAACATTTACTTACATTTAAGACTAAACAACTAATACATCTTCTTTGTGTGCCTCAGCAAAACTTAGTGGAGGCGCTTCAGTGGGTCCTGTCTCCCACACTCAGGATTCCCCTTTGGTTTTAAAACAGCCTGTGGTAGGGAGGGTTGCTGTGCTACCACCTCTGCAGGGTTAGCAGCTTGGTTTGAGAGAGGCTTCTTTAAGCTGAAATGTGTTTTAATCACAGCTAATAAAGCTAAAATAAAGGTAAGGGTCCCTCTAGAGGAAAACTGTGAAAAGATGAACTCTTCAGCTGAACTCTTGGGGAAACGGGCATGTTATCTGGAAAGCTGGTGAGGACACTGGTCATTTGAGGTTTGAGTAGCATTTATGGGGCTTTTGAGTGCAGGTGTCAGGAGGAAGAACCCCAAAATTAGGCTGTTGCTCCTGCAGTTGGAGGGCAGAGTGATGGTTCTGTGCCTCTGACCAGGGAGGGCCAGCTGATTCAGAGAGTGGGATGACAGAACTTGCTGCCACCAGGTAGCTCTGCATCATGAAGTGAAGATGGATGATCTTGTGCTCAAGGGTGTGAAAAGAGGGTGCAGCAGGAACAGCAGTTATCTGGCTTGGCGTGTGTGTTTAAACAGGCATGATTAACACAGCTGGCAGTTGATGCCTTTGGACCCCATGCCCTGAAAGTCCCTGAGCTGAAGGCTCCAGTTCTTGGTGGGACAACCCCATGCCAGTAGCCCTTGGGTCCACACGGAAACCACCTGTGAGCTGTGCCCACAGCCCAGGAGCCAGGCAGCAGCTAGCTCATCTCCAAATCCCTATCAGTACAGCCATGGGCAGGTAACAGCAACAAATGACCCATAATCAAATCCCAGATGTGGATATTTCTGAATTGGAAGAAGCCTTTTTCTGGCCTGAACTTTCCAGCTCACTGCTTCCTGCGAAACAGGACACTGGCTTCCCCAGTACTGTTGCAAGGACTTCCCTTTCATAATGTGAGGTAAAGAATTGCTGGAGTGCAAGCTACATCCCAGAGCCCCTAAAACTAAAAAAAAAGCCAATATCTCTGAGGAATCTAGCAAACCACTCTGAGTTAGATCAAAGTTCTGTACCTTGTCCCTACTTCCCCTTCTCAAAAAGCCAGGAACTCATCATTGATGCTTCTGGTGCTGCAATCAATACATAATTAGCAACACCCAGAACAGGAACAGTGATAAGGATCTCGTCGTAGTGGGATGATGCTGGTAGTGGGGAAATACAGAACCTTGGACTTCAGAAATGAAATACCCCATTCTACCTTGAAGATTTTGAATACTGGGGGGGGGAACCCCCAAATTGTCTGTAATTGTGGGGATGGTGTGGGGAGGCCAGGGAGCTGCACCAGCAGTAAAGCCTCTCTCTTTCTCCATGCTTCAGAGTAGATGTTTGAGTTCAGGAGAACAAGCCCTCCCATGTGTGCATCCTTCCTGCCTGTCTTCATGGTGCAGTTTGGAGATGTGCCACATTAATTAGCTTTTGGCCAAGGGAACGGCTCCATGTGTGAAGAGGAAAATTCCCCAGGGAACCCACTGCATAAACCACTGTCTGGGAGATAAGACTGGACCTCAAAGAAGAAACTGATCTTCTCAGACCATATTATGTCTACATGTCTGAGAGCAGACAAGTGTGGAGACCAGGAAAAGCTGTGTGCAGGAGGTTTTCATCAAGTGGAGAATTCCGTGGGCAGATACAGCAAGTTGCCTAATGAGATAAAGGCACAAGAGCACGAGGAGCTAAGGAAACACAGTAAGGGAGGATGGGAGGCATGAAGCTGGATCAGGGTGCTGAGCCAGGGGATTTTTGGTACAGGCTGGCTCTGCAGTGCTAGACATCCTGAGAGAATACTTCCAGACAACACACTCTTTGTGGAAAAAAATGTGGGTTAGGTGCTGGCATATCACATACAAAAATGTATTTCAAAAATGTGGTCTTGGAGAGACGGGTTAGAACCATAATGGGACCTCTCCCATGCACAGATTAAAAAAAAAGTTACTCTGACCAGTCGCGGACATCTCCTCCTTTGAAGTCTGTTCTTTTTAGGCATGGAAGAGGAAAGCATTTGATGTAGCAAAGGGAAAGCTTGTGTATCACTAGCCTTTAAGTAGTTAATATTGGAGAGAATGTTATTGTAACTTACTAAATTCTCTCTTTATGGTTCATCCTTCCAACACTTTCAGTGCATAAAAATTGCCCTGCTTAATCCATTGTGGGATCACATCTTCTGTTTCTCAAGACCCCTCTCTGTTGTGCTTGGCTATAAAAACACTTATCCCTCTCCACACCTCACTTCCCACAAACTCAAACACTTTTAAAAACCAGTGGTCCATAAAACTCATCCTGAAACTGTAAAATAAGACCACAAATCTTTATTTATTTTTTTTCTGCCTTCTTTTCTGCCAACCGACACATCAAAATGAACTATCTGTGTACTGGCAGAACTTTGCCTCTTTCAGGTTGTGACTTCAGTGACACTCAGTATAAAGCATGATTCTGCACATGCTAATGCAATGTTTCATCAAGACATTTGAATCTGCTTCAGCCTCATTTTCTTTGGCTGTACAGGACTGGGGTTTCAAAAATCAAGTCACCTTCCAGTTGTAACATGAAGGTGTTCCAAGGACAGTCAAGGAGAAGGGCTGCTAGCTGAGAAGGTGCTGCAAAGCTGAGAATAATCTCACTTTAGTTTGTTCCTCCTTGAACTGCACTGTTTTCAAACTAGAGAAAAAGGTACTTTCATACTCCATTAAGCAGCACAGCCTTTTTAGTTACTGGAGAAAGTGACTAGGTTAAAGGTAGGGGCCTAGGTTAAAGATAGGAGCAAGTTTAGGTGAAAAGAAAAACATCTTTGGATCATATTCAGAGGAGTATTCTGCCATCTTTCTGCATATCCCTTTTTCTTTTGGGGTCTTGTCCCTGTAAGTTACCAAGAAGCTGCTTTCAGGGTTTGAATTTTGCCATTGGCTTTTGGACAGTGAGCTGGGGGGGAAAGGAAATGCCTTTTTTTTTTTTCTCCTGCCATAACTCACCTGATGTTCCGAGAGGAGCAAATCAAGGAAGAAGCTCAGTTTTCATGGAGCTGGACATAACTCCACGTCAGTGGAAAGAACTGTGCTATCTTATAGCAGGAGAAGAGCCCTTGGGAGCCCTCATGGTAAAGGGGCCTGGAAGGAAAGCTTGAGTCACTCAGTCCCGTCTACTTCTGCTGTCGTCACCACATCATACGGACCTTTCACACACCGATCATGTTCCATCGTAAAAGTAGATAGCGGTTTTGCCCCTGTTACTTGGATTATGTGGTTGCTTGAAAACCTGAAGGTTCTGAAGGTGGGGAAGAATGCAAGTTTCACTGTGTTAATGCTGGAGAGAGTTTTTAAAAAGGAAAATTGCAATATACCATAAAAGGATGGCAGCAGCCCTTGGATTTATGACCTATTGGACAGCACCGTCCACATAAGCAGGGCAGGTGTGCGTGCAGCATCCAAGGTGATCAGGAAAATGGGGTCAAATTATGTTTTATGGATGGCATGGGTAAAATTGTGTCCCTCAAACTACTTTCAGGCTTGATGATGTGGAATCTGAGTTAAGTGACTGAGGCATGACTAAGTATTGGTCACACCAGAAATGTTCCAGTGTTTGGTAACCACATCAGAGCAAAATGGGGCTCTGAAGGCCCTGGTGATTTGGATCCCAAATGTGAATGCAAATGCCTAACAGAGCTTGAGTGCAGTCAGCTCAAGCAATTTTTTAATGCTATCTCAAGGATTATTGTGAATGAAACCCTAATTGCAGCACTCCAATTCCAGGCATATTTTGATGTCCCTGAAGGCTTTATTTTTACACAAATATGCAAATGAAAACTGCTCTGCTTGCTCTACTGATGTGATTGCAGTTTGGCATGCTTGGCCTATGTAAGGTGTGCGCCTTTGTTATAGGACTAACAAATGCAGTTAAATCCATTTAAATGATCACATTTGATGATAGCTGCTACAGGAAATTTTGCAAAGCAGAGAAGTGCACAGACAACAAACAAGAAATAAGGTGATGTTCCAAAAAAAACCTGGGAAAGTGAAGTGCCAAAGCTGTTCCCTCTAGTTCAAGCACCCCACTGACACTATTAAAGGGAGGTGGTGCAGTATCTTGCGCACCAAATAGGCACCACTTACATACAGATTGCATTTCACTTAATATTAAAACTTTGTGCTTGAGAGGGAGGAGACAGATTGAGATAACGGCTGTAACATGATTTCCTACATTGGCAGCAAGTCAACCACAAACTCAAGATATGTTCTGAGTAACATTCGTTATTAGCTTACCCCAGAAATAATGTGAGAATTCCTCCATAGCCAGAGAATAGGCACAGTGCATCATTAACCACGGTGTCAGCCAAAAAACCAAGCACAATTTTATGGCCTGATATTCACAGCAAATGGGTAACAGATTGAAACTCCCAGTAAGCCTGTCAAAAAGAGCGAATTATTTACTCCTTAGGTAGTTCTAAAATGTAAGCAGACACACCATAATGCAAGATGAATTTACAAAAAGAATGGAGTTCACTGTGTTTAGATCAGAGACCAAATGAACTGCTAGGATAGATGGTGGTGTTGTACCTACTTACCATTGAGTATGCCTCAGAACTGCAACATGGACACAAATACTTTCTTTAAAGCTCTCAAGGTGCTCACTCTTTTTTAGCATCTCCATACTCATTTAGCTTTTTTCTCACTTCTTGTTGTGACTGCTCATCTGATGGTGACAAAGAGGCAAGATGGATGCCATGCTTCTCCCAGGATCAGGAATCCTGTGCATAGAATCATAAAATAGTTTGGGTTGGAAAGGACCTTAAAGATCATCTAGTTCCAACCCCCCTGCCATAGTCAGGGACACCTCCCACTAGATCAGGTTGCTCAGTGCTTTGTCCAGCCTGGCCTTAAACGCTTTCAGAGAGGGGGCATCCACAGTCTCTCTGGGCAACCTTCACTGTAAAGGATTTCTTTCTTATATATAGGCTGAAACTACCCTCTTCTGACTTACATCCATTATTCCTAGTCCTTCCATCACATATCCTATTAAAAAGTCCTGCCCCTGCCTTTCTGTAGGCCCCCCTCAGGTATTGATAAGCTATGAACTGAACTGAACTGAACTAACTTGTGAGCTTGTTTTCTGCTGTGTGGTGGCATTTGGATATCCAGTGCTTTAGACAAGGGCTGCCTGTGTCCTGAGTCCTTCTGGAGAGAAAGGTTTTTCATCTTAGTGGTGGAAGAGTGCTTTATGAAAAGGAATCCCTTTATACTCCTTGTCCTTCCAAGTATAACATTTGGTTGAACTCCCCATGGACTCTTTTACTTTTCCCCTGGTTTAGGCCCAGAGACACACAAAGGCACAAATACAATCTTTTGGAAGGATAAGAATTTTCAGACTCCTCAGATTCCTCCTTTTTGACCCATGGGAGACAGTTAATGCTGTGTGCCTGCTCAGTGTATTAGGACATGGCAAGAGGCACGAGGAGCACCCTTACCTTTCTGTAGGATCATGGTGACCACACACTGCTGCTGTGGCTCTAAGGGATCCCAGGATCACTGAGCACCAGTGATCCTGGGGAGGAAGTCAATCCTTCCAAGAAGGACTGGAGGAATCCTTGGAAAAAGTGGATTCAGAAAGTGGGAAATAGGTCTCCATGCATCAAAACCAGTGCCAGAATGCATGAAGAAAGGCATTCCAGCCTGCACAGTTGTAGATGAGCAACCTCTCTGTGAATTTTGTGTTTGTCCAGTGCAGTGGATGTACTTAAAAATATTTATTAGATTGTCCTTGTGGTAGCAGGACAGAGGTTTCTCCTCTTTCCAAGACAGGGTATAGGCAAGTGTCCACACATACATTCACCGTTTCCTCCCTTCTCATCCTTCCCTCCCATCCTCCTCCAGCAGTAAATTATGCAGTTTTACTTTACTCTTTCTTTTTTTCCCCCTAAAAAATTATCCTGCCTCTCACTCATCCATGTATCTTCCCCAGTTTCCTTTGCACATTGTCTTTAACTGTTGTAAAAGGCCAAGAAGATTTATGGGCTCACGACCACCCCAAGGCTTCAACAGGTCCTCATCAGTGATTGGGTAGCCATCTGTCACTTCTAGCTGGAGACACATCCCAGTGAGATAATTTTTTTCTTTTGCCTGGAAAAGCAGGATTTGGTGTAGATACAGGAAGACAGACTTTATTTTCCCAGTGCATGAGCAAAAATAGAGACAGCAGAGAGCAAGATACTTAACTGGAGATTACTTCATGTCTATCTTCCAACTTCTTAACATTAAAAAAAATCTTAAAAATAATAAGGAATTGTTTTCTGTGGGGAGATAGCAGAGTGGATGATCTCTTTCTAGTGTTGAAAAATATTTAGACAAAAGACTTTTGGACGGGTTGGTGATTTAAGATCTTTCCCACACCCAAGATTCCATCATGAAACACTTCTTGAATAAAAGGAAATTTTTAGACCTTATGAAAGCCAGGCTTTTTAAGATTCACATTTGGGCACGCAAAACAAGTAATTCAGAAACAGTAGTTGCAACAGACTGTATTGGTTAACCTCCTCTTGCCCTCCAGTTCTGCAGAGGGCAGTTCTGCAGTTTCTATTTTGGAAAATTGTTGCTATACACACACTATATATATATATATATGTACATATATATGTATCTATGTATTTGTTATTTCCTAAGTGGGAAGCAATTGCTGCAGTTATCCCCTTAGTAAATCTATTGATATATTTTCTGCAGAGGAACTGACACCCCCTTGTGCTGCTGAACTGATGATCACAGAAACAGAATCAACAAATGGTTTGAGCTGGAAGGGACCTTAAAGGTCATTCAGTTCCACCCCCTCTGCCATGGGCAGCGACACCTCCCACTATATTAGATTGCTCAAAGCCCCATACAGCCTGGCCTGACCCCTGCTCCAGGTCCAGATCTTGTGTGAAGTCTTTGTGTATGTCAATGAAAGGAGAACATGGAAAAGAGCAGTGTTTTTGTCTTCCCTCAAGCTTCAGTATGGTTATGGACTTGACCCCTGCAGCCTCCTCCCTTTAACCTTGCCATTGTACTTATTAGGCTTTGTAGGGTCACCCAAAATGAGTCTGTTTTCTACCATGGCATTGACTCGCTTCAGCACCTCCTCTTCACTGCCATTGTTTTCCAGTGCATCTCATTCACCTCACTCATCCATAATTTGAAAATTACATAACTCCCACTTTCACTGTATGAATTGGATGTTATTTTACCTTCTCTGCATCCCAATGCAATGGAGGACATTTTGTGAGCCACACCAACATATTAACATATTTCTGCTCTTGTCTTCGCTCAGCTTCCCTACTATACAAGGCTTCTTGTGGCATCTTAAGCAGTTTTTACCCTGTACTACTGTGCCCTGGGCTTAGCTCCTATGGTGTTGTCTTCTTTCATTGTATTTTCTTTTCCCATGCTCTGTTTTTCCCTTCTCCCCTTTAATTTAATTTTATTTTGTTTTGTTAATAGAGACAGGATGAAGCAGAGATATCCTAGATGTCACCTAGGATAAAACATGTATAAGCTGAGTATCCATTTGGTAACATTGATCTCTCTCATGGTACCAGGTGAGACTTGTCACCTGGTATCAACAGTTGACATCATGAATCAGTTGGTGCTCTTGCTTGTTATCCTGCAAATGACTGTTCGGGTGAATGTATTGTGAGAGTGTGCATTTGCAAGAACTAAATGATCTTCTGCCTCTCCGAACCAAGAAAGAAATGCCAGATGGAGCAGCGCGCCTAGTGTCTTACTTTGTAGAGCAGGTGCACATCTTTTTCTTGACTCTGTCCAAATCAAAAAGTCTCCTTGCCAACAAAGTTTGACCTGTAATATCTCTGTGTTTGGAAATGTGATTTTATTTTACTTCCAGAAGTTTAATTACCTGAAGTTTTCAATCTCCTCCAAGAGGGTTTTTTTTTTGGTCTCTAACTGCTACTAAGTCATACATTAGCATTTTTCATGTACCTAAGTACTGTTGGCTATATGTGAAGAGACTAGACACTTTGAAGTGGGTTTGATGGGAGTAGATTATCCCTTTTATTGTGGTTTCCTTTAATGTCATCCCATTGTGTGTTATAGTGGTGTGGAAAAACAAGCCTGACCTTTCCAGCAGCTGCTGCTGAGCAATGGGGAGACATTGTGGCCAGATGTCCACTGCACAGATAGCAATGAATGATGTAATTTTTGGTGTGTAATGGATCTGTTGATAACATTTGACAAAGATACAGGGTGATGAGATAAAATAAGAACCTTGTGCTGCTTTCTTTGAAACAGCTTGATGTCTCCAGGTGCTGGGCTGGAAGCAGAGCTGAGTCAAGGGCTTTGAGCCAGCGTAGGAGAAAGTGCTGACTCTGCTTTCAAAAGGTGGAGGAGTTGCTGTTTTTAGCAAGCATGGAAACCTCAGTCTTTTTTTCTTTCCTTAGTTAGCCAAAATTACTCCATGCTGACTCCCCTTGTCTCAGTAACCACAGAGGATTCTGCTGAGGGACATTTGAAGGGTCGTGCTTCCAAGCCTAGTTTAGGCTTCATGCCTGCTTCTCCTCCTATGGTCGTGTACTTTTGGAGGGAGAAGGAATATGCAGACAGAAGTGACCTAATGCTGGGGACACTTTTGGTGCAAACTTTTTAGCATCATAAGTAACAGGGACCTTTGCTCCTAAAATGGTGTGGGGATCCTTGTACCTCCTGCAGAGCACTGTGTGATTGTGCCCTGAGACATACTTCAGTCAAACATCTCAAACACAAATCTTGGAAAACATTGGGGGAAGGGAAGATAGGGACATGAATGCAACCTCCTCCAGAGACAGGCATTCCTGTGTGGTGCATGAGGTCACCAGCAAAATGAATCTGGTGATTTCTGACACTCCTTAATTTACCTGTGTCCGCCCCAGAGACTCATACAATTTGTCACAGCTGTCAGTAAGGGTTCAGCAGAGCTCCAAGAGTTAAACAGCAAAGGTATTACATGGCAGGTCTGAGACCGGCTGGCAGAAGTGTAAAAGCTTGCAAAATACCTAAAATGTGACTGGCTTTGTCCCATGCTCAAAAGTTTTTAAGTTTCAGAAGCAGTAAAACTAATCAAATTAAAAAACAAAGTAAAGAAAAAGCTAAGAGAGTTTTTAATGGAAAAACTGGCAGAGCCAGGGCTAAAATATTTTCACCAGGAGACCATTTGAGCTTTTCAATCTTCTCTGCCAAAGTTTGTTAAACTGTTATGCTTATTAACTCTTTTGCAATCCCTGCCTTAACTGTGCCTGAAATTTTAATGTTAAACCACTAAATCCATTTTACAACCCAAGATTATAATGTCAAAGAGGATGGATTTGTGAGTATAAGCACTGACCCTTGAAAGATGAGACATGAAGCATACACTTCCTTTGAGACTCTACTCTGGCCCAATGAGAATCAGTGGAGGCAGGACTGAGACTGTGTAGAAGTGCAAAGTCCATCAGAACACACGTACTACAGAGGTGACACCTGTAGCCATTTGCCATGCTTGATCTGAAATTTCTGGTTCTGCTGGTGGTTTTGCAGTGGTGATTGTGAATGTCACAGCATCATATTCCTAAACTTCTACCATTAGTAGTGAAAAAGGGTTGTTTTTTTCTATTTTTTTTCCTTTTTTTTTTCCAAGGAAGGTGTAAATGTGAGTGAAACATTATGGCACTGTACATGGTTTCTATAGATTGAAGATGTACATTGACAGGTCTACAGCAAGACTGAGGACACAATCTGAAAGAAAACCATTGTGTTTACTTACATCTGGAAGAGTGGGTTAATAAGTTGGATTCTGAATGGGGAGTTCCACAGAGGAAGTTACCAAGCAGTGGCTACAGATGGAGAATGAAAAAGTTAAAGCAAGCATGGGACAGAGAGAAAATTTAAGCAGCCACCGTTACTTATTTTGGGGTATAGGAGAGAACTGGGGTATAGGAGACAATTGGAGGCATCTTGTGGGAGGCTGGCTACAGCTGCTGCATATTCTAGGTGGCTAGATCTACTTAAAATCTACTAAAAATGCGTAATTCCAGTAACTGACAAGGATTATGCCAAAGCATTTGCCTGACTTTTGAATAGATATTGAGTTAATTTTGATCTTGACTGTTTATTTTCATATCGTGTGTTACTAAACGCAGCAGGCACTGGCATCACCTCTTCCTTGCTCTTTAGAAGATAGTGAGAAACAGAGAAAGATTTAAGCATTGCAAGCACTGACTCATTCTCAGGCTGCACAACCTGCCAAATGTGAGTGGTACTGCTGCTTGGCCTGGAAAAAGTTTTCCTCCCTCCCTGCCCCCCAAACTAGAAGGAAGGAAACCGATACTCATGGCAGGCAACCAGGATGGCTAGAACGAATATTGGAGAAGTTCAGGAAACTAAATATGGGATCCAAGGTCTGCAAAATATGCCAGGATCAAAAAAAAAAAAAGGGGGGGGGAATAAAAATACAGAAATAACAAAAGAAAGGAAATAAAAAATAACCATAAGAGATTCCATTACCAAAAATCAATCCCTGGGATGAAGTACTCATTAAAGGCCTAATCATACCTTCCCTATGCAGGAACTGGTTTGGTAAGGCACTGCTAGAGGCTGAATAGCCATTCTTCTGAGGGAAATCAAAAGAAGAGGGTTGCAGTATTTTTCTGCAAAAAAAGATTTCCAGATCACAGGGAACTGCAGGAAAACGATTAAATCCTGGATTAGGACAACTTGACCATGGAAATTAATGGCGAAAATTCCCCTTTGTTTCCAGAAGTCAAGGAAACATGTCATCCTAACCCCACTTTAGACTCAGCAAGACCAAGTTTCACACTGTCCTGGGATCATATTTGCAATTACACCCTGCTAATTTATGCAGCTCATTAAAGTCCTAGAGCCAAATGGTGCAGCTGACAGTACTCAGTAGGATGTCAAGTACTGTCTGCTCCACCAAGGTGCTGCCAAGGAGCCACATCCTGTGTATGTTCTCCTGGAAGTATGAGTAGATACCATGGATAACATTTTTAGTGTCTTCCTCAATGCCAAGAGAAGCTTCTGCTTTGACTCCAGTGCAGAAATTGCACTGGGGAAGCTCACACAATTGTACTTTTTCTGTATTTTGATTTTACTGATCATTTGACTACCTAGAAAAATGTAAGCTTTGCATCTTTTTCTTCTGTTCTGACTGCCCTTGTAGTATCTCAGGAGTGATAAGCTAGCATTGCTTTGAAGGACTCAGTCCCCACAGATTAAGGAATTCCTGCCCTCAGTGATGTGAGACTTGAAGTAGCTGTTCTTTTTGGGTGCCCAAAAGTTCATTTTTCATACCTGTGTTAATATTCTTTTTAAATCTGTGCTTTTCTATACTGCTTCTGGTCACGGCAGAAAAACTGTGGTATTGTTGTTGCATGCCCAAGTAAATGAGACCTGAAGATGAATCATGAAGATGTTGTTTGGTTTTAATCCATTGGTGGCTTTGTTGATTAAGATAAAGACTTTGATTAGGCACTGGAAAGGATCTGAGAATTGTGAAGGCCCTGGAGCTTGAGTGTGAACTACTCTCAAAGCCTGAATCTCTTGGGAATCTGACTAGTATTTCCCAAGCTAGTATAAGCTATTACAGCTTTTGCCATACTGATTAAATACTGTGTCTTTATGAATTACAGGCCTTCCATGAATAGGATGCGAATATCCTTTTTCACAGCTTGGAGATGATTTTCCTATGGTTGGGTAAATCAGTTGCAGGATGGAGGTAATGCAATAGAAGGAACTCGATCTTTGCTAAAGAGATTTTCAGTTTCACATAGTACAAATGCAAGAGTTGTGTAGAAGACTGAGTTTTCCTTACAGAAGAAGACTCATCTTCTCCATCTCTCAACTTCTACAGTCCCTGCAGCATTTTTATGGCTAAAGATGGAGATGGACTCAAATACACAGAGGTCACAATGTATTAAATGCAGATTAAAAGGTCTTTGCAGTGCTTGCAAAATCAGTCAGTCACATTAGGAAATCCTGGTCACTACTAACTGCTGACCCTCCTTGGTTTGGATGACATACTCTTGCCTTCAGATGCCTTCCCTGGGGAACAATTGCTTTTATGTCAGTTGTTCTATCCTTTCCAGATGAAATATGACTCTGTGTCTTCCACTTTGGTTTAGTCATTTTTTTCCCCCATGCTTTGTTTATTAACCCGCACAAGTGAGAAACTGAAGTTTTCCTGATACTCTCTATTCTACACTCAGGGAAGAGACACATGAAAATTTAAGATCAGAATCCACTGCCACCATCATCCCACCTGCAAACATTCTAGTGAAGGGCTCAGCTTACCAGCAGAGCATCTCCATCAGTGGGGCTATTTCCACCTGAGCTCCCATATCTTCTGTCTGTAGGTGCTCTATGTATGCTGAGGGACTGTGCACAGTGAGACAGATTCAAACATACCCTCTTTCCTTCACTGGTTTGAGGTTTTATTGCAGAGAAAGGTTTTGGGTGAGATGAAGCCTACTCTTGCTCTTCCCACTGTTATGTAGCACAGATATATCAATGTTTCATTTACCTTTGTGAGTCCTTAACATTTCATACCTCTGATTACCATGCTGAGCATGATGGGGAAAAAAGGCACAAGTGAACAGTGAACTTGAGTGATAAGTTTGGTTTCCTTAATTTGACATTGCACAGAAAACCTGCCACAGCAGCAAAGGGTAGATGTATTTCTTTAAGGCAGCATTCAACAGCCTGAGCTGTGAGACCATGTTTTTTCTTCTTGCTATCAGAAGTTACAAAGGGTTTAACCCAAATTTCAAAGCAACCAAATCTGTTCTCCAGCCTGTTTCTGATTTTGCTGGCCACAGCACAATATTATTAATAAAATACTGAAACAAACATACTAAGACTGGGCTACATCTATTTGTGCTAACTGACAGCCTCTCCCTGCAGAAGTGGAATATGAAACTCTGTGCAGCGGACATGGCCCATAGTGGGAACCCTGATTTAATGCCACCAGAATTTGCCTCAGTAAGAACTCAGTAAAAATGTGTTTCTTATATTTTCTTTTGATCACTGGATCCTTTCTGACATCCCCTTATGCAAAAAAGGTCCAGGTAGCTCCAGATAGCTCCAGGTGAATGGCTGCTCATGCTGAGCAAACTTATGACATGGATAAATGCATTTTGGAACTGGACAGGCAAACTAAGTACATTCCTTCTTACCCATGAAAACAAATAGTTTTCAGTCAAAAGCTCCACATCGTAATTCAAGTCCACATTGATTCTTTTGTATTTGTCTCTACCACAGGGCAATATATAAACCCCAACTTTTACTTCTTAGCTAAGCAGTTTAACTCCAGCATCTAATGTCACAGCAAAGGTAGAATACCATAACAGATTTTACACATAGAGGCATTAAACAGCCATTTTAATATCTATTTCCCACCCATTACACATAAATTTTAATAAATGTGTTTGAAAACAGCAAACAGGACACATACCAATGGGAATATGCACTCTCCACCGCATACATCTTTTATGTATAAGAGTGGTCTATAATAGGTGGCAAGAAAACATCTAATCAAACATCAATTTGATCACTAGAAACAAAGTGGGTCAATGAGCAGAGATAAAACCCAAGAAAAAGGCAGGATCCAATATAACGCAAATACTTGGGACACATATTTGTTGTACAAAGAGGGAGCAGAAATGAGGGAAACAGAATCATTACCTATGTGACTTCAAGAGCTAAATCACCACTAAATATTATTTTAAGCAACACCATGGTTAACAGAGAACAATTTCACATTTGTGGATAATTTACAACTCATCAGCATTCTGTCAACATTTCCTCATATGCATGGTTTGATTCAACTTAGTGAAAGACACCTCCCATAAGAGCTGAAATGTCTCAGAGGTTTTAATGATTTTCCACATGGAAAGGGCACACTTGGTAGCAATTGTGTTCTTTTTTTCCAGTACCTCCAAATTAAGTATCTCATTAACAGTGTCAATGAATACAATTGCTTTAAGACGAGAATTCAGATCTGGAAGGAAAACGAAGTCCAGTGGTGTTTTACTTCTTCAACAGACAGATTTTTAGACACCCTGAGAGCAGACAGCATGCACAAGAACAAAATGTTAGACTCTTGTTTTTGTTGGCTGTGAATAAATTCATCATAGGATACATGGTTTAAATATGACCTGATGTAATTCCCATTCTCCTACTACTAGCTGCTATCTGCTGAGCCAAGTTCAACTTCAGCTCAGTTTCTTTTGAGTAAAGATTGCAGACTCTTGTCTTAATTTCTTCTGTCCAATTCAGGATGCAAAGCAGCTCTGGATATAGGCTGTTTTTTACTTTTGTAGTGGATGACAGTTTCAATATACAAAACTACTTTTTGCTAATGTAATATATTAGAATTAACTCATTCATATCAAAGGTGCAAAGTCCTCGAGTGCTTTACAAATTACTTTAAATTTTAGAAAATGTGTAGTATCTCTGCTTGGTTTTTGCTTAAATTCATGTTGGAGATTTTTGCTCTCATTAATAAGTCAGATAAATGGACAACTGAGCCCTGCAGTTTAGGCATAAATAAGTAATTGGGAAAAAATACAGCAGCTTTCAAAGTTCAGCAGAGAAGGAAATCCTTAGTCTTTGTTTCTAACTCATGATTTAAATCTGTGGGCAATTATAAGCCATTCAACAATTACACAGTGTTTAGGGCCAGATTTTTCCAAAGGACTCAGAGGCCACAATAAGCTGCAGGTTTTCAGAATAGCCCAGCTCCTGCTAAAGCGCTGAAATGAGTAGGCAAATTCACATGCTGATTTCTGAACTCCTCTTAGCACTTGGATACCCCTTTACTCCTACTTGGGAATTGATCCCTTGAAAACATGCCCATCCCATAGACAGGGGAAGACAAAATCCAGGATAAGCTTCATATTAGTGACCTGCCTATGCATGATCCTACAAAGGAGCTCCCATTTCCAAATCTGAGAGATATCCAAGTGGAGATACAAATCCCAGGGATTTCCAAAATGCTTTCTCCTTTTAACACGATAACCTATATGAAGTAACATACATAAATCAACGTTTTTCCTTTTGGAGGGAATGTGAGGTTGGAGTTTGGCCTCCTCACTAGCTGCTTGACACTCTGGAGACCAGCACTCTTCCCTTGTCACATGTCAAGGGGCCACCTCTCTGTCTTGGATATTTATAGTTAATTCGTGTTTCAGAAATAAGTTGATAACCTTTACAGTGGTGTGGAAGGCTAAACTTTTATTGCAGGATTGTTAAGATAACAGTAGCTTTGAATGAGTACTGCTGCTGTATCAGGAACCAAATGGAAACAAAGCTTTGCCTGTCTGCTCTGCTACCTGGGTCTCGGCAGTGGCCAAGAGTGGGAAGCTCCTACAAAGCCAGTTGCTTGCTTCCTGGAACTCTTGTTTTAAGGGAATAGAAGTGCAATCGACTTTGCTGCTGCTTGTTATCTAAGGAATCTGTACACTACTTAACCTCCATAAAAACCCAAACCATGACTGTACTGTGTGAGTTCTGCAGAGAGCATCAGCATTCCAGATCTGGGGCCATAAGACCTGTGAGTAGACTGTGGGGTGCACAGAAAATTGTGTCTTTATGGCAAGCTGAAGGGGAAGGCTGTTTGAAACCATTTGAACTTTCTTTTGGATGATCTGGAGTTTCTGAACTCACCTAACATAGTGGAAGTAACTTCTATCCTCCTTGCCATGTGTACTTAATAATCACCTTTTTCCATCACTCTCAAGAAGCAGTTGCTTCTCAGGAAATTAAGTCTTCTTGAGACAAAAACTTGAACAGAAGAGTTAACAGACAGTATATATCTGTTTTTTTTCCTATGTGAGACAGATGGTACTCAAACACCCTCCTGAAAGCGACATTCAGAAGCTTTTAGGATTTTTTTCCTAAAAATGAACAGTGCAGGACAAAATAAGATAACAATACACACTGGAATGTTTATTTTAAAATAGATAACAGTTCTGAAAACCCCTTGCCTAGTTCAGAACACTGGAACATCCCTGTGGCTTAACCTCCTGTCAGAGTGAGCCAGAGCAGGGGGAGGCTTCTTGCCTTTCCCAGGCAAACTCCTCTGAGGAAATTCAGACTGCACAGTTTGTTCAAACTCCTTTTTTCCTCTTTAGACTTATTATTTCAGGTTGATGCACGAGCTCAGGGCTGGGATGGATTCTTTCCTGGATATCTGCCTTAAATGAGCACCATGTATCTCGCAGATCCCAACAGAATGTGTATCACAGGACATTCTCCTCATGTCCCATAGACCCACAAATTGCTTCCAACAACTGGTATTTCCACCCTGTGGATAATACAGAGATTTGGAATGGAAAGGCTGAAAGCAGGACTGAACAGGGAAAGGCTGAAGCACAAATGCTGGGCTTTGCCCTGCCTCCCCTACTTAACTTTTAATCTGCCAAAACCCCTACCGAGTCAGCAAGATTTTTCACTTCCAAAAGGGCTGTGTGAAAACTGGGGGAAGGTTTCAGGCAAATCCGGTACAACAGCTGAAAAACAATGCAACAAAGTAAAAAGAAGGAAGAAGAGTGGAGCATGCAGTTTAAGAAAAGCATTATCAGTAGACAGAGTACCCAAAATCCAGCAAATACTCTGAAAGAAGGGGTAATGGCTAATGTTTTTAATGTGATGGGATATGAGGCATCTAAAACAGAGTTTTTATGTTTTGTGGGTGCGAGGAGAATTGGAACTGCAGGTAAAGAATGGCAAGTTCTCATGTTTCCACTTCTGGATTTAAAGTCCAGGCTATCTCTCTACTTTCTTTTTCTCTGTAGGACAGTAGTCACCTTTCCTTGACAAAGCCCTTTTGTTAGTATCCATGTTTTGTTTGTGCACAATAATGTCAGCAATATCAGGATATGTTTAGATAACAGATCTACTAAATAGGCTGGTTTGGGTTTTGGGAGTTTATCTCAGCAGATAAAACTCCAGTAGATTTTTCTAGTGGCTCTCATTAGTTGGCTCTGTCTTATCTAATCAGACTCTGAAGCCAATCAGTACAGAAACTTGCCAATCAGTGCTGAAGCATTTAATGTGGTTATATTCCTGAGGCTTGCAGGGAAAAAAAAGGGAAAGGAGCTTAAAAGTACTTTTTGTTTTGTTCTGGTTAAATGACGTTCTGAACAAATAGTCACTGGATCAGCTGCTGGGAGCTGATCCCTATTAGCTTTTCTGGCACCCTTAGTGCATTATGCTGTAAATGTCTTTATTTCTCTCGAGGTGGAACTCTTTTCTACTTTTCAGATGAGCCTTACAGTACTTTGTGACAAAGTATTTACCTAGCCTACCAAGGCTTGCTCCCTGTGGTTCTTCCTGCTAACGGTCCTGGACTGGTGATGTTTATAGATGGTCAAACACCAAGTCTTTTCTCTTTCAACAAAGTAGTTTGTAAGTTTTGAAACAAAGCAAGTCTTAAAACAGTAGATTTCCAACCATATATCTGCCAAACTGAAAGAAGCTTTTTTCCCTGCTATTGGGGTAGCAGGCATAAACTCTTCACATGCTTTTGTAGGTGCCTTTTTCATCTGCTTTCACTATCACAAGAAAGACATCCTTTGACTATTTTCCATTGCTGGACTTTGTCTCTGGTTCACAGCATTGCTTCTAGGAGCTCCTCAGAGGTAATATAAAGAATTCCCTGAGGAATGTCCCTTAACACATCCAAAATGAGTACAAGTAAGTGGTGGTAGCTGATCCTGAGTCTTTCTTCATGCTTTTGGTTACAGCCCTTATAATATATAATAGCAGCATGCATGAAAATGAAATAGCTCAGCTCATTAGATCATTCTATTACAGTTACTATAGGGGCTACTTTTCTGTCAGAGGTGCTTTTTTGTTTCTGAACAGAACTATCAGACATGGAGACTAATCTGAGCAATGAATGGTGGCTTTAAGAGAGCTGGACTGATACAGGCTTGATGTATCATCTAGAGCATGTTTAACCAAAGAAGAAGTATCCAGTATATGATGCTTTTCTTAAATTCTTCCAGCCCTCTGTAAGTGAAACTGACATTTCCAAGGATATTGACTCATGTCTGATTCTGCAAGGTGCCAAATTTTGTCATCCAACCAAACCAAGCCTCATGCATACCTTTATGGAGATGAGTCCATGAAGACACCACCATGAAGAGCTGAGATGGATGCTGGAGGCCTCTGTTGAATATCCCCGTAGTTGAATGTTGTTCATTTGTCTGCTCTGTTGGCTTGGCATGCTTTCAAACTTCAGAATTCCATCACCTTGAAATGAGAAAAAGAGATGGACTCCGTTGATCTCACTTCTTGGAGAAAACCTGTTATGCTACAGTTTTGATCTGTCTTTTTTTCACTGTGAGAGCTAAATGAGGGGTGTAAAATGTTCCTGGTTTAGTTTCTGTCATCAAAACCAAGAGATATTTTCAAATATTTTCACGTATGGTAAGGAAAAAAGCAAAACACATGGGGCATGTGACACTGCTCAACTCTTTCAGCCCCTCAGTCCTTGGGGTGGGACAGTGGCAGCAGAATCTGAAGGGAGAGTGAATATTGACATGAACTTGGTGTACATATGGTCCTGGTTGAGGGGCATGACTAAGGCATACATCAAATCCCACAGCTCTCCTAGAAGCCTAGGAGCTGTAGTAGATATGACCCTGATCATATCATGGAACTGAGAACAAGGGCAAGACTGAAGGCTAAGTTTTGGGCTATCCCCAGGAGCAATGCTCATCTGTATCCTGGCATCAGAAATGAGCTAACAGGATCCTCACAAAATTTAAGAAGGAAG
>VZTY01017369.1:0-21239 GCA_013400935.1 Turnix velox
CATTTGGGTTTTTCTCTGGGTTGCAGAGAATATAGCAAATTATTATCTAGCTGGAAAGAGAAACAGAAAAAGCTAAGGGAGACTACAGTTGGGACACAGAGGTTTATCCTTTCCTGCTGTCAATGCCTTCAGAACAAATCCCAAAGTGTAAGGGAGGTGCTCCAGCCCTCTCATCATCTTCATGGCTCTTTTCTGGACCAAATCCAACAGCTCAATGTCCTTCTTATGTTGAAGGCTCCAAAAATAGACACAATACAGAGGGGCAAAATCACCTCTCTTGACCTGCTGGTCACACTTCTATTGATACAGCCCAGGATTGAGTAGGACTTCTTGGCTGCAATCACACACTAGAAGCTCATGTTGAGCTTCTCATCCATTGACACCCCAAATCCTTCTCTTCAGGGCTGCACTCAAGCCACCCACCCAGCCTGTGTCTGTGCTTGGGGTTGCCCCACCCCAGGAGCAGGACCTTACACTTGGCCTTGTTGAACTTCATGAGGTTGACATGAGCCCACCTCTTCAGCCTGTCAAGGTCCTTCTGGATGGCATCCCTTCCTTCTGGTGTATCAACTGCACCACACAGCTTGGTGTCACCTGCAAACTCGCTGAGGGTGAATTCAATCCCTCAGTGTTCCCTGCTTGGCAAATTTGTCCTTTTGCTACCTTTAGAGGGGTTTTTTTAGGATGGAAGAAAGGCAGACATCAACCACATCTCATTTAGGACAACTAGGAGTCAACCTCAAGTTGCACCAGGGGAGGCTTAGCATGGATATCAGGAAAAAATTTGACACTGAAGGGGATATCAAGCATTGCAACAGGTTTCCCAGGGAAGTGGTTGAGGCAGCATGCCCAGAGTTATTTAAAAGGCAGGTAGACATAGAGCTTAGAGATAAGGTTTAGGGATGGTTCTTGTCAAAGTTGGGTTGATGGTTGGAGTCAAAGGTCCCTTCCAACCCATAGAGGTGACTCTATGAGAAGAGACAGGGGAAAAAAATACTCCAATCTTTAGTTCTTACACTCCAGGGCTCTAAAATAGATATAAAATAGATGTAAAGAAGATGAACATTCATCACAGACAATCATAGAATCATGGAATAGTTAGGGTTGGAAGGGACCTCCAAGATAATCTAGCTCCAACCCTCCTGCCATGGGCAGGGACATCTCCCACTAGAACATGTTGCTCAATGCCTCCTTCAATCTTTCTTGTTATCCAGAGCAGGATAAGTTGACCTCAGTGCAATAAGAGTGGTTGACAAAGGACACTAAAAACTCAAAAAAACTCCCTGAGAAATACTTTCATACTCTTTTTCTCCTTGTTTTGGATCTGTACAATACATCAGCTTCTTGTTCAGACAACTCACTGCAAGACTTCTGGTCTTCACACTGGCCCTGAGGACCATCTGCCTTTCCAAAACAAGACTGATGGACTGGGAGAGTGACAGATTCCTTACTCAGTGCCCCCACATGAAAGCAGGTCTCAGGCAAAAAAACATTTTAGAAGGCTGTGATCCATGCTGACTTCCTCCACGGGACAAAACCAGCCTTGCCACCTCTCCCCCTCCCTTCTGAGTTCTGGAAGTGCCCCTTCTTGTTTACAAAATTTCAGCAGTTTTGCTTAATTTAGAGCTGGCTCTTCTGGTGAATGTCACCAGTTCCACTTGGCTGCCTTTGATGAAAGCAATGTGACTTCTGGGAAGTAAGACAACCCTTTCAGAGCACTCTGCTTCTCTGTGTCTTTCTCCCCCTGAAGCATCTTCTGGGTGGAAGGAGGGGAGAGGAGTAGATGCTGCCGGGTTGAACATTGCACAGTCATTTGCAAACTGGCCTCAGGAATGGGTCACTACCCAAGGCTTGAGCAACCAGAGGCATTCAAATCCTTGTTTGACAACAAACAGCTTAAAGAAAACAACATTCTTCAGAGAAATCAGTGATAAACTCCAAGTGGAAAGCTTCTGGGGACAACAATTGTCCCTGTCCCCAGGGCAAGAAAAACTAAAGTTTCCATTTCCCAATTTGCAAAGAATTTGAACCAAGGCACAGAAAATGAAAAGATTTCCTCCTAAATCACACAGATTTGCCAACCAACACTCAAATAGAAACATCATCATCTTCCTACTGCCTCATCCCTCTCATTGTTTCACATGTCTCTTCTTACACATCACCCTTTTGTTGACATGTTGGCACTGACAAGGTCAATGGCTCCAAATCTTGTGTCTCACATGTTCTTTACACTTGTCCTTAAAGAGGAAAGGCAAGAAATAGCTAAATAAAAGGATGCAGCAGATCTTACAATAAAAACAGTGACCTTTAGCATCTCTGCCTTGCTGCAGCCATGCCCTGTCTGTACAAACATGGAACACAGGGTTCCATGTTTGGCCAACCAGATGAATCCACCTGGCTGGAGAGGTCCTTGACCTGCTGCCAGGTTGTACATGGACAACAAGTCCTGAAGATGAAACAGCGTTCGGGTTCAACGGGGTTTCTCCTCAACCACAAGGTCTTTGGTGTCTTTGGTCATAATACCACTGCAGGTCCCTCCTCAACCACAAGGTCTTTGGGCATAATATCACTGCAGGTTCCTCCTCAACCACAAGGTCTTTGGGCATAATATCACTGCAGGTTCCTCCTCAACCACAAGGTCTTTGGGCATAACATCACTGCAGGTTCCTCCTCAACCACAAGGTCTTTGGGCATAACATCACTGCAGGTTCCTCCTCAACCACAAGGTCTTTGGGCATAATATCACTGCAGGTTCATGTTTGATCTCCTGGTCTGAAAGGGAAGAACTTCAGAGGTTTGCAAGCATGGATAGATAGAAACCACGTAGGAACAAGTCTCCATGAGAACAAAGCTGGAAGCAGTGGTGTGGAAAGGGAAGGATGGTGGCAGAAGACATCAGCAGCCCCCTGAAGATGGAGGGAGCACTAATGAAGAAATACATCAAGATTCAAAGGGGAAAAAAAAGCATCAGAGCCTGCAGCTGTAGGCTGGGGACCTGTTGTGTTTTGAAAAGCTGTCCACCTACACTGGCTTGATTAAGGAGTATTAATTAGCCCAGGCACAAAACATCAGAGCACACAATGGCCAAAGTTTAACCACTGTCTACAAAAGAACAAAATCTAGTATAAAGGCTCAAGGGAAAATGGCTGGAAATCAATAAAGTCCTGTCCTATGTCACTTGTCTGTCTCCCTTCTCCACCTCTTCCTCCCCTAAAATACTTCAGAATATCTGAGAAAACTCATCTCCTTTTCTTCCCTCTGGCAGGCTGCATTTTCTCTTTATTCACATTGACTGTAATTGTATTATTTCCATAACAACAGACTGTGAGATCAGAGAGCTGCAGATAATGGGTTGGAAAAGGAAACCAGCCAGGTAGATGTTCTTAACTTCTCTGGGCTTTGCATGTGATGGATGGGACTTCTTTGGAGGAACAACCCCATGGAATAACATTAGATCTACACCACTATATTCCAATCAAGACCCCAGCTCATGCTCACAAAACACTTAAGGAAGGAGTGAGGACAATGTGCAGCCTTTCTGCAGCTGATAATCTCCACCTAAACAAGGAGATAACATTCACCATCTAAAAAAAGTTGTTGTTTATGATGCTTTTTCTGCACAGACCAAAGTTCACACATTAATTTGAGAAGTCACACAATATCACAGGGGTTGGAAGGTCCCTCTGAAGACCATCTAGTCCAACCTCCTGCCAGAGCAGGATCACCCAGAGCAGATAAAGTCATCCAGGCAAATTTAAGATGTCTCCACAGACTGAGACTCCACCAACTGTACATCTTTTAGCCTCTTTCAGTGCTCTGGAATCCTCAAAGAAGTTCCTCCTCATGTTTAGATGGAGCTTCTTATGTTCACAGTTGTGCCCATTACCTCCTGCTCTGTCTGGGAACACAGATTGGTCCCATCCTCCTGACAGCCCCCCTTCCAGTATTTGTAAGCATTGATAAGATCCCCCCTCAGCCTTCATTTTTTCTAGACTGAAGAGATTCAGTCTTTATTCATAAGAAAGATCTTTTAGTCCTCAAATAAATTTTATGGCCCTAAAGTCTTCACCTATAAGTCAGAGCAGGTGAAGATCTTTCCAGAGAGTTGCAAAGAGCCTCTTTCTCTGGAATGGAAGGGTAGGATTTCTGTTGTGAGTTGGTGAAAAGACCATCCAGCCCTTGAACAGAAGCATCCACCCCTGCTCAATGGGTTAGAGCATCAATACTCTTCAAGTTACAGGAAAGGATGGCACCTTGCAAAGTGAAAGCTGCCTCAATTCTCCCCTCCTGATCATTTTTATCCCTTTCAGTTGAAAGCACTTCACATTGTCACTAGCAGAGGAGGGAAGAGGGGAGAAGACATACTGGCAAGAGCAATCACCATCCCCTAGAAGAGGCAAGGAGCATTAATGCACAGAGAACTTGTCAAGAGCTGAACTAAGAAGCATCAGAGTTCACAGCCAGAGGGCAGGGAGCTATTTTGCTCTGAAAAGCTGTCCACCTCCACTGGAGCCAGCAGAAATAGTTGTCTCCAGCTCCAAAAGTAAGGAGACAGCAGGAGCTGAGGGCTATTTCTTGCCTTGTACACAGTCACACAAGATGGCCACATGCAGGAAGCAGAAACTACACTGGGTATGTCCCCTCTTCACCTTAGAAAGAGGACACCCCAAGGACTGGTAGAGTGGGCAAAACAGCCTGAGGTGGCATCAAACTTAGTGTGAATATGACTCTACAGTGGCTATGGAATGTGTTGAGTTGGAAAGATCTCTAAAGATTCGTCTATGAAACCTTCTAGTGGCCTCCCAGGGGCTACAAGGTGGAGGAAGACTCTTGGATGGGGTCTGTAAGCCACAGGCTGAAGGGCAGTGGTTTTGAACTAGAGGAGGGCAGTGTTACAGGAGACAAGAGGAAGAAGTTCTTCCCCATGAAGGTGAGGAAACACTGGAAGAGGTTGCCCAGAGAGGTTTGTGGATGCCACATCATCCCTGGAGGTTTTTAAGGCCAGGCTGGATGAGGCACTGAGCAACCTGGGCTAGTGGAAGGTGTCCCTGGCCATGGCAGGGGGTTGGAACCAGATGATCTTGAAGGTCCCTTCCAACCTAAACCATTGTATGATCTAGTTCCATCTCCCTGCAACAAGCAGGGTCACCTTTAAGTAGATGACATTGTGTAGAACCTCATCAATCTCTTTGAATGTCTACATGGGGACTCTACCACCTCTTTGGGCAACCACTTTCCAGTGTCTGACCACCCTCATGGGGAAGAACATCTTCCTAATCTCTTATCTAAGTCTGCCTTGGTCTAGTTTAAACCACTGTCCCTCATCCTATCACTCCATACCCTGGCAAACAACCCCTCCCCAGCTTTCCTGTGGCCCCTTCAGGTACTGGGAAGCTTCTAAAAGGTCTTCCCAGAGTCTTCTCCAGGCTGAACAACTCCAAATCTCTCAGGCTGTCCATTATAATATACAACCTTTCATCTGCTCTTCCAGATTCATCATAAAACCTGACAGAAAGACCAGTAACATTCAACATTTTGTCATTTAAAAGCATCATTTTTGGGTGGACCTCATTGGGAAGCCCAATCTCATCCAAACATTTAGGAACAGAAACAACACAGTGAGAATTCAAACATGAGATTAGTTCCTAGGGTTTATTTTCAAACTTTGAGAGTGGCAACTTTTTGGCCTTGAAGATTTTATGCCAGAACCAGAATAATCCAGGGGAAGAGATTTTCTCCTTCTTCTTCCTGAAACCATGGGATAATTAGCAGATTTTTAATGACTGCTTGAGAAACCTATCTAATTAGCTATTAAAAATACTCCTCACCCCTCCCATTCCTTAAATGAAAGCCACAAAATAGCCAGTCATCTCTCTGACTGGATGCATCTTAGATGTATTTTTTCTTTTCTAGCTAATTGTGTGTGTCTGGTAGTATCTGCTGAGGGAAAACTGTGGGAGTGCAGCAGGATGAAATATCATTATTCTGCTCCTGCAAAAGAGTTGGGCATGAAATACAGAATCATTTAGGTTGGAAAAGACCCTAAAGATCTTTGAGTTTAACCCTTAATATAGCTCATGAGCAATTCATGGCAGCCTCTACTGGCCAATGTTCAAGTCTTTGCCCCATCACCTTCTGTTCTATCATTGGGAACCACTGAAAAAAGATTGGACCCATCTTCCTGACACCTACTCTTTAAGGACTTCATAGAATCATAGAATGGGTTGGGTTGAAGGGACCTTAAAGATCATCTAGTCCCAACCCCCCTGCCATGGCCAGGGACCTCCCACTACACCAGGTTGCTCAGTTCCTCATCCAGCCTGGCCTTAAACACCTCCAGGGATGATGGGGCATCCACAACCTCTCTAAGCAACTTCTTCCAGTGTCCCATCATCCTCACAGGAAAGAATTTCTTTCTTCTCTCCAGCCAAAATTCACCCTCTTTCAACTTCCAAACACTACTCCTAGTCCTGCCATCACATATCCTATAAAAACTCCCACCCCAGCCTTTCTGTAGACCCCCTTCAGGCATTGAGAAGCTCCTATGAGTTCCCCAGTGAGCCTTTTCTTCTTATTTTTGAGTATTGACTGTCAAATTCCACATTCCTTCCTCAAAAGAGAGATATTCTAGTCCCCTTTGTCATCTTTGTAGCCCTCAATGACAAACTGGTGATGGTTTTGTCTCATCAGTTTACACCTACAGACAGTTCTGAATGCTCATTTTAAAGGTTGCAACCTGTTTGCCAGCACCTTCAATGATGTGGTAGGGAAAGAGAGAGAAGAGGGTCACTACACCCTAAGGAATATTGATGTTTTTAGGATATAGTTGAGAACAACCTATGAAGACCAGAGAGAAAACTATGAGGACAACAGAACCAGCAGCAGTCAGACTGAAGCTACAGGAACAAAGCACAGAGAATTTGGCAGGTTGCTAGAATCTTTCACAAGGACAAACTGAGCCAAGAGAAGCTTATTCATCATAAAAAATACAGCATATTGACTTAGACTCCCCAAAGAGAGAGGCATTAAAACAGGGAAACAAATAAAAAAACACTGCTCCTGAAAAAGAAGAAGAAAAAAAAATAACCCTCAGGATTTGTACTGTATAAAATGAATTGCAAATCCCCAGAAAGCTGAGGGATTCAGGTAAAGAGAACAAAAGCAAGGTCCTACTTCGGAACCTGGCTGGAAGACAGCAGCTGAAATTTCCCAGCTCTGAAGAAAATGACTCTATTTTTTTCTTTTATAAGCAGAAATCAAGACTCTGACCTTCCTTGTAACAGGAGCTGATTCTCCTCCTGTCCTCCCTTTACTGAAACAGCGAAGGAACAAGTTTGAGCTCATTAACACCAACATTTGGTTGTTTTTTTGTAACATCCTTGAGTTCCTAAGGATTTCCCATTTGATTGCTCAACTTAGGAAACCTAAAGGAGATGGTGCCATGGGAGGGTATGGCTGCAGGCCACAGATTGCTTCATCATAGTGGTAGATCCAGAATATAGACCATGAATCTTGACAAAAACAAAGAGTGAAGTATCTCTGGGAGCAGAAAATCAACCCCAGAAAGGATTTCCAAGTCACACAAAGGCTTTGAGTAATCATCAAGGACAGGACAAGAAACCAGGTAGATGCTGACCTTGTCTCCTCTTCTTTGAACTTCCTAGTAGACTCCAAAAGAAGCTCTATTAGGTCCTAATAGACCCCAAAAGAAGGTCTATTAGGTCCTAATAGACCCCAAAAGAAGGTCTATTAGGTCCTAATAGACCATGAAGGGGTCCAGGCTGTTCCTAGCCATCATCCCCAAGCCCTATCATCATCTCCAAGCAGATGTTTGGGGATGTCACTTAGAGAGCTCCAGCCCAAGGTTTCAAAAGGTTCATCTATTTATTTGCATTCAACATGGAGTGATCCTCAGAGCAGACCAGGAGAAAGAAGGTTTAAACTGAAAGAGGGAGATTTAGATGAGAAATTAGTAAGAAATTCCCTGCTGTGGGGGTGGTGAGACACTGGAACAGGTTGCACAGAGAGGTGTTCCATTCCTGGAGGTGTCCAAGGCCAGGATGGATGAGGCATTGAGCAGCTGGTCTAATGGGATGTGTCCCTGCCCAGGAAATGGATGATCTTCAAGGTCCTTTCCAATCCAAACCATCCTTTGATTTGTAAATCAGATTCCTCCTGCAGAAGGAAACAAGGTCTATAGGTCCAGGAGAACCTGAGCCTTGGAGGAACTAACTGTGAAAGGCATAAAAGCAGGGAGAGGGATCAAAGAAGAGAAGACCAGTAGAATGGTGTGAGGATGCCTACACAGAGGTGCTGATGCAAGAAGCCAGCTTCTGTTAAAACATTTTTAATTCAAGATTTAATTCCATGATTAATGCCTGTGATCCAGTCAGCACACTCACAAAACGTGGATGACCCAAGAATAGCTCTTGCAGATCCAGAGACTTTCTAAAATGGGCTGGTAAGAGAAGGAAGGAAAGGAGAGAGCTTTTTGAATTCACCCTCTCTCTTTTTAAATACTCAATCAACCTGCAGGCTGAGAAAACAATATAAAAAAAATAAATAAAATATAGACTCCATTAAGCTACTTAGAAGAAAAATCACTGCCTCCAGGATGGTTGAAACCTGCCAATTTTCTGCCAGTCACTCTGTATTTGTTCTAGTCTGAGAATGAAAGAAGGAGAAAAGGGGGAGGGAGAAGAAAAGACTAGTAACAGAAGCTCAACATGAGCCACCAGTGTGTAACTGCAGCCTAGAAGCCAACCCAATCCTGGGCTGCATCAAGAGAATATTGGCCAGCAGGTCAAGGGATGGGATTTTGCCCCTCTACTTGGCTCTGGTGAGACCCCAACTGGAGTTACTGTGTCCAGTTCTGGAGCCCTTAACACAATAAGGTCATAGATCTGTTGGAGCAGATCTAGAGGAAGCCCATGAAGATGTTCAGAGGGTTGGAGCACCTTCCACTATGAGGACAGGATGAAGGAGTTGGGGGTGTTCAGCCTGGAGAAGAAAAGGCTCAGGGTGGACCTCAAAGTACCTTCTCAGTACTTGAAGGGGGCTACAGAAAGGCTGGGGTAGGACTTTTTAATAGGATATGTAATGGAAAGACTAGGAATAACAGATGTAAATTGGAAGAGAATAGATTCAGGCTAGAAATAAGAAAGAAATTCTTCATGGTGAGGGTGGTCAGACACTGGAAGAGGTTGCCAAGAGATGTTCTGGATGCCCTCTCCCTTCAACATATGAAGGACACTGAGCTGTTGAAGCAGGTCCAGAGAAGGGTGATGAAGATGATGAGAGGGCTGGAGCATCTCCCATTATGAGGACAGGCTGAAGGAGCTGTTGCCACACCTNCAGGATGAAGGAGTTGGGGGTGTTCAGCCTGGAGAAGAAAAGGCTCAGGGGGGACCTCAAAGTACCTTCTCATTACCTGAAAGGGGTCTACAGGAAGGCTGGGGTAGGACTTTTTAATAGGATATATGATGACAGGACTAGGAGTAATAGATGCAAATTGGAAGGAGAGATATAGGCTGGAGATAAGAAAGAAATTCCTTATGGTGAACACTTCTGATGGCATCTGAGATATCACTGTGTGCAGAATTGCCACCCTGAAAGACCCCAGTCCACCTAAAAATAGTCAAAAAACTGTGACAGGACTGATCAAGGTCACAGCAAAAAGATGTGCTGATGAAGAGGGATTAGCAGGGGCTCTGAGACCACGTATTTCGGAGAGGAGATGAATGTGAAGGGATGATAAAGGTATATTAGAAAATGATCAAGGGATCTTTTGTTCTTTCTGCCTCATAACTTGAGAAAAAGGGCAACTCCACCACATGAAAAATGGAATTAAAAATGGGGAATTATAAGGCTGACACAAGGAACTGCTTTTCCCCTCTGTGCTATATCATCACAAGAACTTCTGAGGCAAAGAGGCTGCTGAGACAGAGGAAGATGATGCATTTATGCAGCCACTGCCATAGGGAAAAGCCAGGAGACAACCTACAGGATAATATCTGCCAGACAACATCTTCTTTGGCTTTTAAAAAAGCCTTGTTACACTCTTTGGGTTCATGTAAAAGCCAATCTTTTGCCCAGACCCCCAGCAGCACCTCATGGTGTGGAGCAACACATGCTGGGAGCTGGGATTCATCTGTTTGCCATTCCTTCACCCTTGATCCCACAAAAGATAGAGAGATTAGAGGAGATATGACTGTAGAGGACCATGCCAGGGACCACATCCAGCCTGAAAATCATCCATTAGATCCATTCCCAAACTCATGGTACATCTCTCAGATGAGATCATATCACAGCCACATTTCCCAAACATTCTCCTGACCCTTGGTGTGTTCCCAGCACAGAATCAAAGAGTCCATCTCCCTCCTGTGAGCCAACAGGGACACTCAGTGCTGCCACTACATGCCAGAAAGCATGAGGTGGGTTGCAGAGGGCTGCAAGAAGATCTGCAGCCATGGATGGGAAATGGTGTCCCTCCAAGAATGCCTTTAATTCCTATCCTTATGTTGATTCATTTACTTGAGTTCTTGGGATCTCCCCCAACTTGATCATGCTGGATACAGACTCCTCTGGTAGAAGGTCTGGCAGCTCTGGAGGAGATAAAAGCACTGATGGGTCCAAAACATCTGGAGAATAAACCATCACTCCAAAATATTTCCTTCTACCTCTATCAAAACAGGGTTTGCCTTTTGTCATTTAGAAATAGAACACTGTAGTGATTTGTCCATCCTGTAATAGGTCACCATGGGGGGTTATATTTTGCCTTCTCACCCTCAGCCCCTATTTATCTCCATTTGTAGACCAGGTAATTTCTTCAAGGAATCAGGAGGAACCAAGGATGGAGGTAGGTGTCCTCTCTTCTGTTTTTAAACTTTCTAGCTGTTCCTTCTGGCTACTTCTCATCAACTTCTTCATGAAGGTGGCTGCAGATTGCCACAGCTCAAAACACCCAAATTCCTACACAGGGTGGGAGATGAACCACTCTGATTACAGCTTCCAGCTCTTGGTCCTCACAGCTCCATCTCTCCACCCCTGCTCAGCTCACAGCAGTAAGGAAATCCTCATCTCACCCCAAGAGCAAGCCTCAGGCAGCATTTCTCCTCTCCATCCCAAAGAGCCAGAAGCCAGAGAGGCTGCCAGCTGGGATGCTGCTGGCAGCAGCAGCCTGCAGGCATGCAGAGAAGTCAGCAGTGATGGTAAAACAGCAGAACAGCACAGGGTTTGGAGGAAGAGAGGACATCTCTGATAAATTAATTCCTCCTCTCCCCTTTGACTGCCTCTGCTTGGTCAGCAGCTCACTGAGATCCCAGCTGACAGGGCCCCAGACACAGACTGGAATGAGGAGGACAAATTAGTTCCAGCATCCAGGGCTGAACCAAAACCTCCTCCACTGCCTGGCTGAGCAACCTCATCTAGCTAAAGATGTTCCAGTTACTGTAGGAGGGTTGGTCTAGATGACCTTTTTAAGGTCCCTTCAACCCAACATGTTCTGTTATCTCACATGGATGAAGGGATCTGATTCCTATAAGGATCTCTCCCATCCCATAAGCAAGTCCTGATCATCCTGGGGGTCATGATGCTTCATTTTGGTGGTGCTACTCTGTGGGGGACATCACCCCACTGGAAAACTTGAAAGCCAGGCTTGATGAGGCTCTGAGGAGCCTGATCTAGTGCAGGATGTCCCTACTTACTGCAGGAGGCTTGGACTAGACGAACTTTGAGGGTCCCTTCCATTTCAACACATTCTATGACCTCCTTCTATCATGAGAAACCAACATTCAGGCTTCATGTCTGGAAGATGAGAGCTTGTTTAGGACCTCTGAAGGAAAAAAATAGTAGCAACAGTCTTAATGCTCACTCCTTCCCCCCATGTTGGCCAAATCACAGAATCATAGAATAGTTTGGGTTGGAAGGGACCTTAAAAATCATCTAGTTCCAACCACCCTGCCATAGGCAGGGACACCTCCCACTAGATCAGGCTGCTCAGTGCCTTGTTCAGCCTGGCCTTAAACACCTCCAGAGAAGGGGCTGTCAGTGAAAGGAGAGGACCACTAGGTCTCTCCTGGCTCCCCAAACACTTCTACACTGCACATCATTTCAAAATAAAACTTCACTTACAGAGGGAGAGAGCAGCAGGTGAGGAGCAGAGAGATGCTGGCAGAGAAAATGAGAGTATAAATAACAACTGACTTCTGGGGAGCTTCAACCCCATGGTTCCCCTGAAATCTGTGGCCAAGCCACAGAGAGGTTGCCCAGAGAGGTTGTGGATGTCCCCTCAAATCCCTGGAGGTGCTTAAGGCCAGGCTGTATGAGGCATTGAGCAACCTGGTCTAGAGGGAGGTGTCTCTTCCCATGGCAGTGTGGTTGGAACTAGATGATCCTTAAGGTCCTTTCCAACCCAAACCATTCTATAATTCAAGAAGAAAAGTCATGCCCATGTCCTATCTCCTTCCTTCTGCCCTGCACAGCTATGTTTTCCCAAAATTTCACGCAACAAACTGCCCCCCTTCCTCTTTTATTTCTCTTCCTCTGCAAACTCGATGCCAAAGGGAGAGGATCACAGCATCTCCTGGTGATGGGCAAAACCCTCCCTGGGGGGATTCAACCTGCGTCATTTGAGTGCTGGGGAAAAAAAGAAAACAGCAAAGCTGTAGAGGGAAGAAAAGGTGTGCTGGGGATGCAGGAAGGCTTGAAAGACTTCTGGGATGTAATAGAGATCTCACACTCATGAGCCTGAATGAGACATTCCCTGCTGGTGCCTCCCAGTCTGGCAATGATTCAGGTGTCCCTTCCATTCAGGTCTTGGCATCCAAGTCACCACCACGGACTTGTATTTATTATTTTTCCCCTTTTTTTCCTTCTTTTCTCTCCTCTTTGCCTTTCTGGAAAGCATCTCAGCAGGCTGGCAGCCTGCCAGGCTCACGTCTGCCTCCCACTTCATCCCCCCCCCCCCTTCGTCTGCCATTGTTTCCAATCAGTTTAGGAAACAGCACTGAGAACAATTAGAAAAGATAACGAGGAGGAATTACATAATTACAGGCCACTGAATCCAAAGCATTTTTGCAGGCTGAGCTCTGCTGGAAGAAAGAAAAAGAGGACTTGACTACAATTTTTGCCTTTGCCTTCACTTGAATTTCTTACCATCATCATCATGAGATACCTGGAGAGACATCCCTGCAAGCTGCCATGAGAAAAGATTCCTCCCCCTCCAAAAAAACAGCTGTCCTGGGTTTGGGGGAAAGGAATATCTTTATTTCTCCCACGATTTATCTTCTGGGGGAGGTTTCAGGCTCAGCCCTGCCCAGCTGTCTCCCTGGATTGCATGTCAGCAGCAGACTTCACCAGAGGCAAGAAGGAAGATGCTCAAGGAATTAATCTGCTCTGGAGGTCCCCAGTGAGGCTTATGCAATAGTCCCCAGCTGAGCAAAGCCCCAGTGTGCCAGCAGAGAGACAGCATGAAACTGCAAACAAGACACTGAGAGGAGCTCAATAGAATGATTTGGGATGGAACAAATCTTCAAGATCATCTAGTTCCACCCCCCTGCCATGGCCAGGGACACCTCCCATTACACTGAGTTGCTCAATGCTTCATCCAGCCTGGACTTAAACACCTCCAGGGATGATGGGGCATCCACAACCTCTCTGGGCAACCTCTTCCAGGGTCTCACCACCCTCACAGGAAAGAACTTCTTTCTTATCTCAAGCCTGAATCTACTCTCTTCCAATTTACATCCATTACTCCTAGTCCTGCCATCCTGGACCCTATTAAAAAGTCCTACCCCAGCCTTTCTGTAGGCTCCCTTCAGGTTTTGAGAAGATACTATGAGGTCTCCCTAGAGCCTTCTCTTCTCCAGGCTCAACTTCTTCAGTCTGCACTCATAAGGGAAGTACTCCAGCCCTCTCATCATCTTCATGGCCCTCCTTTGGACCCACTCCAACAGCTCAATGTCCTTCTTATGTTGAGAGCTCCAGAATTGGACACAGAAACTCCAGTTGGGGTCCCACCAAAGCCTGGTAGAGTGGCAAAATCCACTCCCTTGACCTTCTGGCCACACTTCTCTTGATGCAGCCCAGGATTGGGCTGGCTTCTGGGCTGCAAGCACACACTGAGATGCCAGTCACAGGCACCCTTGTCCCTCCAACCAGCCCTCTTTGTTTCAAAGATCTGCACTTCTTCTTGTGCACATCCATCAGGACAAGGTGGCAGGACACAAGTGAACATAATCTGCATCTAAACATGAAGAGGATGATTTTTTTTTTACTTTAAATGTGAAAGAGCACTGGAACTGACTGCTTAGAGACATGGTGGAGTCTCCATTTCTGGACACACTCCAAACCCATCTGGATGCATTCCTTTGCAAGCTGCTCTGGGTGACCATGCTGTGGTCTAGATGGACTAGATGACCTCCAGAGGTTCCTTCCAACCCCTGTTATCCTGTGATTCGATTTCCTTACAGCTGACACACTCCAGCTCTCCCATTCAATCCCTTCTTAATGTATCACCAGCATGGTCCAGGTCACCCATTATTTTTATATTTTCCCAAATTACACACCCAGCAATGCCATGACACCAGAATCTAGGTTTCTCCAGGTGGCCTGGAGGTAAAATAAGGAAACCAAGTGCTGACTGGCTGTTGTTTGCCCTGCTGAACACCTGCCTAATTTCACCTATCAGATTCCCCCCCCCACAATAGGTTCACCACCTGCCACCTCTCACTTCAGAGCTATCAGAGAATACAATGCCAGGGAAGGAGATGTTGAGCCAGGAGAGCTTTGTCTTGAATTCTTTTCTTGGGAGGATTTCAAAGCAATTCTCCTCTTGTCATTCCTCCTGGGGCTGGAGGCAGGGACCACTCTGTGAACTGATATTTAATCTGGCTTCAGAGAAGCCCCAAGCTCACTCCATCCTCCTCTCCCACCCTCTCCAGGGTTGATTTGCTGCTCAGCTGTAATTTCTGGGAGAGGAGAAGCATCCTCAAATTTAAGAATCCGCTTCTTTGGCCTCGAGCGACTCTTAACAAACATCAGAGTAATTAAAAAATCTCCCAAAAGCAGGAGATGTGGGAAATGCCTTTGATATTTGCTTCTGACTAGGAACACTCTCATCCTGACTCAGTGTGTGTGTCACACATGTTAACTGTGAATTCCCCCTTCCTTCTTCAACCTCCTGAGCTCAGCAAATCCACCACTGCCACGTCCTTCCTGATCTAGGTGTAATTCAGAGCTTTTGAAATAAAAAAAAACCCTTTCATGGCACCACCTTTGATTGAGAGGACTCTAGGGCTTCTCTCCCTTTAAGGTGAAATGAAAGAGAGAATTTCTGACCAAGAGTTGCAGGAGGACTTGAAATTTGAAAATCAGGCATGGGAAATGATACACAGAGAGTGGCTTTTACAGGTATTTATATAATTTCACGATTTCATAATCATCTAGGGTGGAAGGGATCTTCTAGACTGAGTCCAACCATCAACCCAACTCTGATAAAACTCATCCTTGGACAAGGACTTGAACCCTCAACCCTCAGATTAGGAATCTGATGCTCTCCCAATTGAGCTACAGATCAATCTTGGAAAGGGCTGGAGCAGGGACTTCTTGGAGGTTCCTCCAGCTTTGGTGGCCTCCCACACTCCCCATTTAGCAGGTCTTTGTGGGCTTGTGAAGGATTAAGAGATCCCTACAGAAAAATACCTATGCTATCCCCTAAAATAAATCAGATAGGACAATCCAAGCTTGAGGAATTACATAGATGACAAGGGAATTTCTAAATAAACTCCCTCTGAGATTCATCACTGCAGTGAGTATTTAGACCTGGATTCCTATCATTTAAATTTGAAGTAACTTAGGAAACCAGTCACCTCCTGCTGCATCAGGCACACAAATGAAGAAGCACCTTTGGAGAGCAATTCAGTCCTAAGGTAGAGACAGACCAACACCTGACACACCAGGGGCCACACAAAAACAGGTTGCCCAGAGAGGTGGTGAAGGTCCCATCCCTAGAGACATTCAAGGTAAGGCTTGATGAGGCTCTGAGCAACTTGGTCTAGTGCAAGATGTCCCTGCTCAATGCAGGGTGGTTGCACTAGATGACCTTTGGAGGGCCCAAGTCAATGCATTCTATGATTCTAGAAAGCCCAAGGATGGTCAGGAAGGCCATTTAGATATCTGAAGTAGGTAACACTATGGTTTCTGAATTATGTGGTTGTCAACTGATGCAATGCCCAGTATACAGGGCACATGTAACCAAGGGGGATCAGATCTGACCTGGGCTGGAGCAGGGGGCATCCACAGCCTCTCTGGGCAACTTCTTCCAGTGTCTCACCATACTTACACTAAAAAACTTCTTTCTTATCTCCACCCTAAATCTCCCCTTTTCCAATTTGCATCCATTGCTCCTACTCCTGCCATCCTGTTCCCTATTAAAAAGTCCTACCCCAGCCTTGAGAAGGAAACTCAAGACAGAGCAAAACAGGGGGATGGTAAAAATAAACAAACAAGCAATGTGTGAAATGTGAGTTGAATGATCTGTAAGGAAGATGCTCCTCAAATCTTTGCACTAGTTATCAATGCCTCCTCAACACAGCAAGGGCAACATTGTTTGCATGCACTTGAGCAAAATGCTCTCCTGAACCTAATCAATCAAGAGCTGCATCTTGCATGTTGTAAAAAAAATACAATTTGAATTTGAAGTTCTTTATTGCAAGGGTGGTGAGACACTGGAACAGGTTGCCCAGAGAGGTTGTGGATGCCCCCTCAATCCCTGGAGGTGTTTAAGGCCAGGCTGGATGAGGCACTGAGCAACCTGATATAGTGGGAGGTGTTCCTGCTCATGGCAGGGAGTTGGAACTTGATGATCTTTGAGGTCCCTTCCAACTCAAACCATTCTATGATTGTGGAAGAAGGATACCCTTAACATATTCTTCACTTCTCCCTTAAGTGACTAGCACACTGCCAACAGTGTGACCATCTGTGGTCCATCTATACCTGTTGGGACTCCTACAAACTCTGCCCTGTTGCTGGTGAGACACCGAAACAGGTGATGGAGAGGTGATGGATGCCTCATCCCTGGAGGAATTCAAGGCCAGGCTTGCTGAGGCTCTGAACAACATGATCTAGTTAAAGATGTCCCTGCTCACTGCAGGGGAGTTGGAGTAGGTGGCCTTTAGAAGTCCCTTTCCACTCAACACATTCCATGACTTTATGATCAGTGAGAAGCTGAGCAGTTCTTCTTGGTACCTTCCCATTCCCCAGAGCCTGTCTGCAGCACATTGCCCCAGGAAACTAAAATCTCCAACAAAACAACAGCAAGAAAAAAAAAAAAACACCAAGGAGGGGAGTGGAAGGGGGGAAAAAACAGTTTCAAAACCTGGACACATCAAGAGACTGTTTCCATGGCAACCTCTCATTCCTCCAGCAGCTCAAGCCTGTTTTAATCAGTGGCAGCATTCACCAGTAAAGTCTGCTGGGGTCCATACTTCCTTCCTGTGTATCTGCACTAGGATGGATGGGGATCCCTAGAGACAGGGGACACCTTTGGAAGTCACAATGATTGGGTTTTTTTATCATGGGAGTTTGGTAGCTGGAGATAACGTGGTATGATACCTACCCCATGGGGGGGGCAGGGCAGTGCTATGGGCACACAAACCTCTGCAGGTGTCTTTATCCCCATTTCCTCTTCTAAAAAATCTCAATCCAAGCAACTTCTCATCCTCCACTACCTGTTGTCACTAAGATTAACCCTTGGTGACTTGCAAAACTGCCCCAAAACCCATGAGATGCCATTACTGCCCTGTAGACATCACACCACAGTGGTGGCAGGAGAAGTAGGAAAGGTCTGAAGGCAGCTCCTGTGGTTGGTACCACACAGTGTGACAAAAGGGCTGTGGGGAGGGGACACACAGAGGAGATGAATGACTCAAACCTTGGCAGAGGATTCTTGTTTGCTAAAAATTGGCTATTTCCACTGGTAGAGTTGAAATGCACTTTGTTCTTTGCTACTCACAGCCTGCAAGGTGCCCAATTATGAGATGATACCTCGTGGCAGTTTTCATGTTGTTTGTAACACTCTTTTATTTCTAAGGAGACCAAGAAGAAAAAAAATGCTTAAAAACCAGTTCTGGTTCAATTCCCAGGTCTGGTTTGGATGGTTTAAATCAGCCTCCACTTGAAGTTCCTCTGAAATCCCCTGGGATTTCCCCACTGCTAATTTAAATATTGTAAATATTGTATCAAAAGTGGCTACTTCCCTTAGCTTCAGCTCAATTAAAAAAAAAAAAAATCAAATTCCTCCAGCAAAAAATGACACAAATCTTTGTTAAGAAATCTTCACACTCACTATTCTACACAGCATCTGTCAAATTAGGGGCTGGATTAAAAGACAGATTTTTATTTCAATACACTGTATTAATTGCCATTAATTAACACAGGGTAAGCATAACCCTCAGTAAAAAAGCATCAGGAGTTTTGAAAAGTTTGAGAAATTTCTTTCTACGATTCAAAATAAAAAAATCTAAATTATTTTCACTGTATTTTCTAATTTTAGAATTATAATAATTCAAAAAATACAAAACTGAGGAAAAAATTAGTTCATTTAAGCTTTAAGTACTTAACTGAGCCCTGTGTTAGAGCATTTCTTGGCTGTTTCCTTGAATTCCTTCAATCTCAATAAAAAAAACTAGAAGGAAATGTTTTAGGTCAGCCAAATGTGTTTATGCTTTTAGTCAGTGAACCTAAAATCAATTATTTGTACATGTATAGCCCTGATCCATGATTAGGACTTCTCCAGTAATTCAAATAAACACAAAATGACAGTAATCTCACTTTGTTTGGGTTTTCTTTCTGCAGAAGCTCTAACAGACCTGCTGGTTTTCTGCAGATGGATCAGTTCAGCAGCAAAGAACTTTGCAAGCACAAACACAGGGCAATCTTTAGGAGCTGTCTCTAGAGAGGAGATTTTGCCCCTCTACTTGGTTCTGGTGACACCCCAAATGGAGTTACTGTGTCCATTTCTGGAGCCCTCAACATAAAAAGGACACTGAGGTGTTGGAGCAGGTCCAGAGGAGGCCACAAAGATGATTAAAGGGCTGGAGCACCTCCTTTATGAGGACAGGCTGAAGGAGTGGGGGTTGTTCAGCCTGGAGAAGAGAAGGGGGACCTCATAATAGCTTCTCAATACCTAAAGAGGACCTACAGAAAGGCTGGGGTAGGACTTTTTAATAGGATCCAGGATGACAGGAGTAGGAGGAATGGATGCAAATTGGAAGAGGGGAGATTTAAGCTGGAGAGAAGAAAAAAGTTCTTCACTGGGATGGTGATGAGATACTGGAAGAGGTTGCCCAGAGAAGTTGTGGATGCCCCATCATCCCTGGAGGTGTTTAAGGCCAGGCTGGATGAGGCACTGAGCAACGTGGTGTAGTGTGAGGTGTCCCTGCCCATGTCAGGAGGATTTGAACTAGATGATCCTGAAGTTCCCCTCCTACTCAAAGCACTCTATGATATAGCCCTTAGAGATAGTTTTAAGTGATGATTCTTATCAGAACCAGGATCTCTAAGGTTCTTTCCAAACTAGGTAATTCTCAGACTCTGAATTCTAAATACATTTATTCATCCTGTTTCTAGGAAATTCCTGAGACATTCAGCATGAACAAATGGTCTGACACATAGGACCACCAGAGCTCAGATTTCAGAGAATCACAGAATATCAGGGATTGGAAGGGACCTCAAGAGACCATCAGGTCCAATTCTGCTGGAGCAGGAACCCCTAGACCAGGTCACACAGGAAGACATCCATTAGTGGTTTGAATGTCTCCAGAGAAGGAGACTCCACACCCTCTCTTGGCAGCCTGTTCCAATATTCTATCCCCCTCACCCAAAATTTCATGGGTTTGCATTGAAATTCTTGCCTGAGCTCACTGATTTTTTGCAACAGAGATCACCCAGGGTGGTGGGTTTAAAATGATGGGAACTATTTCTTAGGAGGACGTGCTGCTGTGAAACTCCCTGTTGGCATCCTGATTGAGGATGCTCAAGGTCTGCAACACAGCTTCAAAAAAACACACAGGTGGATTTGGGAAAGAAAAAAAAGAAAAAAATTCACTGCAGGCATTGAATAGAGTAGCTGCTCTTCTTCCCCACTGGCAGATTCCATCCCTGATGCCTCTGTGCACCCTCCCTTCAGCTCCTGTTCACTGTAAATATTTAAAACAAAGCTGGTTCTCTCTGGAGACCCTCCCCCCTCCTCCATCCTCAGCATCTCCTCAACATCTGAACACCAGTCAAGGTTCACAAATTTGAGTGAAATGCCACAGCTTAACCCTTCCTTCCTCTTGTGGCACCCTCTGGAGTGTAGATTCATGCTCCACAAGCCACAGGGTGTTGTTGTATTTGTTTTTTCTTGTGGGGAGTTTTTCCCTTTTAATGCTTTGCCTGACAGCTGCTGTGACTAATAGGGGACACATGTTATTATTATTATGGCAACATTCAGAGGTCATAACCAAGAGCAGGATCCCATCCTGCCAGGCAGTGCATGCTGTTGGAANGTCCACCAGATTAACTTTCATGAACACTAGTGCAATCATGCATGGGTGCAAGGTTTTGGTCAGTAGGTTAGACTGGCACATTCACAAAAAATAAATTGAAAAAAAAAAACCAAAAAATAAGCAAAAATCACAACATTTTGTTAGGCAGTGTTAGAAAGCCATGCCTTTGGAATGGATTTATTACATCCCAGAGAGCTTCTTCTCCTCTTCAACATGCATGTCAACAGAGCAAACCACCTCATCTTCTAAAAAGATGAACCTACATGTCAGGTTAAGTGACTTGATCAAGGTTTCAAAACTATTTGGTGACAAGGGGACCAAAGTAAAACCTTAAAGTCCTAATAGCTTGTCCAACATGTGGTCATCTACATGTCACAGCCAGCTCTGAGAGGATCAATATCTCTCATCCTTTCTTGGATCTTATTAGATGTCTACTGGCTTCCAAGACTACAGTTCCTACTTGATTTTTGCCACTTGCTGAGAAATGAAGATGCAGATACCTGGTTTAAGCAGAGGAAATACTTTGTGGTCTACAACTACCTGGATGAATTGCCAAATTTATTCATTGCATAGCAGGGCTCCTCCCTAGAAGTGTTTAAGGCCAGGCTGAACGAGCAACCTGGTCAAGTAGGTGTCCTACCAGAGGCAGCTCTTGGTCTTTCTCCACAGACCTCCAAAATCCACCCAGAA
>VZTY01017378.1:0-10103 GCA_013400935.1 Turnix velox
GGCAGAGCTCAGCAGTGGGGAAGACTGGGGATGCTCTTCATGTGCAAGTGCCTCCAGGCTTTGGAAGAAACATCCAAGTTTTTATCTTCTCAGTGTCCCAGGGGATGTGTTTTCCTTCCAGACTGGGCAAGGCTGGGATAACTGCTTCACTTCTTTCTTTGTATTTCCTTTTTCTCCTTTTTTTCTTATTTTGAGAGCTCTGGAGAACAATTGCTTGCTCCAGAGCAGACTGGGGGCTCCTGGCTGGCCCTCCCTGGCTCACACACCTCTGATAACCTCCCTTTGCCTGTGTGAAAAACCAGGGATGGAGTTTGGGGTTTCTTTTTCTTTCCCTTTTCTCTTATTGTCTTATTTTGAGAGCTCTGGAGAACAATTGCTTGCTCCAGAGCAGACTGGGGGCTCCTGGCTGGCCCTCCCTGGCTCACACACCTCTGATAACCTCCCTTTGCCTGTGTGAAAAACCAGGGATGGAGTTTGGGGTTTCTTTTTCTCTTATTTTCTTATTTTGAGAGCTCTGGAGAGCAGTTGCTTGCTCCAGAGCAGGGCAGAGGTTCCTGGCTGGTCCTCCCTGGCTCACACACCACTGATAACCTCCCTTTGCTCATGTGAAACACCAGGGATGGAGATGGGGATATGGACTTGTCTCTGCTCTTCCTGCTCCTGGCTTGGAATGGAGGCAAAGCTGGGTGTCCATTCTTGGTGCAGGGGTCTGGGAGATGAGGTGATTTGGTTTCTGTGTTTCCTGGGACAGCTGGAGTTAAAAAGCACCCGTCTCCATCCCCTGGAGCTGGCACTGGGCCGAGGAGTTGACATAGGAGAGGAGGAATCCAGCGCGCCCGGTGTGTGGGCGATGAGGATGTTCCTCCTGCCAAAACAGCAGGAGCTGGCTAACGGGGGGACAGCTTGCCCCAGCCAGATGTTCAGCTGTGTGGGGTTGGGAGGGACTGTCCTCAGCAGATCTGCCCAAACGCCTTGAGAAAAAGGGCTCTGGAAAGAAGGTGTCACCATCTGGGAAGCTGCTGGGCTCTGCTGGCTCCAGCTTCCTTTCCTGGGTGTTCCAAGGGAATGGCTTTGATTTATTCCCAGGCAAAGTGACCCCATTAACTTGTCCTGGGATGAGAAGGGGGATCAGTGTGACGCTGGCTGCAGCACATTTCCTTCTTGCTCTGTGATTGCTCAGTGCTTCAGCAGCATCTCATGCCAACTGCTCAGGCTTGTTGCATCCCTTTGGATTTATCCCATCTCAGGGATGCCTTGGGGCCAGTAACAGGGACTGGGTGGCATTTTGGGAGCCACATCCCAGCTGTATGGGGGGGTGCAAGTCAAGGAGCATTGCCTTGGCCACCCTGCGGCCACAAGGACAATTCCTGGAGAGGACAAGCAGAGGCACAGGGTGTTAGGGGCAGTGGTGTCCCTCTAGGATGTCTTGCTGAGGGTGACTGTCCTCAGCAGGCTGTTTGTGACCATCCCCTTTCCCTTCCTGTTGCAGAGAGCCTGAGCCCTGAGGTCAGCCTCCTGGAGCTCATTGGAGACCCCCCACCAGAGGAGATTCTAAAGATTTATGGTCCCGACAACAACCCCGGCTACGTCTTTGGCCCCAACGCCAACACGGGGCAGGTGGCCCGGTACCACCTGCCCAGCCCCTTCTACAGGGACTTCTCCCTCTTGTTCCACATCCAGCCAACCACCCCCCGGGCTGGGGTGCTCTTTGCTGTCACAGACTCCTCCCAGAGCATCATCTACGTGGGCATCAAGCTGTCAGAGCTGCGGGGGGGCAAGCAGAACATCATCTTCTACTACACAGAGCCCGGCTCTCCCAGCTCCTACGCAGCTGCCACCTTCAGTGTGCCCACCCTGCTCAACCAGTGGACACGTTTTGCCATCAGTGTGGAGGAGGATGAGGTTGTTCTCTACCTGGACTGTGAGGAGCACGAGAGGGTTCGCTTCGAGCGCTCCCCCGATGAGATGGAGCTGGAGGATGGCTCCGGGCTCTTTGTTGCTCAGGCTGGAGGAGCTGATCCCGACAAGTACCAGGTAAGGGTCACCCCAAAGAGTAGCAACAAGCAGCTGTGGGTGAGGCTGGAAGGATGTGACACCACAGAATCGTAGTTGGGGTTGGAAGGGACCTTAAAGATCATGGAGTTCCAACCCCCTCAGCTGAGCACCAGGAACAAACCTCTCCCATGCAGAAATATGGCTGCTTGCAGGCACATGGTGGTGGCAGCTGTGGTTAGAACTGGCTTTTTAGAAGCTCAGGATAGAAATTATTCAGCCCCTGACTCATCAGATTAATCACTAAATTGTTGCCCAGAAGGCAGACAAGTGGCCATGCTCCATGTGTGTGTCCCTGGGGAAGGAAACACTTGGGAAGAGGGGAGGGATGGATGGATGGATGGATGGATGGATGGATGGATGGATGGATGGATGGATGGATGCCACCAGTTTTATTGCATTAGTTCTCACCAAAGTGAAGCTCTCAGGTGGGCTGGTAGGAGGCAATGGGATTGTGCCACCATTGCCCATCCCTTTACCAGCAAATGCTCAGTCCCTGTTGCTAAATGTTCCCAACACCTTTGGTGGAGGAGCTGGCTTGGCTTCTCAATTGTCTCATCTGGAAAAAATGGAGCATATCTTTGTTGGCTTGGTTGGTATCTGCAGGAAGAGCCTGGAGAGCAAGAGGAGGAGCTGATAGCTCAGACCATGGTTTGAATGACTTACATTCTAGATAAGGTTTATGGGAAGTGTGGGGAAAGTGCCAGCTGAGGTGGAAATCCCACACTGTGTGTGAGGTGGAGAAGGTTGAGGATTGCACTGCCAGGGGTTTTCCTGTGGGGAGTGAGGTTTGCCCAGTCTCTGCTGAGGGGAGCAGTGCTTGGAGCTCTGCAGAGCACATCTCTCAGCTTGAACATCATCTTGGCCAAGGAGCAGTGCTGAGTGCTGCTTCAGGCTTTGGGCAGGGAAAGCTCCCCAGGAGAGGAGGGTTAATGATTGATGGTCTGAGGAAGAGTTTGCTGTGGGGTTTGGGTTGGTCCCTTGGGGTTACTAGAGCAATTTTTTGCACTTGAGAATGCTGGAGGGGCTGTGTCATGGCCTTGGAAGAGCTTCTCTCCCCAGCTGGAGCGGGTTTGGCAAAGCAAAGCAAGAGCCTGGAGCAGAGCAAAGTGCTCCTGCCTTTGCAGCAGGTGATGCTCCTCAGTTTGCCAAACACCTCCCCCAGCTTTCCCCAGAGGAACTGTGGCCATCAGGGGGTGGAGGCTGACTGCTGGGGCTGCTGGGGGGTGGCCTTGGATGTTTCCCTGGCTCGTGCTGTTCCCACTGCTGACCAGCCCTGGACCTGGTGGGGCACTGAGCTGATTGGAACTTGGCCCTGGCTCAAGCTGCAGGATGAGCTGCTCATGGACAGCTGGGAGCCTGCTGGGGGGGTCTCATCCAGGGGCTGTGCTTTTTCCTGACTGGGGTGAAATGGGAGGGGCAGAGCCTGCAGGTGATACATAAGTCCCTGGGATAGCAGGTCCCAAGGGGGTTAATGATCCCTATAAAAGCATGGATGGATGGATAGATCCCTATAAGAGGATGGATGGATGGGTGGATGGATGGATGGATGGATGGATGGATGGATGGATCCTGACCACTCAGCCCACCTGGCACAGGGCTTTTTCCACGACTTGTTGGCTGCCAGGTGAAGACTCCTCTGTTCTACCTTGCTGATAGAAGCTCACTCTCTGCACCATGTGGAAGAGCCTGATGTACATGAGGTGCTTGAGGACAGAGGGGGAGGGACACTGCACCCATCACACTGCAGGGTGGCTTTTGTCACACGTCTGTCCCTGGCACCTGTCCATGTGTGGCAGCCCTCCCTGCTCACTTCTCCTGCAGGGGGTGATTGCTGACCTGAGGCTGCTGGGGGACCCTCGTGCAGCTGAGCGACAGTGTGAGGAAGAGGAAGATGACACTGAGGTGGGTGACACTGGGGCTGGCTGTGGGGGGGGCTGCTGCCATGATCTCCTGCCTCACCTTCTGCCCCTTCTTCCTGGGTAAATGCAGGTCTCTGGTGACTTTGGCAGTGGGACAGAAGGTGGACACCAACCTTCTGGAAAAGACAGGGTGAGTTGGTGCTCACAGGCCTTGCACTCAGTGGCAGGACCTCAAGATGTTAGGGATGAGGAGGTCTGTGTGCCCTCCATGCTCAAAGTCCTGGGATGCCTGATGGGGTCCCTGCTCCTGGTCTTTCTGAGAGGTGAATGGCACTGGCAGCATCCTCTTATTGTTGGCACAGGATGTCCCTGGGCTGGTGGCTGCTGTCCCTGTCACCTCACCCCCTGTGGCAGCCAACAACAAGCCCAAGAGCAGTGGAGGCTCCCCACAGCAGGCTGAGAGGACCAGAGCAGAGGAGACACTGCGAGTCTCCACAGGAGGTAATGCCAGCACCATTTCCTGCCCACCCTGCAGACTGTCTCCAGCAGGGCTGGGACCAGGGTGTCCCTCCCTGAACACAACTGAGTCCCTTTTCCCTTCTGCAGGCACTGGCCCTAAAGGTGAAAAAGGGGAGAAGGGTGAGCGTGGCCCCAAAGGGGACTCAGGGAGCAGCAGCAGCGTGGGGATGGGCAGTGTCAAGGGTGAAAAGGTGGGTGAGAGACGGGATCCCAGGGTCCTGAGGATGTCACTGCTGTGCCTGAGTGTGACACCCACCCCTCTTTGTTTCTGTTCTGCAGGGGGAGAAAGGAGAACTGGGCGTTAAGGTGAGCATCACTGAGGGACTGGGGGCAAAGCCTGAGCTGCCACCAGTGGGAAAGTGCCACCCTCCTCATTTCCTTCCCTTCCACAGGGCAGTGCTGGCTTTGGCTACCCTGGCTCCAAGGGCCAGAAAGGGGAGCAGGGGGACCCTGGCCCCCCTGGGTCCCTCCTGCGACATCCCGATGGCTCAATGGTGGAGCAGGTCACTGGTCCCCCAGGGCCACCAGGGAAAGATGGAGCCCCTGGCAGGGATGGAGAGCCTGTGAGTCATGTCCCCCACTCCTGGGGTACCCCCTCTCTCCCCTCCGCTCCCCTGTTTGTCTGCTCACTGACCTCTCCCCTCTCTGTCCCCTCTTAGGGTGACCCCGGCGAGGATGGCAAACCTGTAAGTGGGGTGGGAGGTGATGGGTGCTGGTTGTTCCCTTGCCTTGGCACCCACTGACCCCCCATCTCTCCCCTTTGCAGGGTGAAATGGGACCCCAGGGGTTCCCTGGGATGCCAGGAGAGCCTGGTCTGAAGGGGGACAAGGTGAGTATTTGGGGGATGGCTGATGGTGCTGCCTCCCTTCCTCTCAGCCCTGGCTCCACTTGCAAACTGCTCTCTCCTCTGTGCCAGGGTGACCCAGGCATAGGGCCAAGGGGACCCCCTGGACCACCTGGTCCCCCAGGACCTCCAGGACCATCATCCAAGCATGAGAAGCTGGTGAGTGCCCCCAGGGGAGTTTGGGTGAGGGGTTTGGGGTCACAGAGAAGTGGGGTGCTGCTCCAGCCCCCAGGCAGTGTCCCCACCTGGCCACAGGTCCCTGACATCATGTTTGTGCTTCTCTCCCAGACTTTCATTGACATGGAGGGCTCTGGCTTTGGTGGTGACCTGGAAAGCCTGCGGGTGAGTGTGGGTCCCTTCCTCTTGGTGAGGAGGAAGGTTTCAGGGTGAGCCATCACCTTCTCTTTCTCTTGTAGGGTCCACGAGGGCCGCCCGGTCCCCCGGGGCCACCCGGCGTGCCTGGTCTGCCAGGTGAGCCAGGACGCTTTGGGATGAACCTCACAGACCTGCAGGGACCTCCGGGGCTGCCAGGCAGGGACGGGACCCCTGGGTCCCCGGGGCCAGTGGTAGGTGTATGGGGTGGCCGAGGGGACCCATCTCAGGGCCACCCTGTGGTGTTGGGGCTGCAACTGCCCCCTCTGTTGGCGAGGGTCTTGGTGCCCACCAGCCCCACGGAGTGTCCCCAGACTGGAGCCAGCTCCTCATCACCTTGCAGGGTCCTCAGGGTCCTCCTGGAAGAGATGGGACAGCTGGACAGCCAGGGCCCAAAGGAGAGAAGGTGAGTGTCCCAGTGTCCCATGTAACCCAGGAGCATGTCCCTGCTCCACTACAGAGCAGTGAGCACCACTGGCACATCTCCAGGGGGGCTCAGCAACCTCTGTCCCTGGGATGAGGAGCTTCAACCTATTCCTGGGGAGCATCAACCTATTCCTGGAGCAGGGCAGCTTATTCACACCCTCTTCTTTTTCCCCCTCTCTAGGGTGATGTGGGTGACCTTGGCCTTCCTGGAGCACCAGGACCCAAGGTACCATCATGCCTGTGGTGGGTTTCTTGCTGGGGGGGGAGGAAATTCCATTGGCAATTCAGCCTGGAGGCAGGGATGCTGCAGGGTGGGCCACCTCACATTGGGGTGGGGAGGGGGGTGCTGGTATTTGGGGTCCTTCCTGGTATTTGGGTTCCTTGCTGAGCAGAGCAGGGCTGCAGCTTGAGGATATGTGGAGACACAACCACTCCTGGACTGGTCTCCAGGCTCCTGCTGCCCTCACTTAGCTTTGCCCCAGCCCTGCCACCTTGGCAAGCTGGCAGGAAAGATGAGCAGGGGTTTTGAGGCACAGGGGGTTTTGGGTGTCTGCACCCCACTGGAATACACCCCACTTGACTGATCAAGCTTCTTTCCATCCCGTGTCCCCAAGTGTGGAAGAGGAGGATTGCTGTGATGTGCTCTATTGCCTTCCCTTCCGTTGTGGACCATGATGTCCTTTGGGATTGCCTGAGCTGGGGACAAAAGCCTCAAGACTTAAGGCCATCAGGAGGGTAGATGGGGTGACAGTAGGCAGTAAGACCTGATCCAGCCTCTTGCAGACCTTGTAAAGCTCAGGAGTGCCTGAGAACATTCCCCCGTGTGTGCTGAGCTCTGAGCCCACACAGGAGCTGGCAATGCAATGCAATGCAAGAGGAATAAGCACATTTATGATTTTAGATGAACCCCTGGTGGCCACCGTGCACATTACAGGGGGAACTGAGACACACGGACAGCTGGCACCAGGGATGCTGTGGAAGGACCTGTCCCTCAAAGTCCCCTGCCCTGGAGATGGGATCATCCTTGCTGTGCCCCAAGGGGTGGTTTGAGGATGCAGGAGGCCATGTGCTGCCTCCCACTTGCAAACTTTAGGCAGAGACCGTTCCCACCTTGTCCCATCTGTCCCATTTTTGTTCCCTGCAAACATTCAAGGTCAGCTTGGGCAGGACTCTGAGCAACCTGGTCTATTTGAAGGTGACATTTAAAGGTTCCTTCCAACCCAAACTATCCTTTGATTCTCTCATTCTTATCCCCTTTGCAGGGCAGCAAAGGAGAAATGGGAGCAGCAGGAGCTCCAGGAGAAACAGGATTAGCTGGTCTTCCTGGGCCCATTGGACCTCGAGGGCAGCCAGGACCCCCAGGGCCCCCAGGACCCCCAGGGCTGGGCTATGAGGCTGGATTTGTAAGTGCTCACTGCTCTGATGGGAAGTGGGATAAACTGGAGCAGGAGCAGATGGGACTCATCCCTTTCTCCCTGACTTCCCAGGGTGACATGGAGGGCTCGGGGCTGCCATTTGCTGCCAGCTCCCCTGGACCACCTGGACCCAAAGGATCACAGGTAGCTCCACTCTTGCTCCTTCCCTCCCCTCCATCTGTGTTCCTGGAGGCTGCCATCACCCCATGCCCCCTTCTTGTTGCTTGCAGGGGGTGCCAGGACTGCCAGGGATGAAGGTGAGAAGCATTTTAAGTTCTTTCTTTGCCCTTTAAGCCAGCTGCAGGAGTTTGGCTCCATCCTTGAGGTGTGCTCATGGGGCAGCCTGTGGTGATGCTCCTGCTCTAACACTTCTTTTCTTGCAGGGAGAGGTTGGCAGCCCTGGGCAGCCTGGCTTGCCAGGACCAAAGGTAGGAATGGCCAGAGCTCAGGTCTGGCTGTGTGGGAGCCTTGGAGTCAGTGCTGGGGAAGACCCCCCTGTGCTCCCCAACCTGGGGCTGCAGGGAGGGAGGATGTTGTGCCCTGCATCCTGCCCTTTCCCACCCCTCATTGCAGGGAGATGCTGGTGTGCCTGGTGTGGATGGTCGCCCTGGCCTGGAGGGCTTCCCTGGACCTCAGGTAGGAACATCAGCCCCTGCTTTGCAGAAGCTCCTCCCTTGCCCACTGCAGGGCCATTTCCAGCAGCCAGAATCCAGCCCCAGCAACTCAGATCTGCTCCCAGCAGCCAAAGTCCTCCTCTCCAGCAGCCAAAGTCCTCCTATGCAGCAGCCAAAGTCCCCCTCCCCAGTGCCTCAGTCTGTTTCCCTGCTTTGGGGTTGGGTTCACCATGTGCCCAAGGAAGCCCAGACAGTGTGGAAGCCCATGAGCATCCTGCTGGCCATCACCTCCACCCCAAAACATTGTCCCCTGGCTTGCTGGTTGGCCCCTGCAGGTGGTGATGGGGGGTGGTCTGAGAGGTTTTGCTGAGCCACAGGCAGGAGGGGGGTCTCCACTTGTGACCCAGGGTCCAGCTGCTCGTGGTGCTGAGTGGGAAGCTGACCCCTGCCTGCTCCTCCTTCCAGGGACCCAAAGGTGACAGAGGCAGCCCTGGAGAGAAGGTAGGTGCCATCAGGCTGGGGGCAGGGAGCAGGCAGCAGTGGCCCTGGGGCTGATGGCTTGTCTCTTATAGGGTGAGCGAGGCCAAGATGGTGTGGGGCTGCCAGGTCCCCCTGGGCCACCTGGTCCCCCTGGACAGGTTGTCACTGTCTCAAGCAAAGAGGTGAGTGATGGCTCCTGCCTTCAGTGCAGCTCAGGGGAGAGAAAATTGAGGGGGGAGGGAGGGTCTGCCCAGCACCCATCTTGCAAGGGGATTGAGTGAGACATTTTGAAAGGTAGGTGTCCCACTGCCACCCACACCCAACCCCACATGGACACCTGCTTTCTTGGATGCCCTTAATAAGCATCTCTGCTTCTTTCCACAGGGCAGCCAGGGTCAGGCTGGCTTCCCGGTGAGTGGGGCAGGGCTGGGGACAGCAGGGACAGCCCTCTCAGAAAGTCCTGCTGTGCTTTGTCACTCTGGTGGAGATAGAGGGGGCATTTGGGGTCTGCCTTTGGGGCTGACATGGGGTTGTGCTCCTCCCTACAGGGCCCAGTGGGACCCAAAGGAGACCGAGGGTTGTCTGGTCCCCAGGGTCCTCCAGGACTGAAGGTAAGTGCTGTGGGACACCTCTGCCCTCTCTGGTGGTCACACTCCTGGTCCCTCATCCTGCCTGGCTGTGGGGTCCCAGCAGTGACACCAGCCCTGCTATGGGAGGGAGCCTGGTCCCTCCATCTCCTCCCCTTGGCCATTGCGAGAAGGGGGAGCCTGGAGTCATCATCAGCCCCGATGGGACTGTGGTGACTTCTCAAGTGAAAGGAGAGAAGGTGGGTGCTCTGTGGGATGTCCCTGGGTGCTGGGTGGTGCCAGGGGTGACATCCTTTCCCTCTGTGCTGTCTGCAGGGGGAGCCAGGACCTCGGGGACCAGTGGGACCCTCGGTAAGTCACAGCATCACCATCATCATCTTCCTCCTACCCCTGGAGAGGGAGGGGGTGATCCAAGGGGGAGTTGGGGGAGTTAGCACCCTCAAACCTCACCTTCTCTTCTCTCTAGGGTCCCCAGGGACGAGCAGGGATGAAGGGAGAGATTGGCTTTCCAGGCAGACCCGTAAGACCTGCTCCCAGTTTGTTCCCTTGGCCATTGCCTCCTCTACCCTATCTCCCCACCCCATTTCCATGTCTTGCACCCACCAGACTCCCAAACCTCATGTGCCTGAGGAGTGGGGTGCTGCTGGGGTGCTGGAGGCAATACTGGGGTGTTGGAAAGTGACAGGTCTGAGGCTCATCTGTGCTGATTACCCACAGGGACGTCCTGGCATGAATGGGATGAAGGGCGAGAAGGGAGACCCTGCAGATGTCAGCAGTGTGCTGGGCTTGAGGGTGAGCACCAATGGCAACCTCACTGAGCTGCTGGGCCAGCAGAGCTGGGGACACACCAAGTGTCTCTCTGGGGAAATTCATTAATAGAACCATAAAATGGTTTGGGTTGGAAGGGACCATAAAGATCATCCAGTTCCAAC
>VZTY01017386.1:0-12598 GCA_013400935.1 Turnix velox
GGGAGAAGAGTGATGGAATGAAATATCACATCATAAAAACTTCATGAAGGGATGATGAACCCTGAGGAAAACTCCCTTGTGAGGACAGACTGGAAGAGTTGGGGTTGTTCAGCCTGGAGAAGAGAAGGCTCAGGTGCTTCTCAATACCTGAAGGGGGCTACAGAAAGGCTGGGGGAGGACTTTTTAATAGGATATGTGTTGTCAGGACTAGGAATAATGGATGTAAATTGGAAGAGGGGAGATTCAGGCTGTAGATAAGGAGGAAATTCTTCAGGGTGAGGGTGGTGAGACCCTGGAAGATGTTGCCCAGAGAGGTTGTGGATGCAACCTCAATCCCTGGAGGATCTGGGAGATGAGTGAGAGAGCTGGTAGGGGAGATGGTCACCTTCTCACCTGAGAAGGTTCCTGGAGCTAGGAGAACATTCCCACATGGAATGACCTCAAAGCCTGCTCTCAGACAGTGCTGAGTTTGTGCAACTTCAAAAAAGTTTTAAATCCTTTCAAAATCCTTCAAAAAAATTAAATTATGGATGTCCCAAAGGTCCAGGATGAGCACTGAGGGGCTGCCTGCATCCCACTGAAGGGACACATCATTCTTCTAGGGAGGTTTGCAATGGGAAAGAGGGGAGAAATTTCCAGAGGAGGGAACAAAGATGATGAGAGGCTGGAGCATCTTCTGAGGACAGGCTGAAGGAGTTGGGGTTGTTCAGCCTGGAGAANAACCATTCTATGATTCTATAAATAGCACAAGAAGTGCAAAAGCTGCAGGTCAAATCTCCCTTCACAGAGTCCAAGGATTCCACTGACCTGGGTGAGACCCTTTGGCCTCCACCCCTTTTATTTGTCACCTCAGGAGGATCTGGAGGGCTTGGCACTAATTAAGACTCCTTCATTTTGCCGCCTTTCCCCTTCTCTATTCAGAAGCATCACCCTGCCCCTGCTCCCAAGCGTTTTTAGGTTCCCTGAATGACCTGCTAACATACGGTGCTGGAGGTTTGTATGTACCTCCCAGTTTCCCACACCCTTCCCGAGCTGCATTCAGCCCCTGCCACAAAGGAAGTGTGCCCGGCTACAAACCGCATTAGCCACGCTGCTCGCCTCCCCATTGTCTGCAGTGGGAAACCCCGCTCCCAAAAGGCCATCTGGGCAGCACATCCAGGGGGAGAGACATGGGGAGCTGCCACCCAGACTTGGGAAAGCAGCAGCATCGACCAGTCTTCCCAAAGAGCTAACATCTGGCAGGGATTTTGGGGGCAGCTTGTGGCTAAGGCTGAGTTTCAAACGCACATCCAGTGCCTTGGGATCCTCACAGGGGTTCTACACCAGGTCATATAGAATCATAGAATAGTTTGGGTTGGAAGGAACCTTAAAGAACATCTAGTTCCAACCCCCCAACACCTTCCACTAGACCAGGTTACTCTGTGCCTCATCCAGCCTGACCTTAAACACCTCCAGGGATTGAGGGGGCATGTTTTCAGAAGGTGTTTAATTCAGAATTCATTATCCTTAGTTTAAAATCCACTGATTCTGCTGACTTTATAGCAGGGAGGAATTTTAAAAATTTCTTTTTAAGTAATTTTTCTTTGGGATTTCCAAGCAAAGCAGAAGCCCAGCAGCTATGGCAGGGGGGTTGGAACTCGATGATCTTTAAGGTCCCTTCCAACCCAAACTATTCTATGATTCTATGATTCTATGATTCTATGATTCTATTCTGGGTAACTGAGTATCTAATTTGAATAACTCTTCCAAAAGTTATTGGATTCTATGATTCTATGATTCTATGATTCTCTGATTCTATTCTGGGTAACTGAGTATCTAATTTGAATAACTCTTCCAAAAGTTATTGGCTATTTTTTCCTCCCTTCATGGACTGTGAAACTAAAGAGGAAATAAAAAGCTATTTAAGGTGTAAATTTCTATTTCAGATACTTTAAAATTCATGTGGAACAAGATACTGGGTGTTTCAAAACAGGTGGAGGACTCTGCCCATCACAGGACTGGCACAATTCTTCTTCCTGCTCTTGGTTAATGAGCTCAAGAAATGAGTTTCTACTTCAGGAGCTTCTGTTTCAGAGAATCTCCCCAAGAGGGACGCAGGGAGTGAAAGATTGGTTTCGGAGGTGGCATTACATGGGCTCAGAGATAATCCCCAAGCTTTGAAGAGAACATGTGAAACGGTGTCACAAAAGCTTTCCCACAACTTGACATAAAAGCCTCAGAGCTCAACAGCTGCTGCTGTGCAGGGAAAGAAGGAGCCTATTCAAGGGCAGCACAAAGGGGATGGAGGGGCAGATCCTGGAGGAGGTCACTGAAGCCTTACCTGGATCTCAGCAATGAGTGGCAGAGCAGGAGAGAAATGTGCCCCTGTGTATTCACCTTAGAAGACGTGTGACCACACGTACAGACACAAATACACACCTGAACACAAGCACCATTCACTTACTGCCCTTTCTTTATGAGTAAGAGATCTCTATACATAACTTACTTGCCAGTAAATTGTGTGTTTATTGTTATTGAACCTTAAAAAAGGGGGATATTGATGCTGCCAGAGAAGTGCGTTGAACTGATGAGGTCTTGTAGCACACTCATGTTCTGAAGAGGTGCTGGAAAACCTTTTTTAACTGCTTTACGTGGACAAAAGTGGTGTCACAGTCACCTGAGGGAGAACAACCAGCCGTGGCTCACTGAGAGTGAGTGGCTACAGAGAAGTTGTGCTCTTTGGCCGAGGAAGGCAGGAGGATTTGGCGTGTGCGTGTGCCCGTGTGTGTGCAGCGTGTGCCGCGGCCCCGCGGGCAGCCCCAGCCCAGCTGACCCGCTCCTTCCCTCCATCCTGCTGCCACACACGTGAACCCCAGGCTGGAATGCCATTGATGGTGGCATTAGTCAGCAGCCTTCCCCCATTGAGGGCCGGCTCTTTCCCAGCTTCTGACGCGAGGAATTCTGATCCCGGGCTTTTCAGGCACCGCGCACTCCCCACCTGCTCATCTGGGAGGAGGGTCATTATCCCCCCGGCTATTCACCCGCACTGGAGCATGCAAGAATAGATGCTTCTCCTTTTGTGCTGCCTATCTCCCTGATTGGCTCCGGACTGTGGGAAACTCCACCGAGCTGGAGACCCACAGACTCTCAGCGTGGCTGCAGCGTATAAATATGGGGCCAGAGGCAGCTTCCAGCATCACGCTTCTCCTGGACTCCCACTCCCAAGCCTTCCCCAGCACAGATGGCTCCCAGCGCCGTGTTCATGGAGCCCGACAACCTGCTGACACCAAAGGAGAAAAACAAAGTAAGTCCAAGCTGCTCAGAGCCACTGAGAGGCTGGTCCATGTGGTTTAGGGACAGTGAAGGGCAACAAACAGCCCCCTGCGATGGTCCAGAGAGCATCCTCCCATTAACAGATCTCTTCTTCCTTTGCATTTTCTAGCTGAGGAAACCAGTGGTGGAGAAAATGCGCCGTGACCGGATTAACAGCAGCATCGAGCAGCTGAAACTGCTCCTGGAGAAGGAGTTTCAGAGACACCAGCCCAACTCCAAGCTGGAGAAAGCTGACATCCTGGAGATGACAGTCAGCTACCTGAAGCAGCAGAGCCAGCTGCAGCTGAAGAGTAAGTATTGAGTTTTGTTTCATTCTCCTGCAAATCTGCGACAGTTTTTATGACCCTCTAGCAGTGACCAGATTGTTCTAACCTATCCTTTCTTCCTTCTTCCCTTGTCTAGCTGCAGCATCCTTCCACAAAAGCTCCCAGTTTGACTTCAGAGAGGGCTATTCGAGGTGTTTGCAAGAAGCTTTCCACTTCCTCTCTCTCCACAAAGTCCGAACTGAAACCCAGACCAAACTTCTCAGCCACTTCCAGAAGAGCCACTCAGCTGCCTCGGAGGCCTTTTCCCCTGGGAAGCCCAGCAGCACCAAGCAAGTGTCTCCCAAGGATGCTGGTACCCTCTGGAGGCCCTGGTAGTCAGGGGAGCCCTCACCTGGGAGCCTTTTTGCCAATCCAGAGGAAGTATCTGACTCATCTGTAGTCCAGCTCTGCTCCTCTCTTGTGTAGGGAGTGTTATTTCCCCATGTATTTTATTTAAGTGTTACTTTTGCCTTTTGTGGGATCCTTTGGCAGAAGTGCAGGCATTCTGTGGTGTCTGCTCCCTCCCTGGCCTCCAGGGTGGGTCTGTTTGTCGTGATGGCCAAGAATTGTAAGAGAGATTTCTCTGAGGTTGCTGTGAGAGCCACAGCATTGCTCTGGTGGGACTCGGTCCTTGTTTGCTCAGTCACCCCAGAGGATAAATTTACCCCCCTCTCCCCCCTTTTTGGTTCACTCACACTTGATTAAAACCCATTTCTCCCCTGTTTGCTTGTTAACTTGTACAGCAGCAAAGATATTTCAGGTTTATCCCTTCTGTAGCCTCAGCATCTAAAGTGTGAGAGATGAACAGGAAACTATGTGGAATATTTCTACTCTTTTGCTGCTTTTTTCTATTTAGAAAAAGAGTGTCTTACTGCTTTATGTTAAAGAAACAGTAGTAGGGAAAGTGCTTTGTTGGTCAATGTTATACATTTTGGGCGTGAGCTGTGCTTTTCTCTAGTATTTTCATTGTAATAATGATTTGTGTCTGTACAGAGTGATTTAATTCATGATGGATAATGTTTCTCCCACACCTGGGAGAGCCTTATGGCTTGTGTGCATACTGTGTATGCTCCTCTGTCCTCATCCAGAGCAATAAAATGCATTTGTGTGCAAATTCTGCCTGATTCTTCTCCATTCTGTCCCCCCCAATCTCTTCACATTCCAAAGAATTTGGGTTCTTCTGTGCTGCAAAAGGAGCTCATACTCTGATCAGCTCTGTAAACACCCATGCACAGGTTATCTCAGCTGGATAATATTCATCATTTCTTCACTCACTGCCCCTCCTGCCCACACCAAACCCTCTCTCCCCTGAGTATTAAACCCCTAAACCTGGTCCATGGGTTCCCTTTGAGCACCTCCTTCTTTTTTGTGTGAGTTTTCTACCTGATGCTGGGAGGGAATGGAGTCAGTGGCTGCAGCTCTGTGCATCCTCTGAAACCTGCTGTCCTGCAAACCTGGGGATGGAGCTGCAGAGGTGCTGATGGGGACACACAAACTGGGGGAAAATTCTCAGAATTAGGGCCCCTAAAGCATCCCCAAAACATTTGGAGGAGCTGTGCCTGAGCCCTGTATGCCAAGGTGTGATTTGTTGTGATTAATTTTATCAGCAACTTTGATCAGAGAACTTGCTCTAAAATAATGCAAAACAATTTGTATTTATCCTTACAGCAANATGCATTTGTGTGCAAATTCTGCCTGATTCTTCTCCATTCTTTCCCCCCCAAACACCAATCTCTTCACATTCCAAAGAATTGGGGTTCTTCTGTGCTGCAAAAGGAGCTCATACTCTGATCAACTCTGTAAATACCCATGCACAGGTTATCTCAGCTGGATAATATTCATCATTTCTTCACTCACTGCCCCTCCTGCCCACACCAAACCCTCTCCCCTGAGTATTAAACCCCTTGAGCACCTTTGAGCACCTCTTGGGGTCTGAATCCTTCTTTTTTGTGTGAGTTTTCTACCTGATGCTGGGAGGGAATGGAGTCAGTGGCTGTAGCTCTGTATCCTGCTGTCCTGCAAACCTGGGGGTAGAGCTGCAGAGGTGCTGATGGGGACACACAAACTGGGAGAAATTTCGCAGAATTAAGGCCCCTAAAGCATCCCTAAAGCATTTGGAGGAGCTGTGCCTGAGCCCTGTATGCCAAGGTGTGATTTGTTGTGATTAATTTTATCAGCAACTTTGATCAGAGAACTTGCTCTAAAATAATGCAAAACAATTTGTATTTATCCTTACAGCAAAAGTATATATATATAAATATAAACATTTTTTAATATTGCAGAATGAGAACTATTTCACAAAGATTATAAATGCTAATTTTATAGATGCTATTTTAACTTCTACTTTCAGCCACCAGGGGTCACAGTCCCCTCGAATGAATAAGTTCAAGCAGGATTTTAGGGTTTTTAACACGTATGCTTTGTGTGATTTTATTTATTTCTTTTTTAGCGATCAGGAACTGGTTGTCAGTCAGTGCTGGCCAGTTGTGTGAGGAAAAAGCGGATGTGTTGGCTTGTAGGAATTAAAACAGCAGCAGAAATAGATGAAGTGTCTTGGTCTCACTTTAGAACTGAAAGACACCACGCTGTTCTGGTGCTGCCATCAAAACAGGAGCAAAATTTTTATTACAAACGAATGGTTGTTACATTTTTCAAGTGTAAATACTGAAAAATGGCAAAACGAAAAGGCACAGGATAAAAAAACAGCTTCATTGTTTCCACAGATACAGCGTTTGCTATTTGGCAAAAATTAAAAAAAAAAAAAAAAAGTATTTCATACACTTTCTACAAGAATAAGCATTGTTTTAAATATATCTCTGAAGGGAGAAATCCCTTTGATTTTTATCTGTGACAGCAGATAAAGATGGGATCCTAAAGATCCCTAAAGATGGGATCCTAAAGATCCCTGAAGATGGGATCTTGCTCTATCTAGTGATGCCTCAGAGGAAGGAGATGTTGGTCTTTGGAGCTGAGGAAGTGGAGCACAGCAGAACTAGAGGCTGACAGACACAGTGACAGACAGCTCAGGACAAACAGTGACAGAGCTGCAGCTTCACAGACAGCACAAGGAGGGCTTCAACTACCTCTAACCTGAATTTGGGAAGGAGGCAGCAGGGATGGAAGGGGACTACTGGCAACAAGTGGGGTGAAACAGAAGGGTTTGCTGAGTCCCAGGAGGCAGAGCAATGACACTTAATAAAATTATAGTTCCTTTCTGAAAAATAGATGTTTGTTGGTTTTGCTTTTTATTGAGGAGTCAGTCTTTGTAACCCTGATGTGGTATCTTGATAACAGTCAGGATGTCGTTGGAAACAGTCGTGGAACCCACTGTGGCTTTTGGCACAGTCACCCAGACACTGGTGAGGGGAACTGGGAGAGCTGGAGTGCTGTGGTTTCCTTCTTCCTCACTGAAGGAGATGCACCATTCACCTTGGCTGTGACTGAAGGGAGAACATCAGGCACATCGTTGGCAAGAGGCAGAGAGTGTGTCATTCTCACCAGTGCTCTGGTTTTGGTTACCACACTTACTTTCTCTCAGTGGGGTGCATGGCTGTGCCCTTCTGACAGCAGAACACCTCAGAGAAAGCTTCAAAGTTCTGCAAAGATCCCATCACCCTAAAGAAAGAGAAAGAGCTGGTTTAGATGGATGCATTTTCTGGGGATCACAGCTCTGGAAAAACAGAAAGCCACATCCATGGAGTCATCTAGAATCTCATAACTCAAGAATTTGTGATGCTTTATGCAAGAACAATAAATTCTGGAAGTTCTTCTCGCTTTATCTTGTCTGTCAGGGTGTAGCTGATAGCAAAGTGTTGCTCTGCTTTTGTGCTCTGTTGAAATAAACAAGTTACCAACTAATAAATCAGTTTGTTAAACCCACCTGTATTTCAGAGGGCTGTGAACATCTGTCTTTATTGACTGGCTGGCATATTCTGGTCTGTAGGAACCACACCAGACCTAAACAAGGAGGATGAATCATTAGTGGGTTGGTATTTAAAAAGGAAGATCAGTCTGGAGAACTTTTTTACTTGTTTTCAAAGCTTTTTCTCAGAGCTGAAGTCTCAGAGTCTGAGGTAGACCACAAAATGTGTCAATTTTATAGATGCCACTAAGTGTTTGTCACTCTGAGAGTGTAGAGAGGAAAAGAAGTGGAATGTGCAGCTAGAGCTGGTGTAATTTGCCATGAAATTACAGGCTCCTGGAAGTCACTGTCCCTGTGAGCTGCTGTCTGACCTTATTTATGCTTTAACACAGCATGAAGTGGCTGCATCTGAGGGTTCTTACCTGGGCAAAGTTGAGGAAGAAAAGCTGTTTGTGGGACAGATTGAGCCCAGGCAGCTTTGGCTCCTTCCCTTCCTGCTCCAGCCACTTCAGGTAGGCCTAAAAATGAAGACAGATTCAGGTCAGAGAAGCAGCAGGATGGTCTCTTTACAATCCCAGTTTGAAGTAAAATCACCACCTTTCACTGACTTTTTCTATAGGAATTTCTGTCTAGAAATAAAGTCTCATCCATGGTTCCGTGGTGCTGATTTTTATCCCTTCAGGTAACTGCTCATAAAATAGCAGATAATAATAGCAGCTCAGTGTTAAAGCCATTACCTCTTATTGTTTGACATTAATTGGCCAATTTTCTTTTTTTTGGGGGGTAATGTTGACATCATGGAGACAAGTTAATGTGTCCTCACACTGCTCTCTCTGTTCCTTCCTTCTCAGGTGCTGAGATAGTCCCAGAGCACAAAGCATGAAAGGTAGAACTGAGGGTAAAAATACCACCAGGAGCTTCTGGATGTAAAATTGAGGCTTTTTTATCCCAGAAGAGGTAACCCTATGGCAGAATTAATTCAGTATATTGAGAACTTACCTTATAAGCCTGTCGGACCCCTCCATTATCTGCAATGTTTTCTCCTAATGTGCTTATTCCACTGACCTGTGAAGGAATAATCACTAAAGGAATAATCACACAGTAACATCAGCAAGAAAAGCTGGCTGAAACACAGTCATCCATCACAGACAGACAGACAGACAGGAACAGAAGGGAGCACTGGCTTCATGCTGGGCAAAGACTAAGGAATAAAACTAAAAAAAAAATAGAATAGATCAGAATAGAGGGAATATATGTGGATGTATTCACCATGAAGCCAATGACACACTGATTTTCCAGGCTGGACTACCTCTCATTCAGAACAAACAACCCTTGTATCCCATTTCCAGAATGATCAGCCTGCAGTAAGGAGGGTTTTCTGCTTCTCATCTGTAGATATTCTCCATCTGCATTCATTCATTTTCCATCTCAAGACCCAGCAGTGTGTGGAAATGGCTTTTTCATACTCACATTTTGCCCTCCAGCCAGCTCCCAGGTGTAGTTCCCATACTGGTGAACCATACAGCCTGACTGCTCCTTGAAATGCATCGCTGAGAAATTGCTCCACCAGTCAAACATGTTCCCATCCTTATCAAAATTCCTGCCTGGATAAAAATCCCAGAAAAAAAAGGGAAAGTTTTGATCATGAGTATGTCAGAGCAAATGTTACTCCTGTGTAGCAATTGCTTTTAGCATCTGAGCTGCACTTCCTCCTCTCTCCTCCTCTGATGTCCATGGTTTGTGCTACAGAGATTGAGCAGGAGAGTTTTGGGCACACTGGATTCTGCTTTGGCACGAGGGAATGGACAAGATGTTTAATTTCTATGAGTGCAACTGAGAGAAAAGCATTTTCTCTTATCTCCTCACCATTGTCATCAAACCCATGGGTGATTTCATGGCCAATAACCATCCCGATGCCTCCAAAGTTGAGAGCTTGTGGCTGGTGTTTGCTGAAGAAGGGGGGCTGCAGGATCCCAGCAGGGAAAACTGCAAAGAGAAGGAGATGTGGTGAGTACCTGGGACTCTACAGACACATTGTTTGCTTGCTTTAAGGGTGAGGAAAGAACATGAAATATAAAATGATTAGGAAAAAAAAAAAACAACCACTGTGCCTCCTCCTGTGAAATTGCTTCTCTTGATAAATGGAAAATGACAAGTTAATAAGGGTTTAATTTGGCACATCTGCAGCTACAGTATCTCCTCATCCCAGAACCAGGCATGATTTTCATTCCACTTCAGCCTGATTTGCTATCAGTTTGCTGCAGTGAGGCATGAACAAAAACACATTGAGTGACTGTCTTTGGGAGATAGGTACAGTTTGGGGTTTGGGAGCTGTTTTTTCTGGGGGATTAATGGATGTTTTTCATTGCTTTATTTCTGTTAAAGAAAGGTTAGCAACCACACGCTGCTCATCAGCAGCACAAACATTTCACTTAAGGATAAAAACCCTTTTTGACTATATAGAAGGTTTTTAAGGGAGAAATGGGTAAGACAGAAGGAGGGAAATTCTTTTCCTCAAACTAGAGGCAGGAAGAAACAGGATTTAAGTGACATCCATGCTGCTGTGGGTAGCTGTGCTTGGAGTTGTTGCCAGCCTCTTCCCAATTACTTCCCTATTACTTGTAAGGGCAAAGTTACAGAGGAAGGAGTGAGTCTCCTTTAAGACCTGATTTCCCTGCCTGAACTTCATAGTTGAAGGCCATCACCTATCAGCCTTCTGGGGATAAATAAGAGGCCTGAGCCCAGCCCTCTGGCTGTTTGTGAGTGGGGATGCACCATCCAGCTCCAGGAGCTCCTGCCAGGGCTGGTCACAGCTCTGCTAGACCTGCAGGATAAAGGTAAGTGGGAGTGATATGAGTGCAACCCAGCTCTTTCTGCTGAGACTAGTGAGCTGAATTATGAGCCTTTGGATGTTTTTTTGCTGCTAGAAATTATCTAAGCTTTCTCTTGTGATGGCTGGTTGGGTTGTTTTCCTCATGGCTGGCCTGTGAGCAGGGCACAGCTGCTGCCTGCTCTGGAAGAGATATGGTATTTTTTATCTCCTGTGCTACTTGGACAGCGGATTTTGTCAGTCTGGGAACTTTAATAAGCACCACTTCATAGAAATGATGTGGTTCCTCTTCTGTTTGGGTGCTGGGTGAATAAGTTTGTTTGGGCTTTGCCTCTTAGCATTGGGGTTTTGGTGCTATCTGTAGAGGCTGCAAACTAGGGGAGCTGCCCATGTGTTTATTAAGAGTGTGGAATTGAGCACAAACAGCCCAGAACTTTCTGTGAGAGTTCTTCAGACACTGTTCCTGCCTCAGGCTTTCAAATATCAGGCTGTTCCCATGACAGTGTCTAAACTGTGCCCATTGAGCTGAATCTTCACCGATTAAAAGTGACTGAAAAGAACAGCCTGTCTGCCTCGCTCAGGGTTTTTTTCCATCGGGGCACAGGCAGGTTTGCCTCTGGAGGGCAGAAAAGTAACCTTGTGGTGATTAATTAGTTTGATGCAGATGGTTAAAATTGTAGTTAACCTACCTATCTGGTTCCTGTTTGGGGAGTAAAAAGCATTGACCACTGCAGCTCCAATTATCCATCTAAAGAAAAAGGTTACACACAAAGTTAGCTGTTGCTTTTCTTTACCAGCTTATCCTAACACTATCAAAGCTTGAGAAGAAACAAATACTTTGCATTCAAATGGAAAATTAGCATTTAGAGAATATCCTGAGCAGCAGTAGCAGGCAGTCTATTTCAGAATTTAGACAGTGGCTGTAACATGCACTCTGGCAACTTACATGTCTTGGTCAACTCTCTCTCGAAGTTTTTTCAGGCTCTTCTGAGCCCCAGCTCTCAGGTTTTCCAGGATATTTTCAAAGTAGTTGTTTTCACTGAAGTTTAACTAAAGAAACAGACATCCAAGGACATCAGTAAGCTGTGCACAAAGAGGAATTTGTTTTTATATCTCCTAAAAAATACTTTCTTGCAAGGTAGTACTTAATAGTTAGGTCTTTACATGCCTTGGTTAATTAAAATGTTCAGTACAAGGCTGTTGAGTGACTTGGAAATGAGATTTTTCACTGCTGTGTTTCATGTGGTGAGAAAAGCAGTAAGAGAAGGACTATACTGCATACTTACATTGGCATATTCCTGGTCTAGTTTTTCATTCTCATCTTCCAAAATATAATCTGGGTAGCCAATTTGTTCTTTAATTGCCATTGCCTAGAAGGAGAGAGTTTAATATTTCTTCTTAATCATGCAGCTTTGTAAAAGTTTCAATACATGCAAATAGTTCAAAGTTTTTATTGCTGTTGTCCAGCTGTTTGTGAGAAACTGGATGTAAATATTTAAAGAGCTGGGAATAAAGAGCTGCCTGTGGCAGGGGGGTTGGATCTAGATGATCTTAAAGGTCCTTCCAACCCAAAACATTCTTTGATTCTATGAATAGCAGTGCTAGAAAATTCCTAAGATTTCATAATGATGGTGGAACACTGAAATTCCTTGTTATCTCTTACCTTCTCCCGAGCTTTCTCTTTAGATGCTTCATCCATCCACTGTAACTCATCTAAAGTCTCAATGAATGCTTCACGGATCTTATCTATTAAATCTCGGACCTAAAAGAGAGGCAGTAAGAAATCAATCCTTCCCCCGACATTTTTCATTGGCACAGCTAAGGAGAGGTGAAAATCTTCCTACTAAAAGATGATGCCCCTGGGTCCTAAGCATTAAAACATGATATGGACAGTGGGATGGAGTGCACCCTCAGCAAGTTTGCAGATGACACCAAGCTGTGTGGTGCAGTTGATACACCTGAAGGAAGGGATGGCATCCAGAGGGACCTTGACAGGCTTGAGAGGTGGGCCCAAGCCAACCTCATGGAGTTCAACAAGGCCAAGTGCAAGGTCCTGCACCTGGGTGGAAGCAATCCCAAGCACAGATACAGGCTGGGTGGAGAGTGGCTTGAGTGCAGCTCTGAAGAGAAAGACTTGGGGGTGTCAGTTGATGACAAACTCAACATGAGCCAGCAGTGTGCACTCACAGCCAAGAAGGCACCAACCAAATCCTGGGTTGCATCAAGAGGAGTGTGACCAGCAGGTCCAGAGAGGGGATTTTACCCCTCTACTCAGCACTGGTGAGACCC
>VZTY01017386.1:17861-72868 GCA_013400935.1 Turnix velox
TGAGGTTGGCTTGGGCCCACCTCTCCAGCCTGTCAAGGTCCCTCTGGATGCCATCCCTTCCTTCAGGTGTATCAACTGCCCCACACAGCTTGGTGTCGTCTGCTGTGGTTTGAAAGGCTGTTGCAGAAATGGTTTGAAACCAGACTGGATGTGCCATGTCTCAGGGATATAATCAGTGAATGATTTATACATTTATATATTGCAATTGCCTGTGCAAAGTATATATCACCAGGACCTGGCTTAGGCAGTGATGCTCTGGGGTCTGCTAGCTAAAAATCTGCTGTAACCTGACTTTTCTTTATGGAATTAAAATAGAGGATCAAATAGTGGCTTTAGTGCAGCAAATAATTCTGATTTAATGAAATAATTCAGAGTTAATGCTGTCCCTGAAAGTTCAGTATTACCTTTGGTCTTATTCCAGTCTTCAGAAGCCACTGGCCAATCCCCAACCACCATCAAGGCCTCTAGAAGAGGCAGTGAATCTCGTTGCTCTATAAGGCCTGAGTGAGGTGAAATAAATATTATGTTATTTTTCATAGGGGTGGGGAAAAATAAAGAAAAATAGGTGATGGATCCAACAGTTTAAATTTGAAACTGAATTTGCCATAGTAGAAAATGAGGGATACTAAGAAATGATCATTCTTTAGAGAAGTAATGTGTATATTAATGATGTACCAAGAAATCTTCATCCACCTGAAGATCAGCTTTCCATGCAAGGTTGTGCAGATGAGATAGATATTGACTGATAGATAATCACATGGGTGATTTATGTGCACTTGATATTGAACAAGAGAATCAGTGGAACAAGAAGAGACTCACTCTCATTCATGCAGGACTTGTACAGTGTTTTAGCCTTCTGAAATGCTTCTCTGTCCCCTTGATCTGAAGTCTCCAGCACACCTGGGGAAGAAACCTTGGCAGTGAGGGGGGTTTTTTGCCCTGGAGAGCTTTAATCTTTTCATAAAAATCATTGAAAATCCAGGCCTATGATAAACACTTGTTGCCATTTGCTTCAATTACCTTCAAACTAAGAGTGCTCTTTAAGGGAACTATTAATGGAGGACATGCACACAACTTGACCTGTTCCTTTTGAAGTTAGTACCAAATCATCTGTAGCTATTTTTTTAGTGGGAACAGGATGTTCCCATAAAATAGATGTAGTAAGAGATATTGAGATTAAAGGGCTGGGAGGTGGGGAGGGCAGGCAGAAATCACATTTCACTAGAAGTTTATTCCTCTGTCCAGCAAATAACATTTGAAACTAAATAAATAAAGGACTGACAAGCTGCATTCTTACCTTTAAGGATGATCTCCAGCTCATCTCTCAGGATGTCAAAAATGCTGTATCTGGAGCTGGTTTCAGGGATAACGTGGTGGTTGAGCCAGCCCCCACAGGCATACTGATAGAAATCCTGGCAAGGGTCTGCTGTTGGGTCCATGTTCTGAATTATTCTGGCAGCTGGGTATAAAAAAAGGAGAGTTGAAATCCATAGAATGGGCCAGTAATCCGTGGGACTACTGAAAACTGGCAAGGAGAGACCTTGCTTATAGAATCATAGAGTAGTTTGGGTTGGAAGGAACCTTAAAGATCATCCAGTTCCAATCCCCTTCCATGGGCAGGGACACCTCCTACTACACCAGGTTGCTCAATGCCTCATCCAGCCTGGCCTTAAACACCTCCAGGGAGGGTGAATCCACAATCAAATGCTGATGGATATCTAGCCTAAGGGGGGAAATTTTTATTTCACTCTTAAAATCTTGAATTCTAGTGTTTGTTTAGGTTTGGTAGAACTGGCAAGTTGAGAAACATCACCTCTGCAAGAATAGTAACAATCATTTACCTGCTGTGACACATCCAGGCGTGGTACAGGTGTTGCCTGAGTTGGTGCCATAGTAAGTGCCTGCAGGGAAGGGGAATAAAACCAGAAAATGAGTTGTTTTGGGAAGAAATTCCCACCTGTGTCACCCAGCCTAGTGACATCTCGCTTTAGCTTCAGAGAAGCAAGAGAATATTAATGCCAGTGAAAGATAGCAAGTGACAACTGTGGAGAAATCTTTTATCTTGCAGATTACTGAGGAAAATTTATTGGGAGAGTTTTGACTGTGAGTTTTAACCCTTTTGGAAGGAAATGGGGTTTGTGTGTGTGTGTTTTCCATGTCAGCATTCACTGCACTGAAGTGACTGTGTGTGTGATGCTGGTCAGGTCACCTTCCTGTGCGCTCTCCAGTCCAAAACTGGGATGGGAGGTGTCTCAGCACCCCAGCCTGGGTACCAAAACCTCATGTTTTTGCTGCCTGGCTGTAGAGATAAAGTCAGAATCAACAGGCATTCTGTGTGTTATTGCTTTCACCAGAGGCTGTTTGATGCACAGTGATGCTCTCCTGCAAGCTGTGCACAAGCAGAACAAAAATACTCCCTAAACAACAAAGCCTTTGTGTGCAAAAATAAAAGGCAGGACAGGTAATCCTTTTTATTTTCCTTTTTTTCTGTAGAAGCCTGGGCAGGGTCAATCTGACAAAGGATGAACAAGGCATCAATTTTGACTCAGCCTTCTAGGTAATAAGGAAATACCAAGTTTACCGACAGACACACCTTCCCCTCTAAAAGAGTGCAATTTCTTTTCTACTTTTTTCAAAGCAATGCTGAATTCAATAAAATACAGAGAATTAATGAAAACTATAGTACCTCATATTGCATCATTTAAAAATTAAATAAAAATTCAACTTAATCCTCTATGTGCATGAGGTTTGGGAAGCCAAGCCCCTCATTGGGGTGAGCTCACCACCTCCCTGTAGCTCTGCAAATAGATTTAGATGTTGTTTGCAGAGGGAAGAGAAGAATTAGTGAGAGGTTCCTTACCTCTGCTGCTGGCATAGAGGATCACCAGGGCGACCACTGCACAGGTCATGAGGAGCAGCAGGACAGCCAGCCCGATGGCCACAAAGCTCCAGGGTTTCTTCCCAGCTTTTGTTGATTTTTCCACAATATCCATTTGACTTTCTGATTTCCCCATTATTGTAACTCTAAATTAGTGGGGGGGGGGGGGGATGAGAAAGAATTAACAGTGCAGCTAAATCAATAGAGGGATAAAAGCAGGGCAAATCAAGGAGGGAAATGAAGGAGAATAAAAGCAAAGAGGAGGAGGGGAAAAAAAAAAGCCCTTCCAAGTTATTACATGTATTTGTCCATTTGATTGTCCACAGTCTTGCCAACTTCATTCTCCATCTCCTGTACCACCAGATTGCCTGGACTGGGGGTGTGCTGGGGGTTGTTCTGGACTAGGTTACCCCAAGGTCTTGGTGGTGCCGTGTTGTAACTTCAGCAGCTTGCTTTGGGAAGTATGGAAAAGTCTCATGACCAGGTTGGGCAACTCCTTTCTCCCAAACAGGGAAGGAGGGGGGGAAAAAACTGCCTCCCTCCACTCCCAGCTTCTAAAGCCTCTGGGTCTTTTGAAGAATTTCTCCTCTGTGGCTACGAGCAGGTCTGCAGAGCTCCCTTAACAGCAGCAGAATCCAAAACCAGATCCTCCTTCCAGGTGTGAGCACCTTGGGGCAAAGATGAAGGGTTTGGGAAGTAGAAGGCTCCCAGGATGGGTGTCAGCTCCCAGCTCTGTAGGAGTTTGTGATCTCCAGGTTCTTGGTCTTCTCTGAGCCATGCTCAAACTTGTGAGCTCAGCCCTGTGTGGTTCTCAGCTCCAGGCGAATGCTCCTGAGCAGCAGCAGCAGGAGGAGGAGGAGGGGTTGGAGCAGCAGCAGACTGGGTTGGCCGCTCTCTCACAGCCTGGGAAGCTGCTGCAGCTCCTCTGAAGTTTCCTCCAGCTTTCCTGAAACCCTCCACCAGGTCGCTGCTTGCAGAAAGAGCATGAAGTCAGGGCTGTGAACCCTTTGCAACCCTCTGGCTCTGGGAGAATTGGCAGCTTTTGGTTGCAATACAGAGGAACAGCTTTTTGTTTGAAGAAATACTCTGATTTATAGGGTGTTGCAGGCAGGGAAGGAGTTCTTGCACAGTGCTGCTTGGAAATGGATCTGCTAACATCTGAGAAAGTCAGGATAGGTGTGTGATTTCCCTTGTCTTTTTTTATTCATTTTCCATTCTTATAGAGTGAGGTAGAAGCATGTTGGTGGTTGGTTTTATTATTATTTTTTTCCCTTCACTCTGTTTTATTGAGTGATTGTAACTCCCTGCCAGGCTTCACACTACATAAATCTTCAGGTTGGTGCCTCTCTGGGCTTGAGTGTTTCACCAGCACCCCGAGCTTTGAGTGTGCTGAGGAGAAGATTTTTTTACATTTAGATCCTGGAGGGATGGGGATTGAGAAGCCTTTCAGGATGACTGCCTTCTTTTAGGATGCTTTTACTATCAAGTTTAAGAAAAGAACATCAGGAAGTGCACAAACAGTTGGGTTGTTACTTCCCATCCAAGGCTCTGGGGTTCTCCTGCAGTTATTAGGCAGCTACATCAAATGTACAAACAACTTGGGTGTCCTAAAGCAATTGGAATCTAACAGGATGTGGTGCTAATGTAATTTTTAGAATTATGTGTCTTAAAGTATTGCTACCATGGAAACAAGGTCTCCATCTCATGTCTAAACCAGTCAGGTTTACTATCAGTAGTTTTATTTAGTAACCAAGAAAGTATCCACTATCCCAGTGCTGTCAAACGTTGGGGAATATCTTCTGAGTCTGAGCAGTCACTTTCTGAAGAGTGAAAGGGACTATTTAAGATAGAAATAAGTGTAGAATTTGCTTTTACCTCAGATAGAGAAGACAATCTGAAGCTGCTGAGTGACAATAAAAATCCAAACAGCCAAGACTGCAGTAAATCAGCCCAATGCCTGACTCCAAGACAATGCCTGGGTGCTGCCCTTTGATTTATTGTCCCAGGGATGCAGAGCACAGAGCAGAACTCATTGTGCTGAGAAATAATGGGCTTGTCTCTGAAAGGCAGCCTAACCCTGTCATCTGTCAATTAGCATTAAGTAAAAAATTAATCAGTGCTCAAATATCTTCTCATAGCTCATTGGTTACCAGCTGTGTGCAGGACAAATAACTCCTGGCAGATGCACATCTGGGATCAGAATTGGGGAAACCTTGAAGTTTGGAGGAGGTTTCAAAACTCTTTGCTCACCTTTTCCTTAGATAAGGATCTTTTGAGCATCATTAGAAGAGAAAATTTCAGGGTCTGAAAGGTGGGAGAGATTCTGCAATGAATTTCTGGCTTATGCTTTGCCTAGAGAAGAAGGAAGGGGAAAAAAAAGGAGTTTTCTTACCTCTGTGTGGTGGAGAGGGTTTTCCAGCTGCAGGGGTCAGGTGGTTTGTGCAGTTTCTGGGGTGGAAGTGGCAGGTTTCTGTTGTCTGGCAGCCAGAAATAAATGCATCTTCTTACTGTAAGCACAGATCTCTTCCACAGGCTCTACCCAGCAATGGTCTTGCAAATTACTCTGCCTGCATCTCCCCCTCTCTCTTCCCCTGGCACACTCAGGTGGCTTAGAGTGCCCAATGAATTAAATGCTCTCTACCAGGGAGAGTTAACCCTTTCCACCATCTGTGAAATTGCTTGATTTTTATATCTAACTGGAATAGATTCTGCAGAGACACGAGTAGAGCTGTCTTTAAATTGATGAGCTGATTTCTGAGCTCCTTAGCATTTAGGAAAGCCTCTCCTGTTACAGTAATTCATTCTTAGGAAAGTTCTCCTTTCACACAACACACTTTGTTTCTTTCCCAAGAGATTTTTCAAGAATCTATGACAAAAAGACTACTTCTGGAAGGCAGAAGTCTCACTTTCCATACACTTAATTTCACCACAGTGATGAAAACAAGGGACAACGGGTGCAACTTGAACTCGGAGAAGGTTTCATCTTGATGCAAGAAGGAGTTTTTATTTTTACAAAGATGATAATCACTGGAACAGCCTCCCCAGGGATGTGGTAGAGTCTCCATGGCTGGAGGTTTTCAAGATAATCTCCTCTAGGCTGCCTTTCCCATGAGAAGCTGGCTCAGATGATCTTTTGAGCTCCCTTCCGACCTGGGTTACTCAATGCAAAATGGGGTTTGGATAGGAATTAGCTTAAGTTTGTGCTTAAAAGATGCTTTTGATACCAAATCCACCACCATTTTGAGTCAATTAGAAGTTGCCCTGTTGAGAAGTGAGTTGGGCCTTTCAAAATGACACCCTTTATTCTAAACTGTCAGTCCTGTGGCATTTCCCTCTATATCTCTACTTGATGTGTGATTCTACTGCAGTTCATCAGTCAGGTTTATTAGGAAGTTTAATTGGATTGCATTAGCTGGCATTTAAGCCCATCTGAAGCAGTTGAGAATGCAATCAATTAAAACATCCAAACACATTAATGATGCAGTCACAGGGCAGTGTAGAAGGTTAATTACCTCTTTTCTCCAATAACTAGTTTTTATTGCCTAAAAATGGATAAATGATGCATGAAAAGAAAGAACTTTGCAAAAATCCTCTTGGCAAGGTTGCAAAAGAAAAGAGGAAAAATGGCAAGGTAGGAATGTTTCTATTGTTAAAACTCATGTAAAAGAGCAAACCCCACACTGTTGCCAGCCCTCACAGTTGTTCCTAATATTTTAAGATATTAATATGACTGCTAGAGAACACACTGAATACATTGCCAGTGCTTGAATGTCTCATTATGTGGCATCTGAGGTTTCTAGGCAATCAAGATGCTCGACAAGATGGTCATTTGAAGTGGGGAAAAATACTGAAAACTGCCAGTTCTTCATTTCATCCACTACTGATCTGGATCTAAAAACATGGTTCCCTTGTGCCTTCAGGTCTCTGCACACTGGGCTGTGTGGAGAGGATTTTCTAGGTGCATCAGGCATCCACAGCACTGCCCTGCAGATGGGAGTACAGCTGAGGGGCAGGACAAAATGCAAAGCAGGAAAGGAGCAGAATCCTTAGCAAGCATCCTCCTGTGTTTCCTGCTCTCTCCTACATCCCCCCTCTGGCTTTACAGCTGAATTTTCTCATTTACTGTGATGCAGCTCAGGACTGAGACAGGCAAACTTATTATCAGACACTCTTCTTAATTTCCTTTATAGCCTGTTGGGAAATCCAGATGCTGGTTTGTTTGCTCTAGCTGTTGGCTTTTTGGGGTTATTTAGGGGATAACTAACAAGAATTAGACTGATGGTAGGACACCCAAGTCCTCTTGCACTGCAGAACAAGTACTTGGTGTAGAATCATAGAATGGTTGGGGATGGATGGGACCTTCAATATCATCTAGTTCCAACCCCCCTGCATGGGCAGGGACATCTCCCACCACACCAGGTTGCTCAATGGCTCATCCAGCCTGGCCCTAAACACCTCCAGGGATTGAGGGGGGATCCACAACCTCTTTTGGGCAACCTCTTCCAGTGTCTCAACACCCTCACAGTGAAGAACTTCTTTCTTATCAGGGAAAACAAGAACCTGCCAGTGAAGTAGGTGATTTAGTTGAGCATTTCTAGGTTCTCACATGGGGAAGGCAACAGATAAAAAATGAGATTTCTCAGCCTGGAGGGGATGGAGATGTTTGTTGGTAAATACTGCTAGATTTCTGGTGCATATCTAGTGCTGGTGGAAGGAAAGCAGCCAAAGCTCAGCTCCCCAGTGAGGAGAATGTCCTCTCTGCTGATGGCTGTTTAATGGAGCAGGAGTCTGGTGAAAGCCAGACTCCTGTGCAGTGATGCTATTAAGACATCTTAAATGCTCCTCATGGCCTCTCTAGAGTGGAAAAATCACAATTAGCTTGAGTTATAACCAGGTCATGATGAGTGTTAAAAATCCTCCTTCCCAGCAAGCTCTGCAGCATGTTGTTTGTTGAAAGACACCATCTTCTAGCAAAGCTCAGTGCAGAGGAGTGGTGGGGTGATGGGAAAGTGCAGGTACAGGGGGGGTTTTTGGTCACTGGGTGCAAAGACTTGGGCAGAAGCTGAAATATCTGCTCTCCCAGGCCTCCAAAAAATGAGTGTCAAAATGCATTGGTGTTGAGTGTGAAATCATGTGTAATGCAGCTCATCAAACCCCTCTCACTGTGACTAATCAGAAAGATCTATTTGATACTCCCAGAAATTATTTGGAGGGGCAACCACAGAACTGAGAAATAAAGAACAAAACAGCAGCTTGGGCATGGGCAGAGATAAAGGCTTTGATCACAGTGGTGTAGAGGGCACAGTAAGATGACAGGGAAGATAAAAGAAATAAAAGCAATCAATGCATTCATCAGTTAGGATCTGCTGAGAGAAGCAGCCATTAATCTAGAGCATGAGGAATAGATAAGAGGTTGTGTGCCTTCTTGATGCTTAAAGAAGCAAGAGGCACCTAAAAACAAGTTCTGCCCCAGCACTACCCTACTGCAGGCTTGCAGGGATGAATGTCATCTCTCTTTTTAAAGAGAAGTTTCTTTAAGAGCAATCAATGCATTCTCCTTGGAGCAGCAAAGAGAATATATTGCTTATGTACTGCAAAACATGCCCAACTCCTCCCAAACTTCCTAAGAGGCAGCCCAGGCCTGTGTGGGCTGCTCATTCTCCTTCTGATTTAAACTCTGATTCTTTCCCAGTACAGTTTTTTGTACTGATATTTATTCCTATCTGTCAGCACGGATAAGTGGGAGGAGAAGCAGATTTGTGGACTCTCTGTAATGAAGTTATTTCACTTGAGAGGAACTGAGCATCTGCGTGCCTGTTCTCTGCCTGTCTACTTTTCCACGCTTAAATAACATCTTCAGCAAGATTAATTGCAGCAAAAGAGACTATCAATTGTCTTGATTGTCTGCACAAAAAAAAGAGGAGGGGGAAAAAAATAACTTCAAAAATCCAAAGCCCTCAACAACTGCTCAAAGATTTCAGCATGAGGCACAGAGAAATTGCTATGTGTTGATTACTGTCTCAAGGACAATCAGCAAAGTTATTTCTTCTGCCTTGGAAATGGAGCCAAAAGCTGTTTTAAGGATATAATTTCATGCTTGGGAAGAAACTCTCCTGTAGCTTCTTGATGCCAATGAAGAGGAAAAAGTAGTCATCAATGTCACTAGGGTTAAAGTCAGTAATTTGTCCTTGAGTTTGAAAGGAAAGCAGCCTGCCCTTACCTGTGCTCTCAGGGAAGGAAAAAAGGAGTTTGCAGAGAGAAAAAGACACGGGGGTAGAGGTGGTATCACTGCCTGGTGGGGTGATTGCATGGCTGCTGAATGAAGTTTCACTCTGGAATGTTGCCTCTCAGGAAAACATGTAAGAAAAAGGAGTATGTTCCATTTCCCTTTCATCCCAATGAAAGCAGGAGAGCAGTTCTCAGTATCGCTTTAATCTTTGTTTTTGATAGCAGTTTCTATTTTTCTCCATGCTTGTATTACCACACTCCAAAAACATCTGCCAAATGCACTCTGAGCAGTCAAAACAAACACACGAGTCTGGGGTTTTTTTTTGGGGCCTCACCTCAGTGTTTGCTTTTTGCACAGCACCTTGTGCTGCCTCCAAATTCAGCTACAGACTCCTTCTGCACCCAGAAACTCCAAACCATGCAGAAACTGTGTGTGTGTTGTCCTTCTAGATGCTGAGAGAAGGATTCAGAGCTTGTGTGATGTTAATTCCCCTGATGTCCAACATGATTTCATGAACAAGGAGTGAGAATCACTGCAAAGCAACCTCATGATCAACCTCAAACTTGTACTTGTTCATTCTTCACTTCTTAATTATCTGTGCAAACATCCAAGAGTGTAAAAGGTATTTGCTGGGTTCTCACAGACACCCCTACACTGATAACCCCCCTCCTGAGGGGTTATCTCTGCAAGTCCAAAGTGAAATCTGGAGTATTGCTGCCTCTGCATCCCAGATAACAGGGTGTTTAGTCACTACACTGGATGTTTCATCTGTGAATCTCATCCTTTGTATTATCTGTGTTCCCTGGGACATGAGAACTTGGCGTTTGTACTGCTCCTACTCCCCCAGCTTGTGCTGATCATTGCAAAGCCAGCAGATGCTGGGAAGAGCCATTCCTTCCATCTGAACATTCTCCTCCACCATGATTGGAACCAAAGGGTTAGAATCAGTTCATTTCAGGCAGACAAAACCCTTCCTTCACAAGGAGAAGGCTACACACATCCACAAGAATTGCCAAGAATACTGAAGAGTGCAATTTGCTCTTTTCTCAGAGCTGTCTTGCTCAGTTTTGTTTCACTGCCTGAAGCTTTCTATCCTTATCTTGCTGTGCCATGTTCAGTGCTGTGTCTGCTGCATTCTTACCACAAGTTTCTCATCTTTCCTGTATTCCTCCAGCCTCACAAACACACTAGAAAGCAATTAGCCACAGGAAAATCCCCAAAGAGATAAATTAATGTATGCTACAGCTCGATGCCTCTCTCTTCAGTCTGGTTTTCAGCTTTTTCAGCTCAGTGTTGTTATCAATTTTAAGACCATAGTCTGTGATCTTCCAGGCTTCTTCAAAATGCTGCATTTCAAAATGATACTGTGCAATCTCATGGAAAGTTTTGGTCAAAATTTCACTGCCAGGACCATTCATGATGCTGCTCAGTGCCAAGGATTCATCTAACTGCAGAGCCTTGATGTACTCCTTAACTGCTGCTTCTTCCTCAGCCAGTGCCAGCAGCAGGCGGCCCTTGCAGCAGTGATCCTCCACTTGTGTTTTCAGGCTGTTCTGGCTGTGCCTCTGGATGATTTTCTCCATATCTTTTAAAGCTTTGTCATATTTCTTCAGGTGTGTGAGGCAAGCAACTCTCTTCCTCAGGTACTTTGGGTTATCTTTGCTTGTCAGGATAGCCAGGGTGTAATAACCCAGAGCCTTCTCATAGTCACGTTCTTTGATCAGCACATTTCCTTCTTGGGCTGCTACCTGTGGACAAAAAAATTGCTTAATATTAGTCATTAGAAGTGAAAAAAATAGTAAAATATCTATTTTCTCTAGACAGGGTTCCCTTCATGAAAAGAAATTTTTGCCATGGTCTTTCCTAATAGATGATTAGACAGAAATTGCATCTTCTGGTCCATAAATAGCCCTAGGTACTAATAATGAAATTTACCCAAGTTATAGGGGAAAATGGTCACCTGATGGATTTGCTCATCATTCATCTCGAGTCCAAGTAACTATCTGAAGGGAAAAGCAACAAGNACTAGGAAAATGTCTAGTTTCTCTAGACAGTGTTCCTTTCATGAAAGCAAACTTCTGCCATGGTCTTTCCTAAATAGATGATTAGGCATAAATTGCATCTTCTGGTCCATAAATAGCCCTAGGTACTAATAATGACAGTTCACCTCTGAAATTTACCCAAGTTATAGGGGAAAATGGTCACCTGATGGATTTGCTCATCATTCATTTCGAGTCCAAGTAACTATCTGAAGGGAAAAGCAACAAGAAAATCACATTCTTTGGGTTATCAGAATGTTGCCTCTGGATGCTTGTGGCTCAGTGGCAGCAGAAAATGGGTAATGGCAACTGTTACCTTGGGTTGGTGGCCAAATTCTGACACAGATATTGGAGTTTTTGAGACTCTTTTTTATAGGAATCAGCTCTGGATGTTTTGTGGCATGTCAAAAGCCAAAAGAAAATGCAGGTCTGAGGACCTGGGCAGGGAGCTGTCATGTCTTTAACCTCTGTCATAGGGAAGCAAAGGGTTGAATCTGCACTAGCAGCAAGCAAACTCCCTTCCTCTGACCTTTTGCAGTTTAATAAATTTTTCAGATCCTTATTCCCATGGGGCTCTCCCATCTTGTTTACAAATTTCTTAGCATGGGACCCCTCGGACTATAAATAATGGAAGAATTTCATTGCTTTGTTTTTCATGGTTAAAAAAAAAAGAAAAATCAGTACATCAAGGAGCTCTTCTTCCTCCACCCTTTCCTATTCAACTCATGGAGAGATATTTTTAGCTTTTCAGCCCTGACTCCAGGGTAATTATGACAGGTTTCTATAGTGTCTGTAGTCTCCAAACACTCTAAAAGGACGTGGCAGTAATGCTTTTGTGGCAGAGTTTAATGAGATTGAGCACTAAACTCTTCAGTGCAGTTTAAACTCTACAAAAATTAGTTTGTGGGGTTTTTTTTTCCTCTTTTAAAAAAAAAATTCAGCATAAGAGAACTCCTCCTGTGCTTTCTCAGAAAGCAGCATGGGTAAACTTAGCTATGAGACTTCTGTGTGGAATGAGGGATAAAGCAATGAGGGAAATTCAGCTCTAAAATGTATTTTCAGTAAAAGATACCTCCTTAGGGCCTCCACAAACACATTCTTCATTGTACCTTTATCAACTTTATCAAGTGAGAGATTGCAAATTGGTTCTAAAATCCTCAAACTCTTCCCCACAAGGCTGAACTTTTTGCATTATTCAGAAGAGATGGAGGGTTTTTTTGTCTCTGTGATGGGGTATGTCTGGGGACTGGTAAATTAATACTTGTTTACTTATATCCTCCTGCTGTTTTGCTAAAACCCATCCCAAGTACTCCTCTCAAGATGCATTAAGCACATCAGCATGTTGTTTGTTTTATAACCTGGGAGAAAGCACAACAATATAGCTTCTCTCACCAGGGTGCACACAGGCTACAAATTGAATAAAAGGAAGCAAACTGATTCTCAGAACCTGGAGCTTCAGGGTAATAAGAATCACAGATGCTTGAGTGAATGTTGAAACTCCACACCATCCATCTGACCTTGTCCTGTCTTCTTATTGGAGTTTCCTTCTCAGAGTTTGGGGGAGAAACTTGAAAAAAGAACTGAAAAATGCACACTTGGGTGGGCAAGAGCAATGTGCCATTTTTACATCAAAGTTTTAGCTCAGAAGACCAGCTCAAAGGCTGGTCATTTAATAAAAATGAAGTATTTAATGGGATTGAATCAGACCTTTGTTGCATTTTATCAAGAAAAGGAATGAAACATTAATTCCTTTCCCCAAAAGGTGGTTGTGAGCACCACATAACAAGGTCCTTGATGGCATCGTGAGTTAAATCTGCAGGTGCTGTCCCTCACACCCACGTTTTAGTGGGATTAAACAGGTTTTATTCTAGGGAAACCAACGAGAAAGAGGAAAGAACAGGTAATGAGGAATTATTAGAGATTGAACCAAGGTCACTGCAATGAAAGGAGTTTGGATTCAACTCCCTCTCCTGGCTGAAGTGAAAGCTGGAGGAAGAAGCCAATTTTGTTTCTTGTTCATCTGATAAATGATCTTCCCACACGCTTCTGTTCAAGACAAGGCAGGCAAAGTTTCTCCTTTCTGTTTCTTTCCCCACTGAATCCCCAGATTTAAGCATGAAAAAGAATGGTACCTGAGTGAGATGCTGCTGTTGCTTTGTGTCTACAAAGTTGAGGAGAAACTCCAATTCATTTTCATCTTTCTTAGCCAGGACACTGAATGAGTGAGCTGCCCCTGTCACGTTCCTTCTCTTCAGCTGCAGCACAGCCAGTCTTGCTCTAGCAAAGTCATCAGCCAGACAGTGGCCAAATGCTTTCTGCAGGTGGTCAAGAGCCTCTTCATACCTTCCTGTTGGTTAACACCAGTACAACATCTATTACCCACTCTATGTGGAGCAAGAAGCATCCAGAAAACTTATTGAAGCAGGATTTAGTTGATATAGTGCACACCTAAATGCGTTAATTACTTCATACTCTTCCCAAAACACTTGAAAACTTTTCTAGAGAATACCACAGACATCATCCTTGCTATTTAACCTTCCCTTGTTTGGAATTTATTCCCTTATTCTGATTCAGTTGTGTGAAAGAATGGGAGCTTACCATTGACAATCAAAACATCAGTGTAGAAGATGTGACACTGCACGTCCTTGCAAATTTTAATCAGTGCTTTTGCAGTCAGGAGGAGGTCCCTGAGGGTTTCTTCTTTTCCAAGGTCTTCAGTAGCAACTAGCTCAGCCAATGCAGTCCTGCCATGCTGAAGAAGCCACTGAGTGATCAGCCCTCGGGCTTCGTGCTTTAGAGAGAGGATTGCTGGGATCACTGCTGCAGCTTCCACCTTCAGTGCTGAGATCAGATCTTGCACTGCCTCCTAAAGAAAAACAAGACCAAAAGATGAAACAGTAGCAATTAGGTTTTGATAATGTGAGATCAAATACAGGGGAGAGTTTGCAGCACTGCAAATCAATGTATGGTAGTGAAAGTACTGATTTGCTTTCACAAGAAAGAGAAAGACTAAATCATACTCATTGATTTTAATGTCAAGTGGGCTGTTTTTACACCCAGCCAAAACAGGCAAAAAAGAAAAACAAATCCCCACCAAATCCATGTAGTGATCATACCTTCTGCTGCTTCAGTGCAAGGTAGATGAATCCTCGTCCACACAGAGCCTGCACATTCCTAGGGTCCTCCTTTAGGATGGCATTAAAGTCAAAAATTGCAGTTTTCTTCTGACCAAGGTGCCCATAACACCGAGCCCTTATGAGAAGGCAATCTTCAGCATAACCACCTGGGGAAGAGAAAGGCAGCCAGGCTTACTTGAGAGGTCTCCAAGTATGGGAGACAAAAATGGGGTGTAATAACTCCCAGTGTGTGCACCCCTGTGCCCCAATGAAGGGCTTCAAGGTAAAAATGATGTGGTAGAGTGTGAACCAATTTGAGTGTGAACCTGATCTTTCCCAAAAAGCTATCTCTATTTCTCAGTTGTGGGGGGGGACAGCAGAAACCAGGGTATCTTTGTACTTGCTCCAAGGAACAGGAGCATTTTCACTTCCCATAGAGGAAAATCTCCTCTCAGTATTTTTTATAACCTCACCTGAAGCAATGATGGCAAAGGAAAGGTAGGCAATGGCCTCTTTGATGTCAGCATCCTCCTGTTTGTCCTTCAGGATGGTCAGTGCTCTGAAACGGCAGTGAGTCTGCATCAGCTTCCTGTCTTCATCTTTAAAGATCTCCATGATTGGTAGGAGGCAGGAGGTCTCCCCAATTTTTATCACTTTCTTTAGCAGCTTAACAACGTGAGAGACAAAGGCAGAAGAGAAAAATTAGTATGAGAAGCTAAACAAAGTCATGCTAAATCTGGAAATATTACAATAAAACCTTTCTCTTTATGGCTAGTAAAATTTTTATAGGATTTTTAAAAATGCAATAGTTCCCTCTGCTGGCAGAAGCTGGTAATTCACTTTTGTGATCCTCACATCGTAATCTCTTTCACGGTTTTTAGTGCAAGTCATTAGCCACAAAAGAAAGAAACCTGCAGAGCGATGTTCAATCTTCTGCTTTTGTTTCCTTTCCCACCCTCCCCCTACAATGCTTCATTAGGGTAATTAGTGAGGGAGCAGCTCTGCCTACTTTCCTCTAGGGAAAAATTACCCAAATTGTCACCAGGGGCAGGATGCTCAGTCATGCTTCAGCCTAGTTAAAGTCTCTGATGAGAAAAGTGCCATTAAATAGCTTGTGATGAATGGGCTGGGTTTAGCTGGGAGTCCTTGTGTGGCCTGAGCTACAGGAGGTCTGACTGTTTACTGTGATTCCAGAGAAATAAACTCAAAACACAGGTTGGAGTAGGTGGAGCCCCACTGGAAAACTTCACCATTCCACCAGTGCTCATTTTCTCATTCTCTCTGCTAGAGCCAGGTGCTCCTTACCTGGTTGCCATCATACACAAAACCTTTCTTCAATTGTAGAAGAGCGAGTCTGGCCAGGATGGGAGACCTTTGTGGATTTCTGGAGAGTGCCAGCAAGAGGAGCTTGTGAGCTTCTTCAACACAGCCCATCTGGTAAAGGGCATCAGCACAAAGGATCTGTGATGCTTCATCAGAGGTGTCCAGCTCCACTAAGAGAGAAGCCAGTTGGTAAACCCCAGGAGCATCTCTGGAGGGGAAAAAAAAAAACAAAAAAGAAAAAGGGGGAAAAGAAACATATTCAAGGAAAAAATACCAGGGAGGGTAACAGAGCCTCTCTGTCTCACCAAGAATTTAAGCAGGTTGTCAGTCTGATATAGGGCAAAATGTGTCATGCATTTTGATCTCTGCCACTTAATTCCATAATCATAATCTCTCTTCATAAAAGCATGTGCATAAGCAGTTGAGGCACTAAAGAAAGGAAAAAAGTAACAGTGATAGTGGGGGAAAAAAAAAATCCAAAGGAAAAAAAGCAATACACTCAGGCCTGTTTCCCTTTCTGCTCACAAGCTGAACTGCCTCCTGGGTACCTCTTCTTCTGGAGCATCTTCTGTCCTTCTTCTTGGAGAACCTTTAGCAGCAGCCCTCTTTGGTTCCATGGCACGTAGGACTTGATGGTGAAGATGGTTTCTTCTGCTTTTAACTGACAAGCTGTGATATAATCCAAGGCTGTCAAGTAATGGCTGCCAGTAGAAATCCGGATCAGCCCACGCCCACACAAGGCTTTGATGCAGCTGTTGGGATGTGGGGAATCGTGCTCAATGACCTTCTGAAAGTCCTGCAGGGCTTGCTGATGGTTGTGAGTGTGGAGGGAGCAGAACCCCCGCAGGGCTAGCAGGGTATTGCAGTAAGTTGTCTGCTCTTCTGACAAGAGGTGGTCACAGATATCCAGGGCAGTTCTGATGTGGCCATGCAGGAGGTGGCAGTCTGCCAGACGGACACTCAGCTCCCGTTTGGACCCTGGGGCAATCTGGAGGAGGAACTGGACTGTCTGGATGACAGAAGGGAGCAGCTCAATGCCATGGTTGCTTCTGAGCTCAGTCCGAGTACGTACAGCCTCCCTGTATGCTGCAAACTTCACCTCCAGGACACTTCTAGCCTGTTCTTCTATCCTTTTGGTGTCAAGTGGGGAGAAAAGCTCTTCAAAGTGTTTCATGGCCTGGGCAGGTGTAGCTGCAAAGGCTTCCCCTAAATCCTGCAGCATCTCCTGCATCCGGCCACCCAGGAAGAAGTAGGCAGCAGCCCGTTCCAAGAGCAGACCCAAAAGTTTCTCATCTCTGAGGTTAGTATCAGCTGAGAAACCCTTGAGGGCTTTGCTGCAAACTGCCACACACTCCTCAAATTTGCTTTTTTTAAAGAGATAAGCTGCCTGTGCCCTGCAGACACAGATGTCACCCGGTGCCACCGCAGCCAGGAAGTCATAGCAGTTGGCCAGCCACTGCTCCAAGGAACTGCAGTCTGGGCTTTCTTTCTGATAGACTGAGAGGTAACTGGAGAACGCCTGGATGACCTGGGGCAGGTGTTCCCTCTGCTTGGTGCACACGTAGGCCACTGCCTCCGACCTGTCCATCACAAAAGCCTGGATGTAGTCTGCAACTCCGTTCCTAAGCTGGGTTCCTGATAGCACCCAGGCCAGGGCTCTGAGCAGCAGCAGCTCCACTGAATGCTTTGGGTTGGCTTTGAGCAAGGTGCTGCATTTATTCACCACCTCCTCTGACCATCCTTGTTTGAGCAGGGTCTCCAGTTTATACACTGAGGAGATCACATTGTCAGGACTCAGGGTGGAGAGAAAGATGGCAGCTATTCCCACGCTGAGGGAGACAAGAGCCAAGTTCTTGCTCTGGATCTTGGGAATCTGGCTCTTGCCCTTGCACCATGTCTCCAGGCTGGCTACCACCTCTTCCCAGAGCCCTCTGTCCAAGGAGTTCACCCTCTGGACTGCTGTGGGGGCACTGCAGCTAAAGGCAGCCGTGTAGAAAGCAGTGGCCACTGCTACCTCCTGCTGGGCAAGGTGGAGGTCCCCTTCTTTGCAGAGCAGGGCAGCAAGCTCCTGAGGTGACATCTTCTGCACTTGTATCTTCACCCAGCAGCATCACATGTCTGGTGTGGATCCTGTCTGTAAAACAGAACATCAGCAATATGAAACATGAAAGGCTGTGGAGCACAGGGGTATTTTTTTTTGCTTGGAGACAACTTTTTGTTTGACAGCCATAAGGAAGCCTAGGTCCACCTAGGTTCACCACCAAGCAAAGCCACTAGAAGAAACACTATAGAGGTTCTTTATTCCAGGGCCAGAAGGTAGCCATATAACCTTTCTTATGTTCCCTGCCCCATTCATGTGGGGCTGAGTAGCCCAGGGTTTGTCCTCCTTGGCGGAAATGGCAGCTGGAGAAGAGAAGGCTCAGAGGGGACCTCAGAGGAGCTTCTCAATACCTGAAGAGGGCTACAGAAAGGCTGGGGGAGGACTTTTTAATAGGGTCCAGGTTGGCAGGACTAGGAGGAATGGATGCAGATTGGAAGAGGGGAGATTTTAGGCTGGAGAGAAGAAAGAAGTTCTTTATGATGAGGGTGGTGAGACACTGGAAGAGGTTGTGAATGCCCCCTCAATCCCTGGAGGTGTTAAGGCCAGGCTGGATGAGGTCTAGTGGGAGGTGTCCCTTCCCACAGCAGGGGGTTGGAACTAGATCTTGAAGGTCCCTTCCAATCCAAACCATTCTATGATTGGCCATGGAGGAGCCAGAATAGCACCTTAATGCTTTGCTTTTCCTCCTTTGCCTTAGAGAGGCGGGAAAGGGCCCCATCTCCCATTTCCCACCTCAGGAGCCCTGAGGAAAGGTGCGGGTTAGAGCCAGGCCCGGAGCTCCGTCCTCACACACCTGAGGCCTGGCCCTGCCGGGGCCCGCGGGGCGGGAACGCAAATACCTGAGCGCGGGGCCGCGGCCTGTGAGGGGACAGCGGCGGGGGCTTCTTCTCCTTCACAGCCGTGGCGAAGCTATTTGAGCTGAGGAGAGACGGCGTGAGGCGAGGTAAGGAGAGGAGATGGCAGCCGAGGACGGGACGGGGAGCGGGGCTGGCCGCCCCGTTGCCTGGAGACCGTAAACACGGCCGGGGAGCGGGCGGTCGCCTCAGGCCTGCGCGGCGGCCCGGGGGCCATGTCACCTCCCTGTCGCCTCAGGGGGGTTTCTCTTCAATTCCCCCGGGCTCAGGGCTGCTCAGACGGCTCTTTTCAACCCCGGGGCCCCGGCTCCTCCGCCGCTGGACCCGGCGGTGCGGTATGGGCCGGGCCGAGGTGAGAAAGGGGCCGTTACCTCAGGGAAGGTCGAGCCTGTTCCTGCCTCGGCGGGACAAGGGAAAAAGAATTAATTACCTACTAAAAGCAGTAAGCAGCCTGTATTTTCTATTTTTCTATAGCCTGCCTATTTTTTATAATATTAAGGTTTTTTAGGGGTAAATCACTTGTGGTTTTATGTATATTTAGACCCATGGTGTTCCTTTTAGTCAGGGCCGCTTCTGAAGTCCGGCCTTCTCCTCATCCACGTTCTTTGGCATTCAAGTAGAAAAACCCTGTATGATTAATAGACACTTTTTTCCATTTTATTAAAGAGTTTGCCTGTTAGTTTGATTTGATTACTTAGGCTTTAATTACCCTAATTAGCCACCGTGATATAATTTAGCATTGCTGTCACGCCAGGCCACAGGTGATATTGCCGAGAAGGACTGGAGGGCATGGAAAGGAAGGGCTGTGAAATAAAAATCACATTAAGGGGAGCCCGGCTGATCAAACGCTCTGCCTCTTGGCCCCTCCACCAAGGTTCAAGCAGGGTTTGTGGGAATAAAAATCCCAGGCTGGGGCTTTCAGTGGATTGTGGTCCAGGCTGTGAAAATCATTAGGTGTAATTTGACTTTGCTGCGATGACGGAGTGGTGTGGAACTCGCTTCCAGCCACGTTTTGCCTTGTAGATACAAAGAACATGGAAGAAACCAGTGTCCTTCATTCATCATCTCTGGCATAAAGAGTGCTGGTTTAGTTGAGAATCCAGTACACTTGCTCCTGTAAGTGGGTGGTTTGAGGGATGCCCATGGTAGGGAGGTTGGAACTAGATGGTCTTTAAGGTCCCTTCCAACCCAAACTATTCTATGATTCTATGTTGGAACTAGATGATCTTAAGGTTTTTTCCAACCCAAACCTTTCCATAATTCTATGTTGGAACTAGATGATCTTTAAGGTTCCTTCCAACCCAAACTATTCTGTGATTCTATGTTGTATAGAAAAGGCAGAAAGGCAGTAGCATCCTGAAGAAATAATGTTTTTAGGGTTGATAATTATATGACTACATTCAGTTTGAAGTTCTGCATCAAACTTAAGCTCATGTAGAAAAGGTAGGTGGCAGCGCCACAAAGAAATAATGTTTTTAGGGTTGGTAATTGTATAAATTCATAGAATTTGATGTTGTGCATCAGACTTAGGTTACTTTCATAACTTTGGTCTTTCAAGTATAAGAGGAACAGTATCTACAAGAGCTCAGTGCTGATGGAAAAAAGGAGTATCTTTCTGGTGGAAAAGAGCTGGTGTGACATTCAAGCTGCATGAATTAAGCCCACTATGAAAACCTATGGTGGAAGCAGCAGAAGCAGAGAGTCCTGGTGTTTTCCTCCTGCCATCAGAAAATTTGCTGTGTGTTCTGTGAGGCAGACAGGACAAGCCCTGTTTCTCAGATCATAAAAATGTGTAGTAGGAAAAGTGTGGAGATGTTTATCTAAACATGAAATATGCAACATGCTCATTAAACATCAAGTATACTACAGCAGAGTCTCAATACTGAAGGCAAGAAGCTCTGGTGATGTACTGAGCCACAGGATGAAATTACACCCTTAGATATTTGGTTCCACACACTCTGTTTGCCAGGAGAGTTGGGCTGCTCTGTTGTCAAACTGAGTTAGGGTATTCTTCTCTCCTGAAGGAAATGTGCACCCTGGCTCTGTATCCCTGCTGCTGCTGCTGTTGTTTTGGGTTAGAACTGCAGATTTCAATTTGACATCACATTTGGTGATGTGTTTGCTGTGTTTATTTAGGATGTAAGCTGTTGAGGCCAAGGGTAGTGTGTGGTATGAGGAGTATGATGGGCTGAATCTCAGAAGGGATCTCTCTGCACTGCTGTAGTATGAAGAATAACAAGCTGTGAGATAGAAGAGAAGAAACTGTTGCAACACCTCAGTAGATACTCTGCCAACTCAAATTAAACAGTGTGAACCAGCCCACTTTATTCCCCCTCTTGTTAATACTGAAACTTATTGCTTTCACTGCCTCTCATTCCTTCCCTGCTTTACAAACAAACAGGGATCAGAAAACGTTGTTAAGGGATAACTTATTGGGCCACACCAAGTTTCCAACTCGTAGTGGCTTGAACTAAGTTTATCAAGTGCCATGGAAACATTAATCACCCAGAAAAATAGCACACGGTGAAATGACTTTTCAAAATGTCGTTGGTATAATTATCATCTTGGCCATTACATTAAATGCCACCATTTGTAACTGTTATGTTTAAGTATGCAAACAGTAATTAACTTGGTAATGAACTGAGGACCCCTGCGCCTCTCTTCCCTCAGCTAATTTGCATGTTAATTATCATTAGCAACCAGGGAAACAAGTTATAAACAGCTTAATTAGCAGCTTAATCATTTTTACAAGAAAACGTGCTGCACTTTGATACAGGAGCAAGAGTTAGATTAATGAAGTCAGACGAGCGTGTGTTTCCAGTGCTGTTCCCTGCTGCAGCTCCGGGCTGTGGGGGTGACACAGACTTGTGTGCACACTCACTCTCTCCTCATGCTGCTCCTCCAGGTAGGGCTTTTGCATTTTAGTCTGGGCCTGAGCCTGTCTTCCTGAGTAACATTAATTTTGAATGTCTGAAGGAGGTCTGAAGTTTGTAAGAAAAATAGAATTTGCCTTCTCTCTTGTTTCCTTTTTGTGTTTCCTTTTGGGATGCAGCACTCTGATGGGTTTAATGGAAAAATTAGGAACAACTTGAGAACTGGGGCTGAGCTGTGTGGAATTGGGATTTCTGGGTGGGCAAGCTGTCCAGATGAGGCTTGTTCCCTTGCTTGTACAGTGGATAGAATGTCAGCCTGGAAATAATTCTACATTAGTTTGCCAAGAGCACTTCTCATGTGATCAAGAATCAATCACTTTGTGAAAGGCAATAGGAATTTTGTCATAACATGAGAACTCATTGTCTGAGGAGGTTGTGGAATGTCTGTGAGTAGAGATTTTTAGGAATGGGTTAGATAAACATCTCTAAGGGATAGTTTGGGTGTTGCTGATCCTGCTCCAGGACAGCAGGATGGAACTATGGTCTGAAAGCTGAAAGTTTCTTGTGATGTGGCTGCAGAATATCACTGATGCTTGACTGGGAGATTTGGAATGTGACAGAACTGCAGTTTTGATCCAAAATCAGGCTGGCTCCTTATTCCACATGTATCCATGGATATGCCATTGTTATAATGTGTGAAAGTGTTGCTACCTCGATGCAACTCTCATTATTTATTGATAATTCAACCCCCATCCTTCTGCCGTGACAGAGCAGTACCAGTAGAGGGTACCAGTGCACTGTTTGTGAGGGCAGAAATGGTCATCTTTGGAAATCGGGCGGGCTTTGGGTTGTTAAACTGGAGGATGAAGGAGTTCAGTGACCTCTGGCGCTGAGGAGAGTTGTGTTTCTGGCTTTGGATGACAGTTGAGCGGGATCTTACACTGCAGGAGCCGCTTCCTTTCAAACTAGCACTAGGAATTTAGCCAAAAATTTTTCTTCTTAAGAGCCTGTGTAATTTATAATAATGCAGAACATCTCTGAGGAATGCTCTTCTAGAATGCTTTGAGTTTTGTTTGCAGCAGCTCACGCCTCCCAGAAATGAAGGACAGCTCTGAATCACTCTGTGCTGAACATCATATCCCAACCCTGTGACATTCATGACATCTTTTTGGTTCTGAAATCCTGCATAAAGTGTTTCTTGATTTACCTGATGAGGTCGGATACTGACAATTAATTCATCCCTTTTCCTCAGATACCTTGAGAGTGTCACATACTTTGCAAACACACACAGGTAGAAGACATGTTTGGGTAGTCTACCACCTGGGATGAGGATGGCAGAAGGGTACAGCTTAGAAATCACAGTACTTGTAAGTTTGTGTGTATTTTTTCTCCAAAGAAATGACAAGAAATGCTGAAAGGGGAATGAACTATTGCAGGAGCCAAAAATGCTCTGCAGCAGGGCTGAGGGAATGGCCCTGCCAGTGAAGCATGGCTGATTTACACCAGCTGAGGATCCAGCTTGGTGTGTTTTATCTCCTCTGCCACTGGCCCCCATCATTTCCTCATGAGGGGCAGTGCCCTGCGGAATGGCAGCTAGCAAAGGGAGAGCTTCCTGTGCTATGTTTCATGAATTCTTTATCAGCTCGTGTAATCAGATAGCAGGGCTGGATGTTGATTTTGTTACGGTACCTGAAGCGAATCTCTATATGTTAATTTAAAGCCATAAAACTCCAGCTTAGGGTTTCTGCATCCTAACTGAAACTTCCTCTTCTTGGAGGCATTCATGCTGCAGCAGAATAATAATCATAAAAAAAGCAAGATATGCAGATAAAATGGAAAGTGCATTGTTTCAAGTAACCCATAAATGCCAGGAAAACTTGGTCATCTACTGCCAAGTTTGTAACTGTGCTATGGGATCTGCCTTGGACATTCTGTTTGCTTTTACCAGCAACATGGTAGAAGCTTCAAAAGGAGACCTGTTCTCAGGACTTCCTTGACAGAGAGAGTCCTTGTTTCAACTGTCACTGCATGAAGAGCACTTGGCATTGGCTCTTCTGGTCAATGTGATTTAATTGCCTCAAAAACATTCTGCTCTTCAGCTGTGGAGATGCTGCTGAGATCAACCAATGATTGGAACAGCAGGGTCCTTAAATGTGGACTCTGAAAACACTTGCTGGTGGCCACTTAGAGCTGCAGATCATGTCCTTAAGGTCTGTCACATTAGCCAAGAGCATCATATGCCACTGACCTCAGGGTCCCATCTCCAGGAAGTCCATTTCTTAGAGTTCTCCCCCCTGAATGCCATTTCAGGAGCTGAGGACCTTGTGCTTGGAGGTGAAGCATAAAGGATAAGGCAGCACGAGGCTCCTGACTGGACTGTGCACCAAATGCTGCAGCAGATCAAAGGGAGAAGTAAATCATAGATTGATAGATGCCTTTGGTTTATAAGTTATTAAGCACCAAGTAACAGGTTAGATTAATATTGTGCCTGGAGGTTTCTTTTTTTTTTGCCCCTCTTTTTTTTTCTCCCTCTCCTTTTTTAAGAATTGGAGAAAACAAAATATTTTTCTAATTAAGTAAATCTACAGTGCTTGCTAATGGGGCCCGTCTGTGTGCTTGTCACAGGGCACAGAGAGAACTGGAATAATGATTTTATTTTTTCATTAAATAGAATTATAGGCAGTTACTCAAAGCAACTGTGAGTCTAATTGAAAGAAAACCATTTCTTCTTAATTTACTTTCACGGTTCTGGATGATAAAAGAGTGTGTTCGCCGGAAAATTAAATAAAAAACACAACACGAGGAAGCTTGACATAATGTTGCTCAGGCACAGGTGGGCAGAGAGAGCACAGCACTTTTCCTGCTCATTGTTAGTGATTCAGATGTTCCAGCTTCATCTTCCTCACCCAAAAGGTGAATTTCTTCCCAGGGTTTTGTCCCAGCTTCCCCCTCTTTGATTTTGTATTCCCATTTGGTTGTTCACCATGGGCAAGTTGTGTGGAGAACTTTCTGGAGCTCCAGCCCTGCTTAAGGCCATGCTAATCTGTGCTGCTAACTCCAGAGATTAGTTTAGGTGAGTTGGAGAGAAACTGGATTGGATTTTTGTCCTTTTGCTAAGGCTGCAGGGGGCAAACTAGGTTTGATTGTGTCTTCTTCAGCCCCAAATGGCCCCAAAAATGTTTTGGTACCACACTGTCCTCCTGCACAGGCACGTGAGGGGTTAAGAAAAATGGGAACTGATTTATTCCGTGGTGAGGGTCCTTATCTGGCCCTGGTGCTGCTTCTGAAACGGCCACATCTGGTAGGGTCACAGCATCAAGGGATGGCTGCAGCACTGAGGCAAGGGTCTGTTTCCACTAACCATTTCTGCTACTTCTTACACTAAGTACTTCCTAAAAAAGGCACGGGATAATGTTACACTGTGGCTGCCGTTAGATTTACGGGGATACCATTTGCTCCGGCTCTTGGATTCACTCAGCCCGGGACAAGATTAAAACCAACCCTTCAATTTCCTTTTTTTCTTTAGGAAATTAACTGTGGCTTTTCTGCTAATGAAAGTCCAGAGACAGTAGCTTATTCAGGCTCTCTGCTGGCTCTGGGTGTGTTTGATATGTCTTCGAGGTGCACCTGAAGGAATCAAGAAGTTAATACAGCAAGGCAGCTATTGGCAATTAACACTAAAATATTATTATTTTCTTCCTGTTATGAAATATATATATATGTATATATAAAGAAGCTAGAGCAAGGCTTCAATTGGCAACTTGGTCTTTTCTGTTTGAATATTTTCAATGTAAAGAGAGTGAAAACTTCCCATGGAACAAGAACTATTTCAACTCCATCTGTAGATGTCTCTGCTTCTGTGATCCTGTTCCACTGAAGAGCTGTTTCATTTCTCAAGAAGAAATTTCCAAAGAAAATTGGGCTCTTCTGCTCCCATTGAAATATTTTGAAGAAATGTTTTTGTAACTAGCTTCATTTGAAAGGAGTTGCTTCTTGCAAACTGTCCTGCTTATTCCATGAGGCCTTCAAGGGTAGGAACACCCCTCTAAGATGTGATCAGCTGTGTCCTGGGTCAGGATGAAGCAGGCAGTCAGGATGATTCAGAGCAGTGGGACAAGATATGTATATTTTTCCCATCAGTAAATTTAGTTGGGAGTTTTTCTGACAAAAAGCGTTTTCACTGCAAAGTGCTGGTTCAGCCAAAATTATTTTTCTTCCATCTCATTCCCAGAAAACACTGATTTCTTTGTTTCCTTCTGCTGCTGGAGAACCTGGGCCTCTGGGATCAATGGTTCCAGTGCTGTCCCAGTGCAACCATATCAGCTCCTCCCTTTGGAAAATATGAAGCCTTCCAGGTAGTCTGGAGGAGAGCTGGGAACTGTAAAAATCCCTGTGGAGATGAGTGAGCTGTGACTCTGGGATCCAGCTGAACCCTGCCTTTTGTTGGGTTTGGAGGGTTTTTGCCAAAAGGAGGTCATTGGGATTTTTTGTGTTTGTTTATTTTTCATCAGTATCTGAATGGATGGGGCTGGTTAAAGAGAATCCCTAGTCAATAGACTCACTGTTTTTTACTGACAGCAATACACTGGATGGAATGGATGGTCAGGCCTTTTGAATTAGGTGATTTTTTTGGGTTTGGAATCATGCTTACAGCCCAGTTTGTTGAGATGAACAGGAGTGAAGGTGCTGCTGATTCTGGTCACTGGGGGGGCTCTCCCCATTCTGTACATCTGTCCTAATTGCTGTGAAGAATAATGAATGACCTGCTTGATAAATGCTTCTTTCAAAATAAAAATCTTTATTTTTTTCCAAGCACTTTAATACCTTTCAAATGCGAAGTGCAATTTTTCTCGCCTGTAATCACTACATTAAAATTTAATAGCAGGTATTAGTGTAACATAATAATGGCAACCTCTGTGTTGTTCTGAAGATCTCTGCTCTGGAAAAAAGTCTTTAACTCTTCCCAGGGACTCAGTGTGTAGCAAAGTTTCCCAGTGATGTTTGCTACTGCGTGGAGCAAACTTCAGAGCTGGCAACTGTGTTGGTAGGTTGCAAGTGTGGAAGATTTATCCTCTTCATCTGTCTTCTGGGATCACTTTTGGTGTTTCTTCTGAGTCCATTCTAGTAGGGAAACTTAGAACAGCAAGATGGAGAGGGTTAATCCATCATGAATGATGGATTACTTAGGTGAGTGCAGGTTTGGTTCTGCTGGTGCCCCTTTTGCTTGGCTGGTTTACATGAGTGTTTCGAGGAGCTAAAAGCAGCAAGAGTTCATTCTTTTCCAGTGTTGTGTGTGGTTTCTTTTATAGAATCACTGAGTAAAATATTCTCACCTGGAAAGAAGTCTGTGCCGGGATGGAGGGAGGGGAAAGAAATTAGAAAAAGAAAATAAAGTAACAGGCAGTGGGTGGCAAAAGGGAGAGAGGGACACAGTGGTGAGTGTGAAGGATGACTTGGAAAGTAGAGGGATGCTATTGAGGAACAGCAGTAGGAAGGAAAAGGGGGGGGCTGAGGGGAAAAGCAGGAGACATGGTAAGTTAAGTAAATTCACATTTATTTCTGCAAGAATTTGCTTCAAACGCTCTTCCTGCCCTCACTGAACATTTGCTGTTTGGACGCCCTCCACTACGGGGAGGAACAAAACGGCTCTGTTCAGGCCCCGGCGGTGGAGGTGAACAGCAGGTCACTGGCAGGCAGCTCCACGGGCTCTACCTGAGGCTCTCCCCGCTGCAGAGGGGCAGCCAGCAGCCTCCAACCTCCTGCCAAGGCTCCCTTGAGTCCTGCTCGTGCCCGTGGTCTGCCAGAGGAAGCCAAACTCCACTGCTTATTACTGGGCATCTCCAAAAAACTCTGGAGCTGGTGCCCGTCCTGAGAGCGGGGTGGGCATGGTGAGGTTTGTGAGCATCATCTGAACAGAGTTTAAATGAGTAATGGACAAGCCAGACCATAGAGCTGAAACTCTATCCTGCTCTATCAGATGTGTTCAGGAAGAGATGGTCCCTGTTTAAATTAGGGCCTTGAATATCAGGAGAAATGAAAGGGTTTTCAGCACCAAGGAGGAGAGAATTATTTTTACCCTTAGCTCACCTCCCTCTTGCCTGCACAGCAGATAGGAGATACCTTCCAGCTTCTTGGGACTACAACCAACCTATTGTTTGGGCCCTGGAGAACAATGGGAGACATTGTTGGGGATCTCTTCCTGAAGATTTTTAAATGTGTGTTACATGGTGAAGGCACAGGGTATCCACAGTGTGACTGTCTGGAGATGTTGCTCTACAGTCTCCAGGAGTCTCCTTTAGACATGAATTGCTCTGTTCTAACCAGGACTTCCCATTTCCTGTGGAATCCTTTGTGATTCCTGCTTTCAGGACTGTGAGTTTAGGAGCTTCTAGCTATAAGGTTTTAATGACCATTAACCTGTTTACTTTGCCTACTGTGTACCCCAGTCAGGATGGATGTATTGCATAGCTATTGCCATTCACATCCCATAGGCAAGTGATTTTAACTCAGTAGGAAAACTGTGCTTTTAGAAAGTTAACTTCTCATTAAAACTTGCATATTTTAGGTCAGTCTAGTTTATCTCTTATTTCTAAGTGTAGCATCTTTGTTTCCAGAGTGTGTTGTGTAGTGCTATTTAAGAGAATAAACTAGAAGATTTTAGAATATGATGGGAGGGGATGGAAGATTTTTGATGTGTGCTCTTTTCTTTCTTGTAAAAGGATGGCTGATCTATCCTTGTTCCCCACTGACAGGCTCCTCTAGCCAGGGCACTCTATTAGGAGAGCAGAACTTGATACCTATGTTTCATTGATCAATTATCAGTTCCTAAAGTTGGAGGACGTTGAAAGAAGGGATATTTCTTCTGCTGTTGATCTGTAAAGTTTCTGGGGAGCCCTGGAGCCCCCCCATAGGTAATACAGAAGGCAGCTTACAGCTGGATGACATTTTGCACACGTTGAGAGTGCCTTGCAAGATGTTCTCCAATTAGTCATCATCACTCACAATGTGTTTTACATATTACCACACAGTTTACAGTCAGTCAGACTAATACAATTGCAGCACAGCTGCTCACAGCAAGACACAAAGGTTATGGCACTGTGTACATAAGCAAGCTGTGAAAGTTACAGCCATCCAGCTCCTTTACCCTCTTCTGCTTTTAAAAGCCAACAGAAGCAGAAACAAATAGTGAGCGCGCCTCTCGTTTCAGCCCTGGAAAAACATTTGAAAAGCATGGAGTGAAAGGAGGGATTTTGTTTTTATAATTCGATTCCCATTGCTGCAGCTGCAGCCAAAACCTTTGGATTCTGGAAAAAGTTCAGAAAGTGCTGCTTTTTGGAAGAGGTCGTGTTTATTGGAAAATTACATCTTGCCCAGTAAAAGCTGACAGTATAAGTACTCCAGTCTATTAAAAGCTACAGAAGACACCGTTAAAGAGTTTGTTTAATGATTGCTGCAGATGGGGTTTGGGAACTTGGAGCCTGGTGTTGGTACATTGGATTGGGATTGTGTTCTGGGCACACAGAAGCCATCGTTGTTTTATTGGTGACCCCTCTCATCCACCTAGAACTAGAACTAGCTGCCACAACTAGGCTCTAACTATAAACTAGGTCTGTTTTCCTGAAGCAAAAGGTATTGCAGGTCCATAGAGAAGCTCAGTGAGAAGACTGGATTCTTCTCCCTGTCTCTGGACCATCTGTGACTGTCTAGAAGCCAGACTTTCCTATGAATTCTCTCTTTCACTTACTTCACTGGCTCCTGAGACCTGGATAGTGTGGGCAGAGACTTCCCCTGCTTTAGAGAGGAGCTACCTTTCCCCCCAGCATCAATTGCAGTTTTCCTATGGCCAGCAGAGTGTGTGTGTGTAAAGATCCCAATGTCACAGCTGTTTAGAAGAAATTCAGTGTAATTCAGTTTTACAAGCAGTGTTAGGCTAAATCCAAATCAACATTGCTTTCAGCAAAATAGAGTTATAATTCTTTTGGCCCGCTAACCCAGTGCGCGCTGCCATATTTGCCTTTCGGAAGCAAAATAAAAGATGACATTTACTGACAGGCTGCTTCAAAAGGGGAACAGCCTGATCTCGCTTCCATGCCGAGGCTCTGGAGGCAATCCATTATTGCTCCTGATTCTGTGGGTAAGGCTGCCACCAGCAAGGAGCCCCACTGCAGAGAGGAATACTCATCTCACAGGAGGGGCTGTAAGTCTCTTGTAAGCAGATGACTTGATCCAGAGTGCCTGCCACTCACTCAGCATCACTCTTTGTGTTTTAAAAGTCCTTTCTGCTGTGGCCAGCATCTCCAGGGTCTCGTTGACTCAGCCATTAGAGGGGTTCACTCTCCATTGGAAGTAGCCCTGTTAGCCTACAAGCTTGGGTATCATCTTCTATTTCCCTCCTCATCACTAAGCCTGGAAAAAAGATGGAAAACCAGATGTGAACTCGATGATCTTTAAGGTCCCTTCCAACCCAAACTATTCTATTCTATGATTCTATGTGCATGTGCACAAAATAGTGTTCTCTATCTCTCTTGGAGATGTTTCCCTTGGGAGCAAACCTCTCTGGACACTCCCCTACAACATTTTCCCCTCTGAGAGTGTGCTCAGAAGCAGGCATCCTCCTTTGCTGGCTCTACTCTGTGATGTTTGGGCAAGTGAGCAGCTAAGACAATGTTGGCTGCTCTCCTGGCATTACTGTGCACCTCTTCAAATCTTGTTATGTTACTTTGGTGATAAATATTCTTTAATAGTGTGAAGATAGGTCATTACTCACTACAGCCAGGCTGCGAGAAGATCATAAATCCAGAAGGAAAGCCATTTGTTTGGTTGGAGAATCCAAAGCTTCACTGTTTAGAAGGATTCATTTTCACCATCCCTCTCAGTTAATCATTCTCCAAGTCCTCATAAATATCCCCGGCAAAGGAAAAGAATGACCCCTTCTTGCTGTGCCATAAAACCTATGATGTTTGTGCTATGAGTTTTTACTTCTCAGCTCACAAGTGAAAAATTCAGCAGCAAGCTAGAGGTTGCAATGAGGGGATTTCTTTCTGACTTTGCTTTCTAGGCCAAGGAGGAGGTGTCCATAAATGTGTTCAAAGACAATATAATCCCACAGGAGAAAGGGAAGAGGGAGCCAGGATCCCATGCATGCATACATAGGTCTGTATTGAGGTCTTTTCTCTTCATTGAATCTCTATTAGTAGTAAAAACTTTAAAAATACTGCATAGGACAACTCTACCTCAGTGCTTCTGGCAGCTAGACTTAAGCCAAGCTCAGTTATTTCATTATTTTATCATGTTCTCATTCTAAACATGAGAGCTGGGGGGATTTTCAACTCTACACTAGAAGGCAGAAACATTTCTGTTACTGAAGGGTGAGATTTTCAAGCATTTATTAAAAGTGTCTTATGAAAGACACTGAAATAACAACATCAAAATTTCCATAGTAAAAAAAACCTCCAAACCACTAGAGAGAAGCAAGTATTTTAATTCTATTATAAGGGAAGATTAGGAGCACTTAAAGCCGAAGTGTGTGCAGGCTTTATGCAGGAGTAACTGAAGTAATTCTAGTGTCTACTTTCTGTCTGATTCCTGGAGGATCTAACTATGAATCTTCTGCACCTCTACAGGTGGAGCTGCTGCTCACTGGAGTTAATGTTGGCCAAGAATTCATTATCCAGATGTGCAAGTTATAATTTCCTCCTTAAAATGCCAGTTTTCCGTGTGGGAAAGGTTTCTGACAAATCCACTTGGATTGTGTTTTGGAAAAGATGCTTTGAGTTTGTCAAAATATGTTATTTTGACATGTTAAAAACTGCAGTTGTCATCTTTCTGCTTTAAATGACTTTTTGTTTTCAGACTTGAGCAAACCGAAGCAAAGATACTTTACAAAAAATGCTTAAAATGTTCAAAAGTGAAATTATTTGCGATACAGAAAAGTGGTTTTGATTGACAGAAGTGATAAGATTTGTTTTCTGCAGTGTTTCCATCAGGAATTTCAATATTTTGCAGTTTTAACACATTTATTGGGATCTGTGTTTTTGAGACTTTCTTTTCTTTTGCTGATCATCACCTTGCCCACTAGTGCTGCCCTTTCATTGCTGCAGACTCTTCTGTGTCTTCTCCATCTTCTGTGTCTCCTTTCCTTCTGTGTTGTCTCCATCTTCTGTGTCTCCTTTCCTGCTTAAGAAGGAAGGAGAGGTTGGGAAAGTCTATTTGGGAGGCTTGTTCAAGTGCTCAAAGAAATCCAGACTGATCTTTTGGGGATGGAATGGAAGGAGGTGGCTGAAGTGATGGTTCTTGGGGCTACAAGAGAGAAAGTCAGATGAATGTATTGAGGGGAGCAATGGCCAGGATGGATTTATGCACCCAACTTTGAACCAGAAATGATGGAAGTTAGCAATAAATCCCTGCAGTGGAGGAACACAGGAGCTATTGCCTGAGACTCATCGAGTTATGAGAAGGAAGTATAAGGGGAAGAAAAGGAAGAGTAAAGGTGACAGAACAGTGGCACAGGCTGCCCAGAGAGGGTGTAGAGACATTCAAACCCCACCTGGATGCCTTCCTGTGTGACTTGACCAGGGTGTTCCTGCTCCAGCAAGGACTAGATGATCTCTCCAAGTCCCTTCCAATCCCTGATGTTCTGTGATTCTGTAAAAATTGTCTCTTTTCAATAAATGGTTTTGAGCTTGCACTGGAACAGGTTGCCCAGGGAGGTTGTGGATGCCCCCTCTCTGGAGGTGTTCAAGACTAGGCTGGACAGGGCACTATGATTCTATGATTCTATGATTCAGTGGACTAGGTTTTGAGTTGGGATTAGGAGCCAGCTTGGCAACCAGGGATTGAGTGCTCTTTTTTGCCTTGGTATAACCTCATTAACTCTCTAATGTTAACCACGTTCTTCAGCTGGGCTTCTCACTGGTGTCTCTGGTCTTGCCTTCCTCCTGGGCTAGCATCTTGTGGTGGACGTCAGTTGATCCCCTTCTGAGCTGTTATTGTCTGTGCCTGCAGATAGCTGAGCAGGTATATGCTTAAGTCCAAGATAAACACTTCCTTGGCCTCTCATTTATTGCAGAGACAAAGTCCCATGAAGCCGGCCACTGTGCGAGCTATCGTGCCCTCTATCGCCTTTTTGCAAAATGTAATCCATAAAATGCTTTCATGGTAACCCTAGACATCGGCAACCAGTGATAACATCTCCAGGCCCCCGTGACAGACAGGAACTCGCAAGCATGGAGTTAATAATGCAAACTTTCAAAAAATGAAACTGGCAGAAGGAGACGAGGAGGGGAATAAAAGGGGCCGGTGTGGCTGTAATTGGGACCATGTGAGCTTCCTTAGAGAGGGATTAAGGGAAAGAGACAGGCCTCGCCCGCGAAGATTAGTTTCAATTAGACGGGCTGGAGGCGAAAGTCAGGACTTGGTGAAAGATTAAAACAAGAAGGGAGAAAGTTTCCATTGCTTTTGCTCCAGGCCTACACAAGAGGGTTCAGTGAGATCATGCTAATTGAAGGCAAAGCTCGCATGGAAGTTAGGAAGAACTCGCATTAATTGATTCGATGCTGCAATTTTTTTTTCTTTATCCGCAGTGTTCTTTCGGCTTGTTCTTTTTTTTTAAGTCTTTATTTTTTTTTTTTTCCCTTTCAAAAACCCAAAGAGGGAGAAATCAGCCACAATCCTTGCTGTGGTTGAAGTGACGCAGAAGGGGGAGCAGTGGACAGTCTCGTGGTGCCGTGGAGTCAGGGCTGTGTTCCATCTCCATCATCCAGTTCAGTATCAACTGGTAGAACCAAATTGATGGTGTCGTTGTTACCACTCTACAGCTGAGCTTGTTTCACAAATTAAAAGTCTATTCTCTTGACAGATTAGGTTTTCCCACAAGAAGATCCAATTTAGAGCATCATTTACAAGTACTCTTGAAATTTACAGGATGGGAACTAACCCAGGCTCGTGTTTTCCTGAGGCTGAGCAGAGAAAACACATGATTTCCTTATGGCTGCTGTGATAAGATACTCTTTAGGAAATGGCAAATAGTGTTTTAGTCCATCTCTGACTGGTGTTACTGGGATCCTTGCAAGGAAATTCATTGCTTTTCTCCTCCTGTCTCTCTTCCCTCTGCTCCAAAAGCAAATCATGGACTTCTGGAAGGGAGAGATGGTGTCGTAAGCCTTCCTCCCCGTGGTTTAGCCCTCAGTGCTTTGTCTGCTTTTCAGTGCAGTGAGCACTGAAATTACAATTACACCATTTCCTCTAAGAGCAAACTATTCCAAATATGAGCAGGTTTCCACGTTAAGAATTTTCTCCCCTAGCCCCTTGATAATACAGAAAGCTATAGGAAAATGTATATCCAATCTTTCTATATTAGATCAATATTTTTATTCCATTAAACTCGTCTCTGAGGGGCAAGATACATCATCTTTTGCCAGGTTTCTGTATCAGATTGTCACTCGCTGGATTTTTGTTCCATAAAGCTTTGGAATTACAATGCCTAGTCAATTATAGTTAAATGCATTTTCACAGCCGGCCAGAAAAACATTAGCACTAATCAAAAACATTGCACCAACAGGGATTCCCAAAGTGGGGCTTTTTTTGTGTCTGTGTGTTTTGTTTTATGAAAATGTTCTCTCAGCTAGAAACATCAAAAGACATCCCCAAAAGACAAGGGAAAGAATTTGTGCATGAGCCACATTGAGCTCCTTCTGTCCAGTGGGTGACAGTTGGTGCAAAATTTCAGCATTTAAGGTAATATCAATACTCCACAGGGGAGGCCCCTCGTGACAGCTCTAATGCTCTAATAATGGCTTGCTACCATCCTCTGTCTTCAGCTTGGTGTACACACACTGTTCTGTTTCAATCTCTTGGTTCCTGCTGCATTTTTCAAATCCAGGATGAAATGAGATACTGGGGGCTAATTGCTCACTACCTTGCCATTTGTCAGCTTGGAAAATGGAAGCAGAGCCCCATTGGGTCTCACCCAGCCCTGAGATGACTGCGTTGATGTTTGGGTCACTGGTGAGATCAAGTTGGAGCTCTGGAACAGTTTGTGGTGATGACTGTTTTCTTTCCTAAGTATCCCTTGTTTCATACACCAGTAATATCAGCACATACTCATTATTATCCCTTGTTTTCTTTCCTAATTATCCCTTGTTTCATACACCAGTAATATCAGCACATGCTCATAATCATCTAGGTGGGAAAGGATATTTCAGGTCATTGAGTCCAACCATCAGCCCAATTCTGACAAACCTTGTACCTGGACAGGGACTTGAAGACTTGACCCTCAGATTAGGAGTCTGATGCTCTCCAAACTGAATATTCTTCCTTGTATGTAATGGGAAAAACTGTAGAAAATGCAACTTTTGATGGCTTCTTTACGATTTTTTTAATTGGAGATTATTTTTTTTCACTGTGAGTTGGCCATACCCAAGAGATGGTTTTAAAAGCTTAATTTTAGGAAGTAACCCTCAGCCCAGTTCTCCTCAATTTAAAGCTGGTTTGGTATCAGGTGATGGCTCTGGCAGAGCTTGGTGGTTTTGTTGTAGGGATGGAAGGTAAAAATCCTTGCAGAAGGTTTCATCTAGAAACCATGATTAGCTTCATTAGCTCCAGCTCTACTGATGATCCCATCCTTTGCTGCCACCAGACCTGGCCTCTGCATCTGCCAGGATTTTCCAGCTGTGGGAATGGCACCGTGGACATGTTTTAAGTGAATAGGGATGTATGTGGGGTGTGGGAGCCTGCAACTGAGCAAATATAAAATCTTTAAAGTTCTGTCTAAGACTGGACCATTGTTCAGACAGAAAACCACTGAGCAGAACAAATTGACATCATCTGCTACCTCAGAATGGCACCTCCACACAAACATTACTTTGTAATTATGATATTTCTTTTAAATGGAAACATTGACAACATTCCAGTTTTTCCCTGTTAAGACCCAGTATCCCTGATTTCCTCTCCCCACCTCCCTCCTCCTCCTCTTTTTTATTACATGGAAGCTTGATAAATGGATGCTGTGAATGAGTGTTTTCCAAAGGTTGGAGGAACTATTAAGAAAGTGGGTTTCCTTCTTCTCCTTTTTCCCTTCCCACACTCCTCCCTCTCCCACCCCACAACTAATAGCACACAAATAGCACTTCATGTAACTTTGGCTCCTCTCCACTATTCCAGGCAGACCTCAGGAAATCTCCTGATTTATGGTTGGGGAATCCAAAGGCAGCAGCACGCTGCCTCCTTCCTTCAGGGATGCTGATGGGTGACATTTCAGTAAGTTTGAGGTGCAGTATTTCAAATGGGCAATATCCATATTTTAGTCAGATAACTCCCTGTTTATACTTTGTAAATTGATTTAGTAATGAAATGAGCTCCTTTCATGATGTTTGCTGGATTTAGGGTCTTTGTTACGGTATGCTCAGACCCTTCCTGAAGTTTAGTTTGCCAAAGCAGAGCCAAGGTTTTCTATCCATGCTCCCATAAGCAGCCTGGCTGAATTCAATGGGGCCATTCACATCCACAGGTAAAGCAGGATTTGGGACTCAGTTGAGAAAAACCATCAGGCATGTGCTTAAGGCCCACTGTCCTTCTTGTTCCCCACTGTTGGCTTCTCCAGGAATAACAGCTCTGAAATGCTCTGTTAGTGTTGTCTTCTATTCAGTGTCCTGCAGAAGGGATGCTTGGAAAGGGAGATCATTCAGGCCAAATTTAAGGCCACAACCTTGTATTTGTTTTTTGTCTTCCATCATGGACTGGGGATGTTTCACTTGTAGCAGTCATCAAATAAATTCCCAGCTGTTTGTTGGGTGCACAGCTGTTAGCAGGGTGCTTGGGCTTTCCAGCTCTCTTGTTTCCTGTCATTACTTTAAAAAGGCTAGTTCTTTTTTGGACATCTTAAAAAGGCTGGTTCTTTTTTGGACACTGTGAGCTGCTTTCTGGCTTGTGACACCAGAAAAGGCTTGAGATTATTTTGACTTATTACTTGATTTGTAGGAGCTTGATGTCTATCATATAGGTTCCTTACTGTGAGAGGGGTGAGGCACTGGAACAGGTTACCCAGAGAGGTTGTGGATGCCCCCTCAATCCCTGGAGGTGTTTTAGACCAGGTTGGATGAGGCATTGAGCAACCTGGTCTAGTTGGAGGTGTCCTTGCCTATGGCAGAGGGGTTGGAACTGGATGATCTTTGGGGTCCCTTCCAAAAACCATTCTATGATTCTTTACAACGAGGGATACAGTTACCTTAGTTGGTCCTCTTGCATCCTTCTTGCATTGTTGTCAAAATACTGTCTAGAAGAAACACCTGAGGTCTAGAGATTCTTCTCCTTCAGTGTCTCTGCTGAGCTGCAGGATTGGGGCCTTTGTCTATTGAAAAAAAAAGTAAAAAAGGCCCAAAAAGCCCCTTCTCCTCTCCCACTCCTCCCACGGCTTCAGTTAAATTCTCAGATCGTGAGGGCATGTAGGGAACAGCTGCTTATGATCTCTTCACAAGTGCTGGGTCATTGGTAAACAACCATCCCTCCACCCTCTCGGAGGGGATTGAGGGGGGGGGAGAAAAGAAAAAAAAATTATACAAAAAATGTATTCATTTTGCTGATGATGAAGAGTAATGAAGAGCACGTGCACGCCGCGCTAAGAGAAGGGAAAGAGTGGGGGGGAGGAAAAATGACAAATTAAATCATGTCTCATTTGACAAGCCTTTAAGTGTAACAGATCTGCACTTGTGCTGTCTGACAGGGATGATTGATACCGCCGAGCGCTCGTCAATTTTTAAACACACAGAGGGAACAAAGAGTCACTTCATCCTCCCTCTTGTAGTTTACAGGCGGGCCCAGCGCCGTGCGGGGCGAGCACCCCTTCGTGGGCTGGTGTTTTCCTTGGCAACCCACCTCCTCGCACTGTTTGGACAACTATATTTATTTTTATGATCCTTAAAATATTGTAACCCAGTCAACTCAACAGTCATTTAAGGTAATTTCTGCTCTGAACAGCATCTATTTTTCTGGACGGCTTTACAATAATATATGTTTGCTGTGGGCCAAATTCTTTGTGTAGGTACCTCTGTTTTCTGTGCTCTATTCATAGCTGTGAACTGGGAGAGACTCACTGTATCCACTCATTTCTAATAACTGGAAATCTAAACCTCCTATAGATGGTTTTTGAGCAGGCTATTTATAGATTATACTTAGCAAGACAATATTCTTTTCTTTGCCTTTTATTTGCTTACAAACAAACCAACTCAACAGATGAGCTATTTTTAGATTATTTTTTTGAAGCTAAAGAAATCTCAGTCTGAGGCAGACTTTGAAAATTTCAGTCTGAACAGCTCAAAGTGTTAAAAATATGACAAAGAATAGGGCTGTGAAAAGGTCTCTCTTGTCTCTAGATGTCCTTGACTCGAGGCTTTCATGTTTCTATGAAATTATTTACTGGCAGAGAAGAATCAGCCCAGCTTTTAGTGAGTGTCATCAGCTAAATCCATGCTCTCTGTATATCTAAGACCCTCTTTAGGCCAGGCTTTAGGAGATGCTTTCTGATGTATCAGCTGTGTCTGCACAGGGATGAATTCCATCACCCTGCCTTTCATTCTGTGTATCTTTACTACTTGTCCTGGGCCCTTGACTCCATTAAGGGTAGATGCACAACTCTGTTTATTTAGGCCTTTTTAATCTGACAGTTCCAATCAAGCTAATTCATCCGAGAGAGACCAACCCTCCTTTTTATTTATTTTAAACTATTTCACCAAGGTAACCCAATCCAGGCCATCTCCATATCTTGTTTACATGAGCCGCCTTGGTGACAACATCTGTCCTGTGTAAAATGTCAAAAAAACCCCAACCAAAAACCGTCTAAACCCAGGCAAAAATTATAGAGGTATCAGAATTGTTAGGCAGAGACACGTGGCCAAATGAGCCTCCAGCATCATGTTTGGAGGAGGAAAAAAGGGGAGAAGTGGGCAGTGTCAGAGCCCCTGTTGGCTGGGAATCAGGCTATGGAGTGTCCTCTGGAATTTCTTAAATGGTGTGAGTGGTGGTTGCTCAAACACCAGGACATCTGGCAGGAAGTAGTAGATCTATCAAATTGTTAAGCATATTTCTCTACCTTTTGTCTTTTCTGATGTTTCTCTGTAGGCTTCAGGTCAGTTTTCAGTATAATAAAAACCTCTCCAACCTCTCTTCCACTCAGGTAGAAGCAACCTAGTGGAAGAAACACTTGTTTCACGCTTGTAAAAGTGAATTGTTTACAAGGTAACAGGAGACAGTCTTTTCCTGATCAGATTCATCCACAAGAGAAGGTTGAAAGGGAAGGAAAAATGTTGTAAAAACCAGACTTTGGGTCCTCTGATGTGTGGTCAGAGAGGGGTTTGTGATTATTTGCATCTTAAGCTGCTCATAAAGGAGATTTTATTCCTTGCTGGTGAAAACTGTGATAGTGTGAAGTAGCTTTTGCCATCTGATAAGTGAGGAAAGGTCTGGTAGGGTTGCAGTGTGAGAGGTGAACTTGTTCCAGAGTGCTGAGTGCAGTGGGACAATGAAAAAGCCATCCCCAGTTGGAATGGGATGAGTGTCTGTAAGGGTGGCAAAGCTTTGTGTTCAGCAGGAGCCAGGGAAAGCCGAGCAGCTCCCATTGCTGGGATGCTTGAGCAATACTCAGTGGCTTGTCTTGATCCTCCCTGATCCCTGCAAACTCTTGTGTTTCAGGAAGAGGTGGAAGCCTGTGGAATTTATTTGTCACTTGAGCTAGTGATGACCATCAGGAATGAAACCTGTGGAGTCCATTATGGCTCACCATCGTGCTGGGGGTTCTCCTTTGAATTTGCTGCTGCACCATGTGTGGTTTGAACTGAAATTCATGCTCCTTAGTGAAAGACTGGAGAATAAAAATATGACCAGAACAGGTAGAATGTTTGGATGGACCCCTCTGCCTTCCTTAGCTTGGATTTGTCCTGGTAGGGCCAGGATATGAGAATAGACCTACTGGGTAAAGCTGGCAGGAATTTTGTGTTTCCTCTATGTTGGAGGATTCCAACGCATATCCAAGCCAGGCAATAATGAAATATTTTGCAAATAAAAATTTAGAAAACCTATTTTGGTCAAAAAAAATTCATATTTTCATTTTCATATGGAATGTTGTGTCTCTAACAACATTCAGGTATATTTTTTTGAACTAAAACTACAAAAAGGGATGTTAAACTAGAGAGAGGAAGAATTGCTCCACTGATCCTTCAGATTTCAAGCAAACCTGCCAGAAATAAATCAAATGAAAAGCACTCTGGATTCTTTACAGAAGCCAAACAATCCTACCTGAGAAAGCTCTTTAAGTGTGTTGTGATTGGGACTTGTTGTACACATAAATGAGCCCCATCTGCTCGGGGTGTTGTGCTCGCATCCAAGTGAAAGAAAAGATTAAAACAAGATACCAACACAAAAATAGATTGATACAGGAGGAGTTGAGTGGGGAAACTCCTGGAAAGGAGATTGTTAGATAGTGACTGCTTGGAATGAGTCCAAACCCAATTGCAGCAGGGAGAAATTGGCTTTCTGCTGGACCATGTTTTCTGTAATGCAAACCAGGGGGTGTGTGTGGGGAAAGGGGGGGATGTGATTGTCATTAGGAAAAGCTTTTGCCAGCACAGTAGCTCAGACACCAGGGGATAATGCCTCACACACTGATGCTTTCCAGGATGTTGATTCCAGTGCAATTGTGGTGGGTTGTTTGTAGTGGAGGATGTGAGTTTCTGAGCCATGCTTTCCCACAGGGTGTTATCTTGGCAGTGTGAGGCTGAGATCCTTCCAGCCTCGCTGCAGAGAAATGCCCCCACCTTCCTGTGGTCCTCAGGTTTCACCGACCACCGCTGCTCTTTGAGGTTGGAGGCAGGGGATTTGTGTTTCAGACAATGGATGGAACAATTGGGAAGGCGACTCTCCCCCAGTTTCTGTTACAGCCTAATCCCAGCTGGGAGAAAGGCTCACTTGTTACTCCTGAGCTGCTGCATGTTGGACCACCCTGCTGAGAATAAAGCACCTCAGAGAGATGTGCCACCTGCCCATCTCTGCTGGGATGGCAGTTACAGCGCTGGTGAAAGCTTTTCTCTGCTCAGCAAGCCCCTCAGGGAGGGATCTGGCTACCAGGGTTGGGCTGTGGGCACCAGGAGATGGATCTGAGATGAGGGAGCATCCCCAGAGCTGTGGCAGTTTGATGATCTCCCAATACAAGGAACTTGATCATTTGTGACCATCAGGAAACGCCTGAAACATTGTCTTTGCGCTGAGGGGTTCAGAGATTGTCTGGAAAGGAGGAGTTGTGTGTTGCTAAACCCTCATCTTCTTTATTCTCAAATTAATGCTGTAAATTTTGCTTCCTGTCCTCAGCTGCTTTGCTGTGGTGCTGCTGGACACAGCCGTGTTCTGCTTCAGAGCCAGCAGGTGCTGATTGTTGGGGAACTTGATCCTTAGATCGATTGTAATGCATCTTAAAAAAAAACCCAAAAACATCCAAAAATATAAAAGGGAGTCCACAGAATGAGATTTTCTTCCTTTGGCCCTGGAAAACCTCGTGGTGTCTGTGGTTTTGTAAAACCTCTCGTACTTTATTTATTTTTATTCCTCTGCTAGCCCTTTGGGCACAGATTAGTTTCAAACAAGACAGTTTACTGTTTGCATAACACAGGCTTAAATTCGGTTAGAAATAGATCATTTTTCAAGTAAAATTCCCCAGAAAATAATTACAACTATTTGAGGGTGTTGGGGAAAACATCAGAAAACTTTCCCTGCTCAGGCCTGGTGACACCTGGCAATTAAAACTAAAAATCTATTTCTTGATCCAGACCTTCCTCCCTCTCCTTGGGGACAAATTAAACTGAACTGCCCAAGTTTCAAACATGTTTCTAAATCCAGCATCTTTTGCTTCTGGGTAGATTCTACATTCTACAAATTATTTCTTCCTGGGAAAGTGTCTCAGATTCATATTAATGAGGATTCCATGTTTGTGGTTAGGAGAAATTCAGCCTTGTGGCTTAGGCAGCCTCAGGACTCTCATTAAGTACAAGAGGTTAATAATCTAAACTAGCAGTTAACTAGCTCTGGTCAGCAGAGCTCTATTGCTTTTGGCTCATGCTCTCTGAGCTGGTCCCTTGTCCTTTTGCTGTGCAGGTGGGAGCATGGAGGCTGCAAAGGAGCTGCTTCTCATCTGAGCACCAGGGGAGGTGTTACCAAATGTTGAGACTGGAAATAAGATACTGATGGGAAAACTAGTCTGCCTTTGGCTGCAGGAGGTGGATGAGGGTTTTTTTTGTTCAGGTGTAGTTTGTGCTCTGGTAGCTTGAGATCCTTGCCCAGCCAAGTGTGATGCACCTGGACCTTCTGGCTGCATTCTTACCAGCCTGAGATGTGGTTCACCCAACTATTAGCAGGATTAAGATGCTCTGTGGGTCATGAGCTTGAAGGAAACAGTGCAGGTATTCCTGACATTGAAGAATTGCTGCAGAAATTGGAGGGCAGGCACAAATTAGCTCTGTCCTTTTAGAGGCAGGAGAAACTTTAGTTTTAATTGCACAGACCCCAAGCAAATTAAAAAGAAGCCACCAAATCAGCTCTCCCACAGTATCCTGACAGGTCCCAGAGGCCTCTGCAGGCCTGAGATTTGGCTGGGCTCTGCCACATCCTCCCTGTTTAGCATTTAAAAAGGTAAAAAAATGCTCTAATCCATACGTTGATGTTTGTACAGCTATGAAGCAGACTGTTCCCAGTGGAAAAAATATAGGACATGATCAGGGATCTTTAAAATTATTCCCTCCCTGCCTTTCTAATGTGGGCTAACAGCAGCTTGTGCATGAAGCATGCTCTGAGTTTGGGTATGTAGAAGATGCCAGCTGTAAAAGGGGAAGGAGGGTCATTACCCATCATTTTTTACTGTCTCCAATCTATATGAGACCATAGTCTGCAGGAGGACAGGGTTCTCCTCCCTGCTTTATCAACAGGCAGCCAAAGTTTGGTTGGGGCAGGAGAAGCTTCAGCTGGTGGTGGCAGAAAGTAGAAAAGCTCTAAATGCACAGGAGCCCCCGAATTAATGCAGTTTGGGGCTGTTTGTGAAGCCTCTCTCTTCTCCTGTCAGAAAAGCCGTCTCCACTCCAGCAGTTCCCCTTGGGAAGAAGTGCCTGGGACTCCAGCCCAGCCATACATCTCTGTCAAAATCTCTATGAATAAATTAACCTTTCTAAAGATTAGTGCACCCTAATACCTCAGGGTTTTTTTCTTGTTTTTTAACAGCACAAATGCTAAAAATGCCTTGACAGACCTTGCTGGGTTTCAGACTGTGGATCATCTAGCAGGGATTATGCTGGGAGTGGTGTTAAAGGCACAGCCTTCTGCTTGTGCTCTTGTCCCTTCCTTTGGAGAAAGGCTAAAGCTAAAACTTGTTAGTAGGAAGTCCTTATCAGGGCAAATTTTCCCTATAGAACACCTCAAATTGAGACACCTCCCAAGGCTTCACCACTGTTAGGTTGTTGGGGTGAAAACATTATCTGACTCCTTTGGAGAGTTTTGGAAGATACATTTGATATCCAGATAGCCAAAAAAAACCCCAGTTGCCCACTGTATTAGTGAAACAATGGGCTCAGTATCTGCAGCCCAAGGGGCTTTTGCCTGTTTCTCTCTATTTTGGTAGATCCCACAGTGGGGAGGTCAGGTCTCTGTCACTCCATTCTCTTGCCATTGAATTGCTGGAATTGATCTGATCCTTTCCAGGCAGCTGGGGGCAGGAAGGGAGGGGGGGACCATTCCAAAGATGGCAAGGACTGTTTTGATTTTTGATCCTTTTGGAGATGAATTATGAGGAGGAAGCTGTCTGCTATCAGAGGAATTAGTCAAATTCCTTGTCAGATGTGCAGTCCCATTAAAAATGCATTATCTGTTTTCAAAGCTTAAGTCTGGGTGTTGGTTGAGAGTCTTTAAAATATTATTGTAAACTTTCACTGAGAAAAAGTATTCCCGAGTCTTTCATGAAGGCTAATCCCACTTCAACTACCGTAAACCATCATCTTCTGGGGTGGCCTTCCCAAGCAGCACCAGGCAAGAAAATGCTATATTTCTGGGGAAAAAAATCATCCTGGAAGATACCTCCATTTATTTTATGATGTTGTTAACAGCTCCCAGCATCCATCTAGTTTCTTCTGATAATTATTTAGTATCTTCATGCTTCCTCAATTTCTGCCCCTTCTCTGTCTGGCATCTGGAGTTAAAACAACTCTGAGAATCCAGGTCTGAAAGTGCCCAAAATGGTTCCTGCCAAGAGTAAATTGGGAATGTTTAAATGCGTGTGCCTCGTAACTTGAATATCTTAAAAGGTAGATGGAAGAAATCTGAGTCAAAGCTTTGAAGTGTGTATCTGTGGAGGATTAACAGGATATCCTGGAGCATGTAATATCACTCATTCTTTGAAACACATTCCTCGGAGGGGTCTTTTTTTTTTCTTTTTTTTTTTTTTTTAATAAACATGTAATGGTAGCATATAAACTTCTTTTTAAAGTAGCTGCTAGTTGCAGAGTCATGCACTCTTCCTCGTTTTTCTTATTTTTTATGTGCAAAAAGGATTTCCAGGAAAATCTTTGTAGGTTTCTGCTGTCTTTCACTGATGTTCACACTGCTGAAATTACAGTTTCTGGATCAAGAATGGTGTTCTCTGGCCAAATGAATGGCTTTTTTGCTCAGACCTTTGCTCATTAGTGTCTTAGCACAATGCTATTCACATTTAACTCAAAAGTTTAACATGAGAGCAAGGTGGGATGGTTTAGCACAGATCTCCTTTGCTGAGCATTGTATAAAGTTAGGGAAATACTCTGATTGTGTGGTGTCTTTAATCCCAACTGGAGCAGCCAAGAGTGCTAATCACTCTGTGTAATAAAGCTATGTGTTTTAGTGATTAAAAAATAACATAGAAATGAAGGAAACAGCCTCAGCAGGCAAAAGGATTTGGGCTAGGACCGTGCCAGTGCCAAGGGACATGTTTCATGCTACTTTGTTTTTCTGTTCCAGGAGAGGAATTGGCAGAAAATGGGCAAATTCCTCAGGTCTGGCTGGAGGCTCTGGCAGCAGGCAGGGACTGTGTTTCCTGCTGGCTCCTCTGGCCAGTGTGTGGGTTTGTGTGACTCCCCAGTGTCACTGTGGGCAAATGAAACACAGCTTGGTGCTTATCTCTTGAAATACCCTCTAAGTTATGGGTTCAAAGGGCTTTAAGGCATCGCTGCCAATCCACCTGTTAAAGTCACTGTGAGAGAACAAAGTGTGGAAGGTGCACACGCACATCATAAATATTGGGGATAATGTGTTGGAGCTGAAGGCTTTTAGAGTGCTTTGATTTTAGCTTGATGGTGGCTGAACTCCCGAGGGATCAAATTGGGACCTGTGAGCAAAAGCCTCTCTGAAATAAATTGTGTGGGAAGGTGAAAACTGGAGTCACTCTTTCTTTGGCCAATCTGTATAAAATATGGGCCCTGAGGTCTCTGACTGAGAGTTTAAAGGGAATTTCCCCTCTCTTCTCCTTGACAAACAAAGGAGTGCTCACAAATATTCTCCTGTTCCCCTCCACATTGGGTAAGGGATGAATCTCAAGGGCTTGAGCTGGTCTTTATTTTGTGGAATTTCCACTGCTTTTTGCAGTCTTGGCCCTGCAGAGTTCATGTTGCCACAAACACCAGAGGCAGCTCCTGGCTTGCTGCTGTCTAGACAGCTTTGGAATCAGATGAAACTCCAAGAAAAGGGGTTTCCTTGTATTCTAACCCTAGCACGTACTCAAAGAGCAAAGACAATCAAACCAGTGGGAGCCATTCCAATCTTTTCCTTACCATTTTCATCAGGGAACACGTGGCCCTCAGGTCTCCAACACCCCCCTGCATTTCACCACGTAGCTGCAAAGCCACTTATTGGAAGGCCATAAAGCAGGGACGGGGGCACTTGAATGTTTCCTTCGCTAGAATAGGTTTATCTCAAAAAAATTTTATGTTATTTCAACAAAGTGGAGTGTTTACCATAAATAGTGGGGGCTGTGGAAAGCCTGTTGCAACACTCTTCCTACTGGGGAGCAGCAGTGCTCGAGCCTCAAGCCTGAAGCAATTTAGGAAGGCATTGGCCATATGATTTTAATATTAACAAGTGGAGCAGATTTGTGAGTGGGTTGTTGGAGAGGGGGCACCTGCACTCCATCAACACGGCTCCTGCAACAAGGTGTGAATGCATGGGCAGGATCATAACAAGAATTGGGTGTGTGTAGGGATCACTCAGCCCGCGGGGAGGTGTTAACACCAGGGAGGAAAGAAAATGTTACGGTGAGACATGGTTATTTGGTGGCTGGTTTGGAATCACCTCCTTCTCAGGGATGTGGAAGAAGCAGGGCAGGGAGTTAAACACGGTGAAGGGAGTGAGATACAGTGTTTAGGTGAGAAACTGAAGAAGAGGTTGTCCAGAGAGGTTGTGGATTTCCCCTCAATCCCTGGAGGTGTTTAAGGCCAGGCTGGATAAGGCACTGAGCAGCCTTATCTAGTAGGAGGTGTCCCTTATGCCAGGGACATGTTGGAACTAGATGATCATAGAATCATAGAATAGTTTGGGTTGGAAGGGACTTTAAAGATCATCGAGTTCCAACCCCCCTGCCATAGGCAGGGAGACCTCCCACTACATCAGGCTGCCCAGTGCCTTGTCCAGCCTGGTCTTGAACACCTCCAGAGATGGGGCATCCACAACCTCTCTGGGCAACCTGTTCCAGTGTTTCACCACCCTCACTGTAAAGAATTTCTTTCTTATGTCAAGTCTAAATCTACCCCCCTCCAATTTACATCCATCTTGAAAAAGCCTGAGCCTTCATGCATAGTCTGGAGAGTAAAAAAAAACTGGAAGGCTCAGGGATGCACTAAGGAAGAGGTGGTTTAAATGCAAAACCTCTTTATACCTGAGATCCAATCCAAAAGTTGACCTTGAGTCCCAGGCTCCTTCTCCTCAGAAATACAGACTGTCACAAGAACAGAGCCCTCTGATTGAAAGAGTCACCTCCTGATCTCCCCTCTGGAGCTGCTGTGTCCTGCTTGAGTGACTGTGTTTGCCTGTACCCCTGTTGCTCCATTTTGGGAGTGCTCAGTGAGTCTTGACTTAGCAGAATACTCTAATTCAGCTGGCTCATACGTGCTACTGGCAACACGTGCTGGCTTTATTGTGTTAGTGACATGCTTTTCTGCACATCTGACCTAACCTCAATCTCTTTTCTCCCTCCAGAAGGAAAAAAAAAAAAAAAGCCTGAGCCTAGAGTCTGTTCTGCCAGTCGTTGTTCCCTGTCACTCCCAATGGCCTCTTCCCAGGAGGTAAGAAAATAACCTTGTGTACTCTTTACCAACGGGAATCTGTTGTTTTGGCATTCTGTGAATGGCTGGTTTCAGACGACTCTGTCAGCATTACCTTGCCAGCAACCAGGTTTTGGATGTTTGTTTTGGGAGGGTTTTTTGTGGTGGGATGGCTGTGTTCCACTCCACATGTAAACACGGGCAAAAACTCACATTTAACAGTTCTAAACACTTGGACACTGGTCAAAGAGCCTACACCCCTTCTCCTCAATACACAGAGATTTTGCATAAAGTACAGAACAATTTAGTAGCAGGAATGCCCCAGTCCTGCCAAACGTATGATTTTGTTTTATTTTATTTTTTTTTAAATGCTTAGCAGAAAGACCCAGCCTTTATTTGGAAGGAGATGTCAGGAAAAGCAAAACTTAATTGAATCTCAGACTGTACAATTGGAGTCGTGTCTAAAAGGAAAACTCTCTCTTTTTTTCCCCCCTCAGCGTGCCCTGGTACTGGAGGCCAGTTTCCACTCTCATTTGCATGAATTTCAACCACAGTAACTCCACATGATGCTGTGCCAGTATATTGAGATTAGAACTTGGGTCTTCAGCTATTTCCAGCTTTGTTTTTACTTTCTTAGTCATCTGAGTGCTCATAGCCTTGCCAATCTGGTGACTTTGCTGCAGCAGCAGGACCTGGTGTGTGCTCAGCACTTTTTTCACACTCCACATCCCTAAATGTTGTGCTGTGCTCTGCTGGGAGCAGGAGATGGTTGCATCCTTTCAAAACAGTAGGCACTGGGGTGCAAAGAGCTTATGACAGCTCTTTGCTGTGGGTAAATTCATCTTTTGGCAGTTTTATAACCATTTAGTGGAACTACCTGCCTCAGCTCCTCAGAGCTCATCTTATTTATAGAGACATATATAAGCCAAAATCCATTGTGTAACATAAAACACTGTTTCCAAACCCATTTTATCTCTAAATATGTTCTTTATGTCTCTGAGAGTAGGGCTTTTTCTAGTAAGGGGTCCAGGAATAGCACAGGTCAGGCTTTTTTAGTTTAAGGCCACCTTCTGGCTCATTGCATGTCCCTGGTGTATTCTGTCATGAGTTTTTTCATGCATAGTCTGGAGAGTTCCTGATGAGCTCTGGTAGCACTTGTTGGTGCTCCACAGATTGTCTGATCCCATGATGCTGGCATCCAGCCTCATTTCCAGCTGCTAAATTGCATTCAAAGGCCATTTAAAATACTTTCCTAATAAAACTTGCCTATAAAAATAGTTAGCAGGGCTGCCGCGAGGATGTTCTAGGAGCTGGTCCAAAAGACAGTCCCTGCTGAGATGAGATCCACACCCTACTGAAAATTTAAAAAAAAAAAGCTGAGAAATTTCAGCCTGAGCAGAATCCCAGCCCAAATTGGCAGCGGAAGTGTTAATCACCTCCTGTGCTTTCTTAGTTAATGCACGGTCACTGCTGTGGCTGATGAGGGAGATAGGGAGGGAGAGTGTGGCTGGGTGGGTAGAGCTCCCAAACTGTTTAAATATGTTCCAGCTTTGCTTTTAAAGTAGAAGAGGTTGGATTAATTGAGTAAGTGGCACTTAAAGAGATTGCAGGTTAGGAGGAGGCGGAGTGTGGCTAAATGCAGCTTGGGTGTTCATTTTATTTATTTCTTTTTTTAATTAATTTTTTTTTCATTCTATTCCTCTTTAAGTCTGTGGCTGTGCTTTCCCTGTAGCTGTGGGGTTGGGATGAAGCCGATCAACTGCAGGTTTTATTGCCAGTGAGCTGAGACATGCAGCTGTTTCCATGCTTTGATCACAGGAGATAGCAGACCCAGCAAACCCAACGCCCATGCAAACTTCTTGTTTTATTCAAAACCCCCTCTGTGTAAGCCCAGTCCAGCTGCTTGTACTCCCAGAAGGTGGCAGGGATGGGGAGCAGGGTCCACGGGAGGGCTGGCACTCCATGCCTACAGCATTCTCGTGGTGGATGGTACCTGCTGACTTGTCTTTTTGGCCCAATATTCCCATCCAAGGCTAGGTATATGAAGGAAATTCTTTATGGTGAGGGGGGTGAGACACAGGAAGAGGTTTCCCAGAGAGGTTGTGGATGCCCCCTCAATCCCTGGAGATGTTTAAGGCCAGGCTGGATGAGACATTGAGCAACCTGGTGTAGTGGGAGGTGTCCCTACCTATGGCAGATGATCTTTAAGGTTCCTTCCACCCCAAACTATTCTGTGATTCTACCCTCTGTCTGCCACTTCATGACAAGGCCCAGGTGTGCTGGAAATGCAGCTTTAAAAATAAATTCTTCTCTCCACATGCAGAAGAACCTCTGAGAAGCTGCCACACTTTACTCCCACTAGACAGGAAGCCAATGTGTCTACCTCAGCCACATCTATCCAGCTCTCTTGAAGTTTTCACTCACCCTCCTGTTATCATTAATTCATCAAGTGAAATTCTTCCAGGACTTTCTGACTCACGTCCTGGAAACCTCTTTTTTCTTCTCACTACTTTGGCCCAGGAGAGAGACTTCTTTTTTTTTGCATCATATTTGGACATGCCTGGTGCACATGCCAGATCCCACAAATAGCCCAATCTCTCTTCTTCCTTAGGGACCATCTGGACTTTTTCCTTCTGTGTTGTTACAGTGCTGGGCTGTGACCTGGGTCCTCTGCTATGTAAGGGGTAAGAGCTAAAGGACAAACTGTTGGGAAGTGTGTTTCAGAGCTGAAGACCTTGTGTTCTGCAGAGGGATTTAAGGGCAAATATTACAGACACTCTCTCTTTCCAAACTTAAGGCTGTGCCAAGTATATAAGATGTGAAGAAGGTGATGTTTTTTAGTGAAATCTAAGAACTCTTCAATTCAGGTGTAGGAGTTCAGAATGGTCTTTTCCCATCCTGTCTAATTTCTGTCTTAATTTTTGATCTTCCACCTGTGGTGTAGCAATTTCACCATTGTCCATTACTAGAATATGCTAATTCAGGCTTTTGGGATCACTGTCTTAGCAAAATTAAGTTCAAAAATTACTTTTTTACCTAAGCTACAGTGTTCTGAATTACCAAATGCATTAGAAACAAGTCACCTTGAGTGATATTTGTGCAGCTGACATTTAGGATGCTCTTAAGGATGTGATTTTTATTAATGGCCAGGGAACTAAGGTGCTCAAATTGATTCCAGGGATACTCAGCCAGCATGGAAATCAGACTGTGGGTGGATATTTAGGAACCTCACTGCAGGCACGTAAGTTTCTAGTCAAGGAGTGAGCTCTGTATGGGTTCTTGTCTTGACATTCCTATAACAATCTTTGCCAGTAGGTGGGGTTCCAATCCTGTTAAAAAAAACCTGGGAAAGCTTGTCTGCAAATGCTCGCTCCCTCTTGCACTTCCCATCCACAAGCTGGCCACATCTGGAAATGTTTGATTTGATATAGTGTCGTTTTACATTGCAGAAATGAGCGTAAGCGGTTTTTTAACCCACCAAGTGAGAAATGTGATCTGGGTTTTACTACCGACCCTTTAAATAAAAAACAGATCGCTTATTAAACCATTATCTATCAAGGATATGGAGAGAGTTAGAAATATCCCAGGATCAGAACCAAAATTGAAACGGACACATTTCTGTCTACTGTTTGGTCCTGACAGCATGGTCCAGTCCTCCCGTGGAGCTGCAGAGCTGAAAGAGCTCACAGGAGGAGAAACAAATGCAGAGAGACAGGAGGAAGAGGCAGGATCATCTCCTATCCCCATCTCTGCCTTGACTTTGACCATTTCTGTTCAAGTACAGGGCATTGCTTGCAGGAAGTCACCAAAATGTATTCTCTCGTGTTGCTCATTAGCAAGATTTGGTTAAAATCTCCTCTTAGGAGCTTCTTGAGCAGAGACAGATCAGGGAATGCCAATTAGGGTCTTTGTGAAATTCACTGGATTAATAAGAGCCCCCTCTGTGTAGGGAAAAGCCACAGAGATGAGCAAACCCCTGCCTGACAAAACAAATCAGGAACTGAAGTTGAAGGATTTGAGGTTGTTCAGCTTGGTGAAGAGAAGGCTCAGGGGGGACCTCAGAGGAGCTTCTCAGTCCCTGAAGGGGGCTACAGAAAGGCTGGGGTAGGACTTTTTAATAAAGTATGTGATGGGAGGACTAGAAATAATGGATGCAAATTGGAAGAGGGGAGATTCAGGATAGACAAAAGAAAGAAATTCTTTAGGTGAGGGTAGTGAAACTCTGGAAGAGGTTGCCCAGAGAGGTTGCCCTCAATCCCTGGAGGTGTTTAAGGCCAGGCTGGACAAGGCAGTGAGCAGCCTGATCTAGTGGGAGGTGTCCCTGCCCATGGCAGGGGGGATTGGAACTCAATGATCTTTAAAGGTCCCTTCCAACCCAAATTATTCTATGATTGTATTCTGTCCTTTTGGGCTCGTTTTGAATGTGCTAATTTTTAAGGCCATACAAGCTGCAGCTGATCTTTAAGCTCTTTGGGTTCCAGTTGAAAAGATGGGAGCTCCCCACTGCCCCTAATTCTCTGCCAGGCTTTTCACCCCCTGGCTGATGGAGAGAGAGATGGAGAGAGAGAGAGAGAGAGCAGCTTCCTGGCTGAGCCGGGCACGTCCCGCTGGCTTTGATAGAGCTGCTCACGTGAGCAGAGCCAGAAGGATTTGACTCTGGGTGAATTATGACAGTTGGCATCTGAAACGAAACAAAGATCAGATCCGAGATGGATTTTTGCCATCATGTTGCATTTAAAAGCTTGTATTACTTTGCTTGTATTACATTGCATCACACTCCACCGAGTCAATGTGTCATAAAGCTGCCTAATGTAATTGTAGCCCTGCATAAATGCAGCAGAATGCCCCCGAAAAGTGATATTTCATGCTTGCTGGCTGACGCCTCGGCAAAGATTAAATCCACCAAAAGTAGGTATGTCCAATTGTTGGTTTGGATCAGCAAATAATTCATTACCCACATTATCTTCTTTTGAAATGTCACCCTGTGTTGTAAATCACCCAGGTCCTGCTTAAAATGCCAGCCTGTTTTGGTTTGTTTTTTGGTTTGTTTTTTTTTTTTTTTCTAAAGAGCAAATTAAGTTTCAGGGACAGTTCACACAGTAGTTTTCCCCTTGAAGCATCTCCAAAGGCAGGGTGCCCAGAGAGAATATTTGCCACCATTGTAAGAAGTGATTCACAGTGGGTGAGAGCTCTCAGGGACTCTCTCTATGGAGGAAACAACCCAAGGAATCTAAACTCTCTCTGAGAGTGAAGATCTAGGAGTCCCCTCTCTTTTTATCTTAGTGAAAAAGATCATTCTCTTCTCTCTGTGTGCCCCAGTTTGCCCATCTCTTCACAAACTCAAGAGATTGAGTACTGTCATGTCAGAATTTCAGAACTAATTCCTGTTAGCTGTACTGAAGGTAGAACCACAGGTTTATGGATGACAAGCTGGGGAGCAGGAGAGAGAAACTAAGTTGAAGTTTTAGGAATTCTCCTCCGAAAAAGAAGTGTGGGGTGACTTGATGAGCCAAATTTGGGGTGCTGGTGGTTGGCACTGCTGTGGTGATGCCACTCATAGCATGATGGGGACTAGAAGGTTCCAAACTATCCAGCAGAAGGTTGCTGGACAAAGGGTGATGCCTGTTTTAGGATTTCCCAACAAAATACCCTCTAAATGCACAGTTTTCAGTCCTGACCAGAGGGAAATCTCTCTCCCACTGCATGGGATTCTCAGCACAGACTGACCTTTCAGGGCTGTGATAAGTGAAATCACATCTCTCTGTTGTAAATCAGGGACTGTGACCAGTGCTGTGGGTCTCCCCCAGGTCAGACCAAAGGGGGACAGATCCCTCTGATGGTGTCACCCATCCTGACATGGCCGGGTGCCTGCAGGGGATTGGCCAGGGGCAGATTTATATCCCCCTGTCAGGGCCAATAGAAAGGGAGCGTGTTGCGAGTCCCTGTTTAGTTACAGTGACAGAACCCTGATTGGGTGAAGCCTGGTGATTTATGGGGTTTTGCTGAAGAGTAACTGAGTTTTATCAGAACATAATGATGTGGTACTAATGCTCATTGCCAGGCAACATGGCTGACCGCTTCAGAAAGGTCAGCTTTTGACCTTGCCTGTGGTTTAAGTTGTATTCCCTCTATTCCTCTTGTATTCTGTGCTGTCTGAAGCTACCCACTTGTGACAAAAAAAACACAAATCACATCTTTTTTGCTGTCCTTGTGGCCAGAATCCCACCCCATTGCAAGGAGTTCATCCTAAATGTTGAGAAAAGCTGGAGTTTTTCTGTGCTGCAGATCTTGCTGCCTCCTTGAGCTCAATTTCTGAGATAAGGGGACATTCCCTTTGCAGAAACAAAGCTCCATCTTCCATTCTTCAGCTGAAAAAGGCAGGAGTGAGGAAAAGAGACATCTTGAAGGAAAGAGTGGAATCCAAGTGGTGGAGAAAGCACCATCATGTGACCATCAGACCTAGACCAGTTGATGGGCACAGTAATTAATTAATCTTGGAATAGTTTGGGTTGGAAGGGACCTTCAAGATCATCTAATTCCAACCCCCCTTCCATGGGACACCTCTCACTAGACCAGGTTGCTCAAAGCCTCATCCAGCCTGGCCTTAAACACCTCCAAGGATTGAGGGGGCATCCACAGCCTCTCTAGGCAACAATCCCTGGATGTGCTTCTCAAAATACCTCTAGAGATTAATTCCAAAAGGAAGATGCAGACAGGTACTTGCTACCATTTAATTGCTGTGACTGTAAAACGTGAATGTTTCCACACTGTTCTTGTTGCTTCCTCATCATTCAAACTTAAAGAGTTTGTTGTTGGGAACACCAAAAAGTTCCAGTGGAGCAGGATTTGTTTCCTGCATTAGTTAATAGCACTTCCTTTCCTCCATCACCATTCAGACTCCAGGGTACAAATCTCAAGCGGAGCAGCAAAACTCTTGGTAACATTTTAACAGGATTTATGAAGTTTGTTTGCTTGAATAAACATCAGGATCCTCGAGCACTTTCTTTTTTTTGAAGATTAACAGGCAACCTGATTGCCTGACACGGTGATTTCAGCACCGTACAGGTGTCTCTTTCCTCAGGTTCCTTCTCAGATCCCAATCCATATCTTTTATTAGGCAGCACCAGGGACATGGACCCCCGAGTGTTACACCTGAGCTCACGGGTAACACAATATTTCTCCAGCTGCCTTTCTAAGCCATTTGCAGTCAAGTAGGTTCAAAAGATTCTACGTGCCCATAAATCTCAGTGTCACCACTGCTCACTGCCACGAATTTGCAAGATGTTTACACAACACAAGTGCAGTTACATACTCATTTTATGGGCCCTTTTTTTTTTTTTTACATCACGGGGAAGAAAACATCCCACACCTTTACTGTGAGCATCAGTTTGGAATAAATGATGTTGTAATTCATGGGCTTGCATAAAAGGTTAGAGCTATTATTTAATGCTTGTTACACCTTGTTTTGTGTCTCTGTGTGTTGTTTGCTCTCTGTTTTTCTGCTTGTACTTTATGTTCAGTTTCTCCCATCCCTCTCCTGCTCTTTGCTGTGCCCAGGTAATGAGCTGTTTCACATTTGGTGCCAATTAGGAGGCATTCCAGGCTACTGATACACTTACAAATGTTGATTCTCTCAGAAATGTGTGAAATGTGGGGAGCAGATTCTGATTGAATGTGCTCTTGTAGCGAGAAAACCCCTTTGGATTGAGTTTGGGGCATGGGATTCACAGGTTAGCTGCTAAACCTTTTCTGCTCTGGGTTTATCTATTCAATTGATACAGGGGGTATAATGTTTCTTAAGGAAACCCCTAGGTACTGCCCAAAAATTCAAATTTTTGAACCAAATTGAATGCCTCCAGTTGGAATTTTGAATTTCTGATGCGTCTTTTCATGCCTATATTGAAAATATTAACAGACTGTTTGTGAAGAAAGCCCCACTTTTCCATTTTCCATATGGAAAATGACTGAAGGGTATGTACAAAATTAAGAACTTGCCTGTTGAAACATTAACAGATTTGTCACACTGTTAGTCTCGGAGCTAACCCATGTGAAGTTGAGAAGAAAGCAGTTCAGCCTGGCTTTGGAAGCTCCTGGCTGTGTGAAGGGCTGCTCAGAATGCTTGAGCAGGGATGTTCCCAATGCCTTCCAAACACACTGATGGGATTATTTATGTATTATATGTATAAATAGATGTATAGTATATAAATGTAAATATAGGGAACTGAAGCACCTCCCTTATGAGGACAGGCTGAAGAAGTTGGGGTTGTGCAGCCTGGAGAAGAGAAGG